>CM037793.1:1450385-1500385 GCA_021229015.1 Solen grandis | reverse complement strand
TGTGTTTTACGGCTAATTGTGAACTGATTAAGGGTAAGCAGCTTAGCGAGACAAATGTACGCAAATGGTATATTCCGTCATATAAAATCTTCTTAACTATGTATCAATTAATGAATGTTATTTATTTATTTATTTATTTATAAAAGATAAAAATAAAATCTGTAACTTCTCCATCTGAAAGCTACTCGGTACTCGGACTTCACGTTTTCGACATCGCGAACTGTTTTAGCGCGATTCCTTTGGCAAAGGGGTGTTTTTTGTACCTGATTGTCTTTATTCATCCCTTCCACGCAAAATAACACCAATTCTATGAAAATCCACCAAATTTCACAGGAGTTGCAGCAATTGAAACAACATGATGTACGTTTTAGTGGAAGAAGTTACCTACCTTCTTATTATATATAAGGTCATTGACTTTTTTTTAATTGGCAGCAACGTACCGGGTACCTTTGCTCCTTCTCTCTCTCTCTCTCTCTCTCTCTCTCTCTCTCAACATGGACTGCCAGTATAGGGACTACTCTGCCATACATTAAATTGCTATTATTTTCAGCTAAATATACATGTATGATTTATATGATTTTTTTTTAATATTATTATTTGATGCCTGTTTATATTATATTCCTTGTAGAGATACGCAACGTTATGTTAATTATTTCTATTATCTTATCGTGTGTCAGTAACTCACGAAGTATGTTTTTACAATGCTGGGGTTTGGTGAAAAATAATGTAACTACACACAAAGAAAGAAGCAGTTACACTCGTTTTGTCCTGTAATTGGTCTACTTTGTTAACAGAATCCCCTGAATCAGCTCTAGAACACAAATGTGTTTGAATCCAACTATACAAGAAAGGCCCAAGTGATTTCGTTGTAAAAACACACATATTCATAGCGCGCGTTTTCAGAGTCCTAAAGTATACGAGTAGATCGTAATGAAGAAGAGGGGAATGTGTAACTAAAATAGCCACGAAAAGTGGCCCGATGCAGTAATATATTTTTATATGGGACAAGCAAACTGTTTGAAAATCACTTCTTGTGATAGAAAAGATACGAGTAGTGTACATGAATTTTATTTCATAATTACGACAAAGAACATGCATATATATTAAAAAAGAAAGGCATACCGACAGATCAGCTGCGTTCAATAGTCAACATGAAGGAAGATGAAAGAAAGATGGTAAAATTATACGAAATAAGAAGTGACTTCACACGCTCTTTGATATCCGGATATTCAAATAATTGCAGACTAGTTTTGCTGCCCGAATGTTGATATATATTTATAGATTGTCAAGTGTCTATAGTTTGTGTTTATGTACTAAATTGTTATACATATAAGGCAATGTGCGTTTTACAAGCTTTGCATTTGTTTCATCAAACGTAAAATGTCCATTATCATATCTTAATTTGATATAATATAATTCCAAGATGTTATAAGACGTATGCAAAATATGTATATCAACATAATGCTGGCATTTTTAGTTGAACTATTACAGAATAATGACATAATTCCATCTGTATGTTAATATACACCAACATCGGGAACCCACTGGAGCTGTATAGTCACCAGCCATTGTTGTAAGATGTCCATAGCAGCTCTGGCATATAATCTACAATGATATAACATTAAAGGCACACTATATTTCATAATGATTCAACTTTCATGAAAAAGAAAACATAAAATAACATTGACAAATTGTAGACTTACACAAATGGTACATAATGTGAAAATATCTTCTGTAAAAAGTTACACGCATGTTAATCAAATTGTACTGTTTAGTATTTTGGATGGATGTCAAAATACTCTCATTGTTTACAATTTGCATTTTCGAGTATTCCTTGAAGACATTCTGTAATCGGAAATAATTTGAATTTGAAAAACCGTCGTCGAATCACAATTTGTTTTTCTGCTACGTCATCACTTTGTGCACTCGTGATTCGTTAACGTAGACATAGGGAATGTCTACGGAGAATTGACAAAGATATGCGGAATATGCAAATTAGTTATTGTTGTAAACAATTGAATATTCTTAAATAAAAGACTCATTCTTATTTTAGATTTGGAGGAACGTTTTCGTCAACGAGTGTGTACAGTTTGCATCTTGTAACATACTTTGCTTTTTCTGAACGGAAAATATACACTTCTTTTGGAAGCATTATGAGTCTTTAAGATATGATTATGAAGTTAATATTCAAAACAAGAACACCCCTGAACTTACTGCTGCATGCCTTACAAAATTTTTCATCAAAACACGTGCTGTGTCAATTTACTATGACATTTATGCAGTTATTTTTATATGAATATAATTTTCCTTTTTTATGAAACTAATTTTGTTTTAATGATAAGGTCAAAATTATTAAAAAAGGAAAGCACTTTAATTTTATATTGAAAATGCTTACATGACCCAAATTTCACTTACCCTGCTGAGCTCTAGATACATGCAAACTCAATATCTTAAATGAGAAGGGAACATTTTCCTCCATTTTGTTGTGACATAATATCTCAGTATTAGTCTAATTGATAAAAAAAAGTTGAATAACTGACAAAAACCGTGTATTTATTGAGAAAATAAATAATTAAGTTTATTCTCTTGAGAATGCTGGGTTGCATCCAACTCAATTTAAGCATCACATAGTAATCAGACGGTAATATGTTGGATTTTGGACATGGCATGCATTAAAGTAATTTATTTGTATAAACTGAACGTTTCATAATTAAGATCATTTTATTACATGTGTAATGAATCTGTTTTCTTTAATTGAGTGTACTTGATTGTGGAAGTTTTAAAACTAATGCATACTATTAAAGTAATTAAGCTTTTCAAGATAATGAACGTGATTAAGTTCGTCATTAGCTTAAACCTCTTCTACATTTTGCTGCATTCATATACACGTGTAAACGGTGGCATAAAGGGGACATGGAAGATATTTTTTATATTATGTGCGCACGTAATAGCTACTACGTGCGCACGTAATATAAAAAATAGCTTCCATGTCCACCGTACGTGTATCACAAAGTGTTTGTTTCTTAAATTTACATAAATATACATAATTCATTAAATGTTTTTTGCTAATACCTTTTTGCTTAATTTATCTTAATAGGACGTCATTTTCGTCTCGTATTCAGAAGTACCCGGTATTTTTCAATATGGAATACGTAGAAAAAATCCGGACTTTTGAAATTATTTCTGTGTACAGAGCGTGCGGTGTAGAGAGTATTTCTGATTACAGAGGTTTAGAGGGTATCGGTATTTAGGTTCACATAGGGTGTGGTTTAGAGCGTATTTCTGACACAGAGGTTTAGAGGGTACGGTATTTAGGTTTACAAGGTTTGTGATTACAAAGGTTTAGAGGGTATCGGTATTTCGGTTTACAGAGGGTGCGGTTTAGAGAGTATTTGTGATTACAAAGGCTTAGAGGGTATCGGGATTTCGGTTTACAGAGGGTGCGGTTTAGAGAGTATTTGTGATTACAAAGGCTTAGAGGGTATCGGGATTTCGGTTTACAGAGGGTGCGGTTTAGAGAGTATTTCTGATTACAAAGGCTTAGAGGGTATCTTACTTTGGGTTTGCGGGTATCGGGATTTAGGTTGACATAGGGTGTGGTTTAGAGAATATTTCTGAACACAGAGGTTTAGAGGGTATCGGTATTTCGGTTTACAGAGGGTGCGGTTTAGAGAGTATTTCTGATTACAGAGGTTTAGAGGGTATCGGTATTTCGGTTAGGTGTGGTTTAGAGATTTTTCGGTTTACAGAAGTTCCCCTGTATTATTCGCATAATACTGATCGGAGAGAACCTTGAACATTTCCAATGCATGTAGAGAAGTCGTAGCCCATCCTCCACCCACTCACTTTTAATGGATTGCTTTCTTTACATAAACAGATCAAGTGCTCAAGAGCAGTATTACAAACAAGCCAACGCGTCAGGTCAATAAATGATTAAACCTCATGGAAACAAATTGATAACCTGTTGATATGATTTCAATAAATATGATCACAAAACATTGGAATATAAATGTATTGAAAAAATGAATACAAAAAGGTAGACCACCATGCTTTCGAACCACACAGTTTCTAGACGAATGGTAATCTCGTGCCCTGAGAGTTATTTATATGGATTACTTGTGCATATATCTTAGAAGCTTTTTAAACAATTCCGCATACCAATTCCTGAAAAATTAAACATCATCCCCTTCACCCACGTGCCGCCTGGAGCCCTTCATTCAGTCCACGTAGCACGAGACGCACGTTATCAGGGGTACAGTTGTAGCCCATTAACCCGACTCGCCAAATCTTGCCTGCTTGAGGACCGAGGCCTCCGGATATCTCAACTTTGTATCTGTAACAGTCATAGGTGTACATGTCAAACATCTAATTAACGTAAGCACAGAGGCGACATTTTTTTTTGCCACGAACTTGTCTAATTCGTGGCCACGAGATATGACTAAGGAAAAAAAACGATTATAAATTCGTGGCTTGACTGGTCATTTAACTCGTGGCCACGAGTTAGCGAGATTTGTTTCTTTCTTAGTTATATCTCGTGACCACGAATTAATTTTTTTATTTTTCATTTTTATTATTATTATTATTGTTTGAAATATGAAGACTAACATTAAGGTAAAGTTCCTGTAATGGTTTCGCTACATTTCGGACCTCATGACCTTTTAAGGAGATAACCAAGATTTCCTAATGTTTCATTACGGTAAATTGGTTATATTGGTAGAGTAGTCCAAGACGTTACGAACCCATTACGGGGCTTTGTCGTTCTTTCTTGTTTACGAATGCAGATGAAAGCCATTTTCCATATAAATCCTATATAGTATTCGGTATTTTCGTTCATCTCTGACAGAATCTCAGACATCATGCGACATATCGGCCTTGAAATATTTCTCTCGGGCAGATCCATTTTACTGCATTACTGGCTCTAACCTTTTCACACTAAAGCAAGCTGTATGGATGCTTTAATAGTCTATCTCCAGTCTCCAGAGACCGCTGTTCTGATGGCAGTGGCCTTTCTATGGAGTGCAGCGAGTTAAATTGATCTCAGTTATCACAATCCTCTTTTGTGACGGAAAAAGGACACAGAACTGCAAGAATCTACCAATTCTTGTAATAATGATAATAACAATAAAAATTTTATTTTTAGAAGGTAGCTCAGTAAGTTTACAAACATTGTAAGTATAACTTCTTTACACGAGGACTTCTGAAATAAAACATCAATGTTATGTACAAAATGGTGATAAAAGAAAATATAACAACAACAAAAAAAAAAAAAAAAAAAACAAGTCTTAAGTTCCTAATAGAAATCACTTTGCATATTTATGCAGATAATGATGGTAATGATGAAAATGATGTAAAAAGTGATTGTCTGCTTACATATCACTAAAAATATTTCAAATCTCTGAGCAGAAACCCAATATTAACATCAAGAACAAGGATCAAAGTGTAATATTTGATACATTAATAGCAAAATAAGTGTACATATCATTCGGACGTTTACGCATGTATACACAATACATTATATTTCGTTGTTCAATGATGTCCATGCTATTTTTGACATGTTAATAGTTTGACAAACTTAGGTACAAATGAATGAAACATATTGATTAAGTTCCGATACCGGAAACAAGGAATAATAATTAAAGGCTTTGGATGAAATAATGATGAAGCAACTTTTTAAATGACTGTACGTTTGTTGCCGATTAATTCATTTAGGCAAACCATTCCATACCGAAGCGCCCGTAAGTCCAAAACTTTTCTTTAAGAATTCTGTGTTCGGTTTATCAATATGTTAATTTGTTGTTTGCTTGAGATCTTAACAAATAATTGTTATTGCACACGGTTGTATTATAGTAATATAATCAGGTGTTAGGTTATTTAATGCTTTATAGACTAATACCTCTACATGAAATTTCACTCTGTACAAGAACGGTAAAATATCCAAAATTAAATAAATTAGCAAACACAAATGCACAAATGTTTGCGTCTTTCCGAAATCTGAGACTGTCGCGGCTGGCCGGTAGTGTAAGATAGACATCAACAATTCATTGGCTGATTATTATTTTGCGACAATTTTAAGATTGCGGATTCATATAGTTAGCGAAATACGCTAACTTAAAACGCGAGAAATTGAAAGTTTGACAGTATCCAAAGCGAAGTAACTTCAATAACGATACTTAGGAATCGATACAAAATTTCACCCATACTAATACCGATAACTTAAAGTGCGACGATATCTTTACATAATTATGTTTATTTGTTTGTTGGGTTTAACGTCCCACCGACAGTATTTCCGTCATTTGGAGACGATGTCTACTTGAGACAGATATAGTGCTGCTACACTGTAGTATCACGCCGTAGACATGTGGCATGATACCACACCCAGTCACATTATCCTGACACCGAGCCGACCAGTCCTGGATTTTTCCTTATATGCTGAGCGCCAAGCAAGGGAAATATAACAGTACCATATTACGACTTTGGTATGTCGCGGCCGGGGATCGAACCCACGACCTCCCGCACCCGAGGCGGACGCTCTAAACTACTCGGCCACCGGGAACGGTTTACAAAATTAACTGTGAAATATAGATGTTAATGTTTATGAAATGGAACATATTTCTATTTCTACGGGGACACTTGAGACCTCAAGTACAGTGACTGTCGATGTAAATTCACACAGTAGTACGCAGAGACGGTTTATGCGGCTGCAAAAGCCTTTTCAACCAAATGCACTGAAAACAAGTTCGGTCCACTGGCCGACAATAACAACTTAAATCAATATCGCACGCAGCATGCACTCTCTTCAGACAAAGGGCATTAAACTTGATTAGTATACTGCATATTCAAGCTGCAATTTTAATATCTCACAACTAGGGCAATAAATCAAGTTTATATAAATCAATGTAAAATATGGATAGAAAATCACATTGTTCCATATGTTCACGTGTTTAAAATCGTTATGTTAACTAAACACTGCAATGATTCATTCAAGTAGCTTTAATATTTATACCGAACATAAATTCTATTGCAAAAGAATTGCAGATTTACACCATACATCACGTTAAAGGCCCATATGTCTCAGATATTGTAACAATATTGTATAAATTAGGAGAATTTGTTTCCCATCAACGAATAATAAATAAGATTAACTTTATACAGGAAAAATATGATTGGCCCACCTTTTACTGAAAAATTAGAGTTCACTTACTTTTTCATAGCGAAGTCGGCTACATCCTTCCAGTTAACTCCGGATGGAACACAAATTCCAGTGACGCACGGGAGTCGAGCTTCCTACAGTTTAAGTTAGGATCATATCCCTGTATCATATGACTAATTTGACGTATGTTACAAAATGTATTTGTTTTTCGTTAATGTCATGACAATGAAGAAAGTGAAGTCAATCCTTGATTTTTTTTACCCAACCCTTTCCCGTGCGATATTCTGTACTGTAAAAAAAAAAAAAAAAAACCATATTCATTTTGTTTGCGTTGATAGTTGAATTTTTGCTTCCTTTTGATTTCAATACATATTCTAATGGAAGTAATAAAAATTGTAGAAATCAAGAGACCAGAGACAGAGGCAATACGTGCGTGTTTATGCAACTTCCCAGCTTTAAGCAGTGAAAAAATATGGCTCGCCTCCAACCCTCCCCCACCATTTTTTATATTTTTTTTAGGTTAGGTCCGTACATTTTCTATTCATTCGTCAGTTCAATAAAGGGAGGTAATCGCATCTTGCAATTTTTTCATGATACCGCCATAGGTTATTTCCCTTCCTTACCTTGTTCTTGACGAACAATTCCAACCCCATGTTCTCTACACCAGTATGTAACATCTCTACACAATGTTTGTGGTTCTTCCAGCTGCTTTCGAGACCCTATAACACAATATATAACAACCAACCATTAATCAACTGTCCCTTACATCCAATGCACGTGAAATGGTAATGGGTCGAATCCCACAAACAATTCTTAGCGCTAAGTAAAACTTAAATACTTGAGGGCGAATTTCATAACTCTCGTTTCTTTAATAAAAATACCTAAATGCTCCATTTCTTATCAATAATTGTTAGTTATTAAAGGTATTAGTTCATTTCAATTTAGTCATGTACTTGAATATTTCATAAAATCGTAATGGTAGAATGTGTGTACCTAGTTTAAGAAATTATTAATTATATTAATTAAGTGTTGTTGGTGGAATTCGAGCCCGGAATAGCTCCCTTGCTTGGCGCTCAGAATATAAGGTTAGTTCCAGCACTGGTTGGCCCGGTGTCAGGATAATGTGACTGGGTGTGGTATCATGCCACATGTCTACGGCGTGATACTGCAGTGTAGCAGCACTATATCTATCTCAAGAAATCGTCTCCAAATGACTGAAATACTGTCGGTGGGGCATTAAATCCAATAAACAAACAAACAAACCGTTAAAATGAAATCATTTAGCGAGTTTCCAACTTAAGCAAATTTCAAAACGTCTATATTTCAATTGTTAAACTTTAAAACACAATTTGATTGGGGAGCCAGAGGTTCAGTATTGTATGAAAAAACAGAAGGGACACTGATTCGCCAAAATTAGTCTATATGAAGATTCACGATGGCGGTACCTCCTCTGCCAATCTGGCCAGTCCCTCCCGCAAGGCGTAAACACTGCTGATAGGCCCGGTATGGTGGTACCTGGGGGTTAGATTTAACCTTCAATGGGGCTTCGTTTAAAGTAGATTCATAGTGAATATAAGATTGATACAACAACTAATTGATATTAACATTTGAGCAAGAAAATATATCAAAAATATAATATTTGCCTGAAATTCGTAATTAGTCCCCACCGATAAAATTGGTTGGGGACTATAGGTTAACGCTCGTCCTTCCGTCTGTCCGTCCGTCATTCCGTTCATCCCGCGTTCGTGTCCGCTCCATAACTTGGACATTTATGGACGGATTTCAATAAAACTTCAAGGAAGTATTCCTCATAACCCAAGGGTGTGGAGCGTGCATCAATAATATCAACCCTTGAAAGGTCTTCCATATTAATGGATGGATTTTCATAAAAGTTTCCCAAAAGGTTTGTCATAACACAAAAGTTTGTCGCGCACATCAGCCATATGCGTCATTGAAAGGTCAAGGTCACTGGAGCTGTTTGAAATTCTCTTTGGTATTTATAGGCTACATCTTTGTGTCTGCTCTGTAAATTCAATATCTATGGATGGTTTTTCATAAAACTTTACAGAGGTGTTTGTCATAATACAAAGGTGTGTCGCGCTCATCAGCCATATGCACGCTTTAAAGGTCAATGTCACCAGTGTTGTTAGAAATTATCTTTGGTATTTATAGGCTACATCAACGTGACCACTCTGTAATCTATGGATGGATTTTCATTAAACCAAATTATTGGCATTACATGAGATATGTTTTTGCAATAATCATATGCGTGCTTGAAAGGTCAAAGTCACAGGAGTTGTTAGAAATTGTCTCATAAGCGTCATTTTCTTGCCCCTCTGTAACTTCCATATCTAAGTTTGGATTTTCATAAAACTTTACAGATGTGTTTGTTATGACACAAAGATGTGTCACGTGTACGCTTGAAAGGTCAAGGTCACAAGATTTTTAAATGGTCATAACCACTCGATAACCTCTATTCTAAGTTTGAGTTTTAATGAATCCTTACTGAAGGGTTTGCCATAACACATAAGTGTGTCGCGTGAATTAACCATATGCACGCTTGAAAGGTCAGTGCAGCTCAAAGATCATAACCCATTTCCATTATTTTCTTGTTTCAGTCTGGCACAAATTTTTCAAGGGTGTGTGTGTGGGGGGGGGGGGGGTACCGGTAATGACTCCTGACTGTATAGCTTGCTATACAGACATGAGTTGTTGTTGTTGTTGTTGTTGTTGTTATTGTTGTTGTTGTTGTTGTTGTTGTTGTTGTTGTTGTTGTTGTTGTTGTTTGTTGTTGTTGTTGTTGTTGTTGTTGTTACTGCGGACCTTCCTAAAATTAGCAATGATTTATACACGTCATTTGTCAGAATGAACAAGTGTATTTCAATTAAATGAGGCCTGAATGTTTCTTTTATGTCATGATTATCATAAACACAGACTAAATTAGAGCATTATGTGATGAATATTAATCCATGTTTTCTAACATATTACAATTTGAGAGTGGGGTTTGGGACATATGTGACAGGAATATGAGTTTAGACGTTCAACAAATCGTTTTGATTTACATGTGATTTTCTTTTCTTGGACGCTTGACTTGTTTATTTTAATTCAAAACAGCAACTGTGCTACTTGAGCCCGTGTTCTTTTAAAAAAAACTGACGTTAAATAGAATTTCATGCTTTAACTAAAATGATAGCAATTATATTCACAAGAGATATTTGAGACTAAGCTGAAAATCGTACTAGGGCATTTTTCGAGAATGCACGTGACAGCCGCGCCACAATTCACGATATTCACGTGCTTACCTTCTCAGTTCCCCGTCACATCCCCAATAGTTGGCCAGGTGATTCATGTCAAAATAAAAGGAACGAACCTTCGTATTCCGGCCTAACACTTTGTCTCTGAAAGATAGGCGGACATAGAGCTAGACTGAAGAAGTTCATGATACATTCACAGAAATTTAGTTTTTTTTTCCGAATACGAAACAACATCTCATAGATTATGCTTATCACTCGCCCTGGCTATGGCGGTGGTTTATGTGGTCAAATATCTGGAAGAAAGCCGGAGAAACCCACGAGTCTGGACGGGCGACATTCTCACGTAGTTCGATTGACCAAGAATCGAATCCGAGAGGCATGGGTCAGAAGTGAAAGATGTTATCACTACGCTATCCATGCAACCATAAACGTTTTAAGATAATCAATATTTTGATAGCAATGACTTTTTTGTTACACAACTTACTATATGGCCCGCCAAGGAATTGGGAAGTCTTGGGTTCAATCCCAGGCTGCGACATACCAAAGTCCGTAGTATTTTGGTGTAGCTACCTTGCTTGGTGCTCAGCTTATGCAAGTACAAGTAATTCCAAGGCCGGTTAGCCCGGTGTCACGATAATGTGACTAGATGTGGTACTATGCTGTCTACGGCGTGATATCGCAATGTGGCATCACTATATCTGTGTCATGCAGACAAAAAACTCAAGATCACTGAAAAACTGTAGATGGCCCGGATGTTTAACCCAAGCTATGAATCGGACAATACAATATGTCGTATTTCTAACTTGCCTGGCTTTATCGGAGAACACAATAGGGCTTGCCCCGGGAGGGGCTGACAGAACCTTCTGGGCACCCGTGTATAGGACGTCGATCTCTGGGGACAGAATTAAGTTTAGAACAATCACGTCGCTTTTTGATGAGAAAATATATGTAGTTTACATATTTTTTTTAGCTTTTTATTGCATACATGTATATCATTTCGTCGATCATTGTTTATTGAATTGAAAGATAAAAATATGTGGAAAGCTTAATTGCTGGTCTTCATAGCTTTAAAAAACAGTTGTTAAAAAAACTGGTTTCTGGCCATTGAAGACTTAAAGCTTAACGATATACACGGAAGAGAAAATACGAAATACACAGAGGATATTTGTTTGTTTTCAGTGGACATGAACTGTATCCCAACAAGAAGTGATACATTTTAATATTTTCATGAGCGTGTAGCGCGATCGAAGATTATATCTCTTTAAGATCTGCTTAATAAATAGTTTTTATGGGATTGTGATAATAAATAATTCTGAAATATATTCTGTTCCTGTATGAACCAGCACTGTAAAAGAAGCATCTGCAGGCTATTGATAGCTCCGTAATCAAGCTGGAGTTGCAGTTTACGGTTGCAGCGACCATTGTACCCGCAAAATAACCGCTAAGTTAGACGAGGAGAATAACGTCACCTCTACTAGAAACGACAACGACAAGGCGGCGTATAGCGTATTACAGAAATGTCGGGGTGACCTGATGCCTCAGAGTAGTACCACCCTTGACCGAACTACCCCTAGCAAACTGGAAGGCTTTCTTCACGCACTTGAAAATTCGAACTCAAAGCGTTGAGAGGCTTAGTGTAGTTCAGTAACCGATTAAGATGGCCTCTTGGTTCAGGTGTTACAGATATTGTGGCCGGTTTCAAATTAGGGACCTGTTACCTGTATTACTTCCAGAGTAAATTATATAATAACACACTTTTTCCTTTTAAATATTCATGTTAACCTTTTACGTTTGTTACACTAGGTAAATGGTTTACCCCACTTGTCCATAAACATGGGGACACCACCCAGGGCAGCCACGGAGTCCACCAGCAATAAACAGTTGTACCTGGAATATATGCGTCGGGGGATATGATATACAGTAGTAAGAAAGGTGATATTTTCTGATTTATTCTTATTTAAGATTTCAAAATAAAAAGACACATACATAAACAATCTGATAGGTATGAAATGACAAAATATAAACCGGCCCCGGTAACCGAGTGGTTCGAGCGTCCGCCTCGGAAGCTGGAGGTCGTGGGTTCGATCCCCGGCCGCGACATAATGGTACTGGTATAGCTCACTTGTTTGGCGCTTAGCATATAAGGGTGGTTGCAGGACTGGTTGGCCCGGTTTCAGGATACTGTGAGTGTGTGTGGTATCATGCCACATGTCTACGGTGTGGCAGCATAATATCTGTTTGAGTAGACTTAGTCTCCAAGTCATTAAATACTGTTGATGGGATGATTTGCTCAACAAAAAACAATCAAAATATAAACACTGCTAAGAAACTGCGTATTTAGGGAAAGTACGCAGAAAACATCTGAGAATATTGTATTGATCAAATATTTTCTACAACATTTTGCTCTCAAGACAAACGGCTAATTAATCAAATCCAGACGAAGGGAACAACATTCTACAAATACATACCTTTGAAATAATAAATCAGAAATTCTCTATATCAGAAATAACTGAATATTATTTCAATTATATGATAACTGAAGTTGTTTTGGGAAAACCGCCTCAATGATGTCCTGTTCAAACACCGCAAGAATTATATTCGAAAGGTATAAGCTTGGAGTGGACATAATAATAAACATAATTTCTTCTATTACGATTCTATTACTTCTTTTGGAAATAAATCTAACAACTTATACTCATCCCTCTTGCGATGGTTCCTAAATTGGATCAGTACTTGGAGCCTAAAAACTATCCTTGCCCTTAAAGCAGTTCGAACCCTCAACCTTCCGCTGCCATGTACGTTACAACTGGACCACAGCGTAAAAGAAAATATTATTTAGCAATCCTCAAACTCGAAACTTGATTGATTAGCATTACAGGAGAGATGACGGAGAATACCTACGTATGACATAATGCCCCGACACCTTCTAACGCCTGCACAGTACCCCCGCTGGATTCTCCATGAGTTATGAACATAACCTTCGGTTTATGTTTCTTCAGTCCCTTAAATAGAATTAGATAAGTTTAGTTTTTATAATGCGCAAGTATGGTCTCGGGCTCGAACTCATTTTTAATTCTCAAGTCTACTGATTAATTTTACGTCGATTGTTGACTTAAGACCTCTCAACGGTTCCTGGGTTGGACCAGTAATGTGCGCCTGAGAATGTCATGAAAAACTGTTGCCCCAAATGGCGTTTGAATCCACAACCTTCGGATTCAAAGTAGAGTTACCACTGGACTATAGTGACCAGTTGAATCTTATGGTCTGGCTTAGCATGATATTCATTTATTTTTTATATTTTTTACTTACTAACTTATTAATTAATTGCTGAGGTCATATGATCTAAACATAGACAGGTTCTAAAAAAAATAGCATGTATGTAATTCTTACCTCCTCGATTTGTTCAAGAGAAAATGTAGTTCCCATAGGGCTGTTTATTTGAGAGACGTCAGCACCTGGTTTAAGGAGAGCGGAATTAGATCATTTCTAAATCAATTTTTGAAAGGCAATTTGATACTCATTTACAAATCATTTTACGATTAAGAAATTAATAAAACAATAATAATTGCGTTTGTTTTCTGTGTTCTGTTAGTGAGACAAAATCAATATCCCCCACAGTTTGATGATATAGACCTGCCGTGACTACTTTTTTATTTATAAAGAAAATGTAGCAGCAGTTAGCATAAAATAAAAAGAAAAAATGGTTTGTTTTGATTTGATATGGGTTATATCTCATCTCGAAGTGATACAGTTTTCACATTTTCAAAAATATAAAATAGCATCACTACTCAATTAGATAACCCATATCCTCTCAAAAAAAAACAACAACAAATATCATCTTTTTATTAGCATTTATACGTATATCTATACGATAAAGTAATAAAGTAATATGATTGATTTCACATGGCAATCAAATATATGCAAAATAAAATAATGACCAGGCCCAAGGTTATAAAAGTTTTTCCAGCTCAACTCAGTTTGAGACTGAAACTTCAAAACAAATTGAGTAACTTTGATAGTGAATTTATGTAAATTGTAGTATGGGCTAATTATGGAACAGAGAAAGTATAGCAAAATTTGAAAAATTTAACTTACTAGAATAATTTAACTTTGAGCACAACCCGAGTTGAGCACGAAAAAATGTTTATAACCTCGGGGCCAGGGCTCCGAAAATTACTCGCTCGACCCCTCTGAGCTCGAATTTTCTTATACAATAAAAAGGGGGTGTTCTATTTTTTTTTTTTCATTTATAATCAAAATACCCTACCGTGCCTCTGTGCCATGTCGGAGAACCTCTCTCCCCAGATACCGTTCACACAGACCAGTACGCTATCGCCATCCTCGATCAGATTGCACGCCGCGGCCTCCATGGCAGCGTGGCCTGGTACATTAAATAGCCATTCAAAATACATGGAATACCCATATAAAATACCCATACAATATACATATAATATCCATATAAAAAACTTAATTATAACGATATAAAATACATAGGTTATCTATATTAAATATTTATTATACCCATACAAAATACATAGAACATCCACATAAAAGACTTATTATACCCATACAAAATACATAGAATGTCCATATAAAATACTTATCATACCGATAAAAATAACTAGAATACCTTGTTTTGATATCATTTTCCGTTAGTGTTTGTTTCAGATAAATGTATAAGTTAGTGTTAAAATCAAACATTAGAAGACGAATTGAGCAATATTTCAAATTTACCATTTACGTTGGCATGTGTTTAGCTAAGAGTCTAACATATTCTTATAAATGATTTCGCAGAAACGTTTGCAATGCGTCATGCAATTCAATATGTCATTTTGTTGTTAATGATAAACTTTAGTGATTTCCCTGGAAGAATACGTTTTAGATATACATGTATACCATGAACTAACGTGCAACTTGATGTGAAATATATTTTGTCATACTTAAAAAATTGAAAGTAAAAGATAAAAAATGAAAGTTTGTAATGCCGGTATACCTGTGCCTGATACACATACGGTCCACTGATTGTTGGTCTGACACACGTATTGTATCCCTTCCTTAACTTCGTCCATTATCTGTTAAAAATAAATATATGTTTATTTTTCATGTAAATGTATAGCGATGTATTTGTTTGAGTGGATATTTGCTCTATCTCATCGAGAAGTGATAAACATTTTTTTTATATTTCATAAGCCCGTGGTGAATGTATTTGTTTGAGTGGATATTTGCTTTATCTCATAGAAAATGGGGGGGGGGGGGGGGGGGGGGCTACATATACGCCACATTTATCTCCCTTTCCTCTGAGTTAAAAAGAAAAATGAAAAGATAAAAAAATCGACATTTTTAGGAAAGAGAATTCATTGTTGTATTTTACGTCCCACGTACAGAACTTTGGTCTTTTGAAGAATATTCCTTCCTGGGACAAATAAATTAAGTAATGTCACGCTGAAGTTTTAGGCCGTATACATGTGTATGTTTGTGACATAAATCGAAGATACACCCAGTTGCATCATCATGACACCGGACCAGTTTTGATAGTCCTAACACCGGGTCAACCAGTCTAGGAACGTCCCTGTATTTATGCTGAGTGTCACGCAAGAAGCTACAAGTACCATTTTATCTGTTCGGAAATTGAACTCCCGGCCCCCGCTAAAATTGTGGACACCCTAAATACGTCGGTCACCGGGTACGATACTAACACGTATAATAATAAACAGTGTATCTTATAGTTCTCTTTAACATGATATTTAAAAAATCTGGATGTGGAGTTGTGTTGGTTGCAAGAAAATATAGTCCATGGCGCCTCGTTCAAATGCTTGCTCATGTCATTGAAAAGTATAACCACATTAACATTAGATCATGGAAATGTCTATGCATACTAAACAGCTATTATAATGATGTAGATAAATGCTAGAAAACCCAGTTTTGTGGTTCATATTTTAGAAGAAACTCGGTTATTGTGTAGTATACGTTAAAATAATATACCATGTATTAATTTACCTCATGCTAACTGGCGCGATACATTTCATGATGGTTAACTTTGGTTACAAGTCAGTGATCCAGAAAAGGAATTTGAATGACATTGAGTGTGATATCTATGTTAGTTATTATCAAAGCAGATTGCTGTGGATATGTTACAATGATCCCGGTGGCGAAATGGTTAATGTTTCCTCAACCCTAACCTGGAAGTCGTGGAGTCGATTCCCGGCGACGACATACCAATGTCATTAAAATGGTACTGGTATAAATCGCTTTCATCGATAAGGGTAGCTCCGGGTTGTTTGTTTATTGGGTTTAACGTCCCACCGACAGACTTTCAGTCATTTGGGGATGAGGTCTACTTGACACAGATATAGTGCTGGCACACTGCAGTATCACACCCAGTCGCATAATCCTGACACCGGGCCAACCATTCCTGGAACTACCCTTATACGCCGAGTGACAGGCAAGGGAGCTATACCAGTACCATGTTTTACGACTTTGGTTTATTGCGGCCGGAGATCGAACCCAAGCATGACCTTCCGATTTCGGGGCGGACGCTCTAGGAAGCTCCAGTACTGACTGAACCGGCGTCATAGTAACATATTGTATTATGCCACTTGTCTACGGCATGATGTCGTAGTGAGGTAGCAGAACAAAACACATGTCCCACAATGACCACAATACTATAGGTGGGGCAATAAACTCCAGAAAATAATATGAAATACAAACAGAAGTTGATGAGAGAGACACACTGGCAGCGGTACCCACCTGCACAAACTCCGGATGTAGATGGCCCAACAGTGGCAAGGCACTGGCTGCCAAAACCCGCGGCGGGCAGTTTGACGGACCAGGGCCCATAAGAGTTTTGAAAGGAAAGTTCATCGGTTTCAGCAAACTTTCCGGTGGGTCCGTCGTCGCCGTTGCCTCGGTTACAATATGTCGGTGATGGACCCTACCGCCGATGCTCAGGACGCCGGGCAAACGTCTTCGTGTCCATTGACAGTCCGGTTGTGTCAATTTGCGAAGAAATGCATACAACTCTAACGATTTCTTCGCTGATCTCATTATCACTTTGAATATTTCGTCTTCCTTTTATGCACAGTTTCACACTTAAAATACGCTTCCTCTGATGAAGTTACAAGAAACTGTTTGAGTGTATCCTTCATCTGCTAACGTATGCATACATTGAATGATAGTCCAGAAAGACTAGATAAACGATGGTCACTGTCCCATATCTTTACATTGCAGAGTTGCAATTGGTATGCCGTCACAACCTTGAGTCTTAAATCTTCTCATCTCTCATTTGCTTGCTATCAGTAGCGTGTGACCTACATTATAACCATCCAAATACAAGAAAAAAATGATTAAACTAATCATAATTTAATGTAAAATATACCGGACTTATAAACACACAGACTGAGTGTAACTGTACGTTACTCGATTTGGTTGATGAAGCATGACAAATAAACATTTGGTCGACTCGCGTGACAAAGATACTTAAATGACACAATCGCAACTTTCGATAAGTCTTGTTTTAATAAAGATGTCGGATATTCGAAGAAAATATAATGCTATAATAAAGAGTTAAAAATTGGACAGACCATACTTGGAGAGGTAATAGTTTGTCAAACATTGAAGTCTTATCTAGTGTTTAGGCTGAGCTAACATTGTCATTTTAAGGTAAAGGCGCGTGATAAGACGAAGATGTAGCTAGGGGTTGTGATAAGGAATCGATTTTACCGGGGTGAAACGGTAAAACCACGATAATAGTGATGTCACTAAGGACATCATGGGAAATCAAAAATAGTTTATCCATTTGAATTGATTCAATTACAGTTGTTGTTGATGTTTTTGTTGTTGTTTAATTAACTAGTAATTGTAGGACAGATGGGCCGTGTGAAACGTACATGTATTTGTTTAATTGTAAAATATAACATAGCAATGTAATGTAAAACATAAGGAACTATCTTAAGATATTGTCTTTTTATATACATAGAAAACGGCATTATTCAATTATTTCTGTAACAAGTTTGTTTTTGTTTTGTTTGTGTTGTGGTCTTTGTTTTTGTTTATTGTATGTGGGTAGTTTCAATAAGCTCTTATAGGCTCGCTTGGCTGAGTGTTTGCACGAATATGTATTTGTTTTGTTTGTTTTCTTTTGGTCTCCCCCCCCCCCCCCCCAAAAAAAAAAAAAAAAAAAAAAAAAAACAATCATCAAACCGGCAGTGATCTTTTTTGCTAAGTGAGCGTGCAAGGGAGGTCACTGTGTGGAGTTTGATTGACAGTTATGACGTATGGAGTTATTTTATTACCTCCCTTTGATACTTTTGCTTTCATGAGTTATTTCACCTGAAAACTAAAAGAAAAAATGACTTTCTCCATATTTCTACATTAAAGTTTAGATTCTTTTTTCATGAACTTTGAAACAGAATCATTATAATGCATCTTTCTACCGTGAGTTATTGTCATAAATCAAATTCATTTTTTTCATATTAGAGAAAATGTATTTTTCCAACAGGCTTCAATGTTAAATACAGATTATCTACCACAAATTAAATAAAGGTTGAAAAATCTCTTTGTTAAATAAAACAAATGTTCATTTTTGAATGTCTTCAAAGTGCCAAAGTTTCATCAGTGTCAAGATATGGAATATGGCTGTTAGGGTGCCTAATACCTCAAGTATTACTTGGTGCTTAGTATGGTTGATGGAAATCGAACCTGGTTGGCATAGTGTCAAGATATCGCGCGTTGTATCACTCTATTTGTCGACGGTGCGTTATGGATTATTAATTGATAAGTGTTCTCAGATGACTGAAAATCCGAAGATGTGAAAAAAGCAACATATCCAAGCACTATTATTATTTTATTATTATTATTATTATTATTTCATTAAAACTATTTTTATAGATAAGTTTTCAAAAGCTAAACTAACGTTAATGGACTAATACAGGAATGATTAATTCAAATAGTCAAACACTTCTTTCCATTGCAGTACTCTCCAAAAGGATTAGACACTAATAAATTTTTCATCACCCCCTCCCCTCCCCCTGCAGGTTTCGAACCTGCTTCCTACGCCTATAAAATTCAATAAAATTCTGTTTAGACAATAATCATAGTTTTTTTCGTTAAACGCTATCTTAAAATATTATTTAAAAAAAACACAAAAAAAAAAACAAAAAAAAAACGTTATTTTTTTTGTTGTTTTTTATTTTCTCTCTCTCTCGAAACAATCAGACATACCGGTATGGCATTATAGCTCCCGAGTAGAAAATAGCGTTCTTTTTGTTATATCAAAAACTTATATCAACATTAGCTCAAACAAATAAAGCTTAATTGATGTATATATCGGCATTGTACTGAAGCCCGGTAGTCGCGATGAGTGCCGTGATATCCAATCATCCATTGTTCGGATCACCTTGGTCCTATAGACACTTGCTCGACAATACTGACCCGTCGGCTGGTGTAGTATGTTCTTATCCAACTCAGAGAACAATGCAGAACAGGCATGATTCCTTCTCCAAGTTAATGGTATCTGTTACATCTGAATTGTAACCCGCCACTTACAAACATATAAACGGATATACACCATACAGCCGGTATATAAATTACAGTAATGTCTGACGAATTATCAGTATTGGTTTATATTCAAATGGATTTTGTACGTTTTTTATATTGAATTCTTAGTAAGTATTTTAAATTTGATAAAATTATCGTTTACCAAATAATGAAATATATGCATAATCATCATGCATCATGATTTATATATATCTGGCTGTTTTATTGCTTCTATTATAAGTGCTTTAAGGTTGTTCCAGTTGTAAAATTATAACGGAAAATAGTTATTTGTTTATTTCTTGAGGATAATGCATAAATTACTTGCCTAATAATTTTCTATGTATATTGCTCGTTTCCTAACTTACCGTTTTCCAATGCGAAACTGATCTTCTGGAGAATCACGACTATCATTATTACGTGCGTCGTGCTGTCGGGACGCTAGGCGAAAGGTCGACACTTTATAATGAGGTTTCGCCTGAAAAGAAAAATCAAAATGTTGTGGTGAAATTTTCCAAAATAAAGCAAAATGTCGTCATGATTTGGCCTGAGGGGTACATGAAGAGAGTTCGTGTTGTTTCCTTTTCGCCACTAAAGTTCGACATTTTGCATAACGATTCGCCAACGCGAAACTCGACAACTAGGAATAACTCGATCTTAAATGTTAACTTTAATGCTATTTGTAACATTTTCACACAATTTTAAATATACGTGTACATAGAACTTAAAAAATATCATTCAGTCTCTCGGGCTTATGTCACATACATAGTTCAGTGTATATTATAATGTTAGTGCTTATTCAATAGTTAATCTTACACACTGATATATTTAAGTTATCAGAAACAAGTGTCAAAATCGGTAAAATAGCAAAATTAATGTTTTCATTTCACCCGAACCGGGGTCCGTTACATAAGCGTAAAGCTCGCTGCTAACAACTTTTCGTGTTTGTACTATATAAACGTTCACAGTCAGAATACAAAGGATTGAGAGTCCTAATGTTGTGTAACTATAACCTAAAGCAGTAGAGGAGAAGTCAAGTGGCTTGAAATTTGGAAATGTTTTACTGCTTTACCACATCAAATGGATCTTGTAGGTAATATATCATATTACTGTGAGGACCAAACATACTTCATTTAAATACCTACTAGATTAACTAAGAACATATTACATGCCAGGTATGTGAATTGCTGCACTTCATGTATGCACACTACTGACTCATAGTATTGTCATTGATATCATCGTTGCAGAGTTATCGATCGTTATGTGACGTGACGACTTCCATTAAAAAATGATAAAACTCATACACATGTATAAAGGAGATTGTTGTATTTTCTTCACGTAGGATATGTAAACATGTAACTTGCCTTAACTGGAGCTCAGCATGCAAACATAGGTATCTATTGTATAGCGATGTACGAGCAAACAGGCGCACGTATAGCATGCCCCAAAACTAAAAACCAAGAATTTTATACCAGTTCGCTGGGAAGCTTTGTGTGCCACGAAGTGCTTCAAAGCGCCTTTCTCAACTGATTAAGTCGGGGGCGAGTTGCACACACAATGTGTTCCAATACGTTTTATAGTCTGGTTCTTGGTTGGGGTACCTTCCCTTTACATTACGCTTTCTGTAATCTTGGGGACAAATATAAATTTGTGTAAGCAACTCGCCTCAGAATTCACAGTTCAAAAAAAAAATGACATGTTTTACATATATTTAGATAAAGGGATAGTCACCTGTCACGACAGAAGAACTATCCATCATGGCTGCCGCACGGGTTAAGTCAAGCTTGGCCGGAAGGATCGTCATAGCAGCGATCGATTTCGGGACCACGTGCACCGGATATGCTTACCACCTGCGCACGGACCATGAGAGTCACGTGAAAGATATCGTGATAGATCAGGCGTGGATCGGCAGCGCTGAGCTTGGGCTTCAGGCCCCAACGACCGTGCTTATGGATCCGGACAAGAAGTTTTACTCTTTTGGATTCGAAGCCGAGGCGAAGTATAAAAGTCTGACCCTGAAAAATGAGCACAAAAGCTGGTTCTATTTCAGACATTTCAAGATGAACCTTCATCATGAAAAGGTAGTTGTGCACATTATTCATTCATGTTTTGTTTGGTGTTTGGTTTAACGACCCGTCAACAGTATTTCAGTCATTTTTGTCTTTTTGAGACTGATATAGAACTGCCACACACATGTGGCATGATACCACAACCAGTTACGTATGATACCACAACCAGTTACGTATGATACCACAACCAGTTACGTATCCTGACATCGTGTTAATTAGTCTAGGCTCGAAATTCACCAACAAGACTTAGCTCTAAGTAATACTTAAATTCTTAAATTATTTAGATACATATTCCTCCATTACTATTTTATTAAATATTCAAATACGTGACTAAGCTGAAATGAATTATTACCTTAATAACTAACGAGAATTGTTAAGAAATGAAATATTTGGGTATTTTTATCGGAAAAACATGACTGATGAAATCACCCTTAAATTAAAGTCCCTGTAATGGTTCCGCTACGTCTTTGATAACTAAAACTCTACCAAGACAACCAAGGTACCCTAATGAAACATAAGAAACCTTAATCATCTCCGAGAAAGGCCATGTGGTCCGAAATATAGCGGGACCATTACAGGGACTTTGCCTTAAGTATTTAAGTATTACTTATCGCCTAGAATTGTTGGTGGAATTCGACCCTGGAACTACCCTTATATGTAACCAAAGTGCTGGGATAAGTATGTTTCAGAAGGAAATATTGTTTCAGATACGGATTTTGTTTTCTGTAATATTCTAAAATCTATATCATGAACGTAGAAAATGTAAAATATTAGGACTTGACTCCAAAGTTACTACGAAACTAGTTATCTTTTTCCACGCATACGGAACAAAAAAAAAGTTGTTTTTTTTTTTTTTTTTTACTTAAATAGAAAATTATATTATTTTACGATAATGATCCATAAAATACTTTTTTACTCAGTTTAAATTAAGGATTTGATAATTCGGTCATTTATTTGAATTCTTCATTCACTTCATAAGACTTTCACACTAACATTTTATTGGAATTGCAACTCTATTCTTACAAGTCATTTTGAAATATCTTTTTTTCTGAATGGTTATGCTTTGAAAATTATGTTGTTTTATTTATTTTTAAAAACAAAATAAAATGTTTGTTTGCTTTTTAATCTCAGAATTGAGATTTCAGATTTTGATCAAAGATTTAGGTTTGTAAAGGAATGTAGTAAAATGTTAAGCTGCATAGACAAGTATATCAGAGGTTATGGTAATTTCAAATTTGAGACACATAGAAAACAATTTGAAAAGAAGCGTTTCTTTTTTGCTGAGTGTTTTATGTAACTTGAGGAGTGTATGTTAGAAATTTAATTGTTCAATATGTACAACATAAGGAGTACTAAAGCTGCTATGTATGTTATAGGATATCAATCGAGACATACAGTTACATGATGCTGAGGGGAAGAAAATGAAGGCATTGATTGTATTCGCCGAGGCCATCAAATACGTAAAGGTGAGACAATCCCAGTAGTCCTCGTGCCAAAATCTCGCAAGTACGATTCCAGGCTCAGTCTCAATGTCATACTGAAATCCCCACTGAAACGAATAGAAAATCATACTTCGGTACCATTTTATTTTTGAGAACAAGGGGCTTGGTTCAAATTGTCGAAAATAGTTAAGTACCTTCTTAGGCACAGAGTTGGACCCGGAATTCGATTGTCTGATACAAAATAAAAATGTGGCACGTGTCTGATGATTGACACTGACTTATAAGGTGCCTGTGTGCGCATTTCTGGACAAGTTAAGTATGAGAAAACTCTGAAATGTAAATTATAACGTGCGCTGTTTTGAGAGTTCGAACCCCGTTGGAGACAAGGGACTTTCATGACCTTCCGAGACGCAAAGTACTGGTCCAATCCAGGAACCGTCAAGAAGAATAAGTAGTAGTTGTGAAAGCTTGTTTCGCAATTGACGTGAAATGAATTAGGTTTAAACTAACGTGCGCCGTCAAAAAAGACAGGGCTTTGATCAAAGGGTGCAGGGCGTAGCGTCCCGCAAGTATGTAATAATTTAAGGTGTCTTGTGCAATATATGTACGTCGCTATGTGACTGAAATACTGTCGAAGCGACGGTAAACTCAAAGAGTCAAGTCAAGTCAAATATTGTACAATGTAGAATATTTGTTACACTGCTATATAAAGTATCCATGTGTATAACCTATTGAACACACAAATCACTTTAACTTCCGGTTGACCCTGTATGACCCGACTCTGACCTTGGCACTACAGAAGCACCTGCTGGGCAAGCTGAAGGACGCACTGCGGGAGGAGATACAGCTGCGAGACATCAAATGGGTCATCACTGTCCCCGCTATCTGGCGCCACTCCGCCAAGCAGTTCATGAGGGAGGCCGCCTCTAAGGTAAGCCGACACCCATATTGTAAGTTTACGTATCACACGTAAATAAACGATATCAAGGGAGTAAAAGAGCATTTGAGGAATAGTATAATAGACCGATATATGAAACAAAATAAGACCCGATGCAATATATAACATCTCCGGCGGTATCTTAGAAACTTAATTGTCACCTGCTGTAAACAGGAGATGACATAAATGGGTCGTTTCTCCGTTGTCTGTCTGTTCGTCTGTCTGTCACACTTGTTCCGTCACATTTCAGTAGGCGACACATGTGATCAAAGGAACACTGTTGTTCAGAAAAAAGTCATGTTTTAATGTAATGTTAAAGGCTCATATGTAAAGTATCACCGATTGTTTCATTTGCCTGTACATATTATGTATTATGAATTGTAAATCACGTGACTACAGGCAGGTATCCCAAACAACCAGCTGACGCTGGCCCTAGAGCCGGAATCTGCCGCCATTTTCTGTAAGGAGCTGGCCCTGAACCGGGCGGAGGGCGTGGAAGGAGTGTTTCTGAGGGCCTTCGACCCCGGGGAAAAATATATCGTCCTTGACCTTGGAGGTAGGATACAATGTAAAATATGCGGGTTTTTTTTGTTTTGTTTTTTGTTGGTTTTTTTTTCTTCAGTAAAATCTTTTATGGATCTTTTTAATACTTGATATGACAAGTTCCTTGCATGTAAGTCAATACAAATTACTTCTTTAGTAAAGACTATCGAACCTCTATGAAGAACGTAATATATTAACTGCTTCAATGGCATTTTATTATTTCCCCTTTTGGTCATGTCACCAATACTGAGGACCATTTGCTGCTCAAACAAACATGTGAAAGAAATCCCGTTTACTATTGGAACGACCGCGATACTGGGAGAAAAAGCCGGTGGGTGTAAACTGATCGAAAAAAGATCTGGCTATTTTTATCCATTAAGGCGTGTTTGCGGCCGGGTAGCTCGGTCAGTAGAACATTCGCCCTGTAAGCGAAAGGCCCCGTGTTCGAGTCCTTATCAGGATGTACTTTTTTATCCTGTGACATTTATATTTAATATATTCCCGAATGCACAATATTTTCCCTTCAAACATATTAATTGTACACTGAACTCTCGTTCTGGCGTGCACCTCCGAGAATTCGTGCCGAGAATATACGATATTTCGCCGTGTAGCTTATCTCTTTGTTTAGGTCTTTACTATTTGGTATCCATATTTTATCATATTTCTTGCCTGTCGTGAACCATTTAATGTTTTGCCTATTGCCGAAATATTTTAATCTTTCTAACCTTTGCTAATTTATTTTTCCATTCTCCCCACCTGCGGATCCGGACAATAGGCGGTACAGTGGATACCACGGGACATGAGGTATTACCGGACGGGTCCCTGAAAGAGTTACATGCTGCCACAGGGGGACCCTGGGGAGGCGAGCTCGTGAACGCTGCGTTTGAAACCTTCATCGAAGACCTGGTAGGTATTTGTGCTTAATGGTTCATGGCTCCTGTACGTTATTGTTAGGAACCAATGCACGTTGAAGAGTTAGACGTTATATATACTCAAGTACAGTAAAAACTCCGCATGTAAAAAAAATCGATAATTCATATCATTGTTAGCTCGGCAGTTTCTCAAAGAAAAAAGTCAAGGTATTATTATCACTTGGTGTCCCGTTGTCGTTGGAGGCGAGAAAACCTTAAAATGGGCCACAACTTCTAAACTATTAAAATTTCACATTCCCATCAAGGGCTATAACTCTTAGGTCTATTTTGAGCAAATTTCATTTCATTTTTTTAATCAGTCAAAAACTTAAACTCGGCAATACTTCTTGACAATTAAAACATCTGTCATCAATTTCACTTTTTTTTACCACAAGAGCCATAACTCTTAGGTCCATTTTGATCAAATTTATCTCCAGTTTAAAGAAAAGTACAAACAAATAGTGGTGTCATTTACATGTGGTTCTCTTGTTTTACACAGATTTATCCCTCCCTTTTTTCTATAGTGATAAAATGAAATGTACGACATAAAATATGCACCAATCAATTGCTGATATATATGCCTCATTATATTTCTAAATAATCTAAAATCTTTGAAAAATACGAAATAAAATATTAAACAAGTCTCCAAAGTGAGGCGATCTGAAGTCAGAAACACAATCGTCGCTGCAGCAGACTAGTAAATGTTGTTATTGCTCTTTTCGTAATAAATGTAGATATATGTTTGTTTGCTTGGGCTTAACGTCCCACCGAAAATATTTCACTCATGTGTGGACCTGTGTTTACGTGAAACAGATATAGTGCTTCCCCAAGGAGATATCACGCCGTAAGGCAAGTGGCATTAAACCACACCAAGTTACATATTCTGTCACCAGGCCAGCCAGGTTTGGGAACAACTCATGACCATCTAAACGACTTTAATACCTGCAGCTGAGGATCGAATCCATGACCTTCCGGTTACTGTTCAGACGCTTTAGCCACTTGGCCACCAAGACCGACTGATAATAGTTGATTTATTGATATAAAAATAGTAGGAGTAGAAAAAAGAGATTTATTTTATGCTTATGGGGTGAAATTCATGAATTAAAATATATACATTTTTGATAAGTTCACAGAGTAAATTATAAAAATATACTTTAATTCTTTCCAACATAAGATACGAAGATTTTTATTTATTTATTTATTTTATTTATTTATTTATTTATTTATTTATTTTATTTTTTTTGGAAGATGCAATTTTTTTCCTCTCTTAAACTTCAACAGTTCTGTTACCAATCGTGGCTACGCCATTTGTTAATCAGTTTGGCCTAGAGAAAATTTTATCGCTTTTGCTTCTATTATAAAAAAAAGTCATTTCGTAACAAAAAAGATAACCGGGTAGTTATTACTGTCATCTTAACAATGAGTGGGTAATGCATTTCTATAGACCTTTTCACCAGAAGATCGACAAACCCCGGTATAATTCGCTGATTTAAATTGACCAGTCAGTGACTGGTGGAAATCTCCAGTTAATGTTTATTTCCTATTCGGCAATATGTAGGATTATACACCAGCATGTAGATTATGTGTTCGGAAAATGCTCGTTGATTTACGAAAGTTTACGTCTCATTTCGTAAAATGGTCTATTACATTTAAGAATAGATGTATTATTTAGAATTAGTATTGATAGTGGAATTTGAGCCATGTGTTCGCAATTGTTTGTGTAGATTATCTTTTGTAATGTACAGAAGCGGTCGTGTACAGTTTATCCTAACCATATAAACACTGTGTTTTCAAGGTCACTAAAGATGTCCTGAATCAGTTTTGTGAGCAGTGTGCAAGCGACTGGATAGAATTCCAGAAAGACTTTGAGAAAAAGAAACGAGAGTTTTCACCTCACACAGAAGAAGTAGATCTTAACTTCCCCTACGACCTCGAGACGATGTACAAGGAAGCGAAAAAACTGGAGTTAAAATCGAGAGTGAAAGACAGACGTTTCAAAAATGAGGTCGAAATTGTTCGACACAGTATGATCATCAAGCCCACCCTTATGGTTTCATTTTTTAACAACGCTATGAAAGAAATCACTGGCCACATAGAGAAGTTGTTGAAAATAAAGGAACTGAAAGACGTTTCGACCATCCTACTAGTTGGGGGATTCTCAGAATCTCAGATAGTGAGTGCCGCAATTAGAGACAGGTTTAAGAGCATGAGAGTTCTCGCCCCTGGTACAGCTAGTGTTGCTATTCTAAAAGGAGCAGTTATGTTTGGAAACGATTCGCGTGCCATTTCATCAAGAGTTAGTCCTTTTACATACGGGGTTCACACAAGGGCGCTGTTTGATAAATCAAGACATGATCCGAGTAGAAAGATCAGCGTTAAAGGGAAACACGTTGTCGACGGTGTGTTCGACATCCATATTGTTCGAGGAGACCACATGTACGTTGGAGGAGAAACTCGGCAGAGGCGTTACGTCATCTTTAATAGGAAGAAACCGGAAGTCTTTTGGAAAGTTTACCATTCGTTCGATCGAAGCCCAGTATTTTGCGACGATAAAGGATCAATGTATCTAGGAAAATTGTCGATTAAAATCCCAGAAGTCGAAGATCAAGAGAGAGTTACGCTGTTACTCAGCATGACGTGCAGAGGCACAGAGTTGGAAGCAACAGCCATGATGGAGGAACGACCGGATGTCAGGTGTGAGGCTAAATTTGACTTTTTGGCTGAAGACTTTACGAATGAGGATGGTAGTGTTGAGACGATTGCCGAATAAATAATCAAATAATATTATGGTGGCTCAAAATCATGTGAATTAAATTAATTGATGTGCGTGCTCATGCATGCTAGGGAGTCCGAGGGCGTGCAGTAGAACTGCATGCTTTCCATAGATTTCTTTTTCTATGTTGTGCGTAGGTGCGTTTTCCGGCAAATCTAGGACCAAAGTATATAATAATACCACATGTTTTAATGCATTTTTCGACTTTTATTTTAAAATACAATTTTTCGAAATGATAAACAGGCCTTTAAATTGCTAAAATAATGTAAAAGTGATTGGTTAAGACAATACAATGGATATGTATATGTAAAACAAGATGCTGTAATATTCGAACCAGAGGAACAGATTGGCTACGTGCCTTGCGTAATTACTCTATTAAAACGTCAAAATAGTGAATCATTTTCAAACCAATGGGTAACAAAACTCAAATAAATCTAGAATACTCAATTTAATTATGTAACATTACCTGCAAAATTCAAAAATGAATTATTCTAAAATACTATCTTTAGAAGTGAAACCCAAGCAATCAAATAAATTACCGTATTGTAAATATAACATATTAGCAAACAGACTGGATTTGAATTCTATACATTTATTAGCAAAACAAACTGTAATAGGAATTGGGTTAAGATTTCAAGCTGTGTGTTCTTAAATCTGTAGTCAGGTAATGTATAGATATATAACGGTACCTATCAATAATAACGATTAGGGCTTTGAAACAGCCATATTTGGTTACACGTACATTATCTAAAACTGTATGAAATTGGGTTGACCCATAGCCTTTAACAACTTAATTACGATCCTTCCACTAAATTTTGCACACTATATTTTAATAAAAAATGTTCTTAGAGTAAACACAGTATATACGCAGATGGAAAAAAAACAACATATGTTACGAAAGGACGTATTGTAGAGATATTGAAACGAGGGATGTTCGAAAAGTATCCGGAAAAGTTCCACAACTTATTTATGTATATGGTTCTTATAATAAATTTTCAAAAGTGATACTTTCCTGTATTTTCAACTTCATCCAAACGAAAAGGAGATACAGATAGCACTTATGCAAAACCCACAGCCACTATAGCAACGTCGGGTAATGTATGCATATATGATTTCGTATATGTTGTATGTAGGATGATCTTGCATATGGTGACTCCCGATGTACCTTCCAGAGCTGCAAAACTAACAAAACCAAGCTCGATTTCCACCAACAATACTTAGCGCTTAGAAACACTTAAACACTTAGGCGCAAATCTAATCTTTTTTTTTTATTCTGTAACAGAAATACTTTAATCTTTCATTTCTTAGCAAATTTGGTGAATGATTAAGGTAATAATGTATGTCCATTTAGTCCTTTACTTGAATATGTCGTATTAAATATTTGATATTTATTTCTTAGAGAAACAAAAATGATGAAATTCGTCCAGTTAAGAATATTAGTTTTGTTGGAGGAATGCGAGCCAGCGCACCAAAACTATATTCTAAGGGACGCTTATATTCATTAAAAGATATATATTTATTTATATCAACTGCCATGTTTGTATATGTAATGTGCTTGGTTATTAAATAATGAACAAAAATACCTCAGACATTTATACTTACTGAGTACCAACTTATTCTGTTGTTTCAATTGCTTGTCAAGAAAAAAGTAATTAAGCCTCCTCGAAGCGGACTGTAATTTTGTCGTGAAAAGGAAGATTTGCGAAGCAGCGTGTCTGATACAGAGACAGAGAGAGAGAGAGATTATTATTTTACATCGCATTGATGTTGACTGCTAGAACATACGCATAACAACTCTAATGCATTAGCTATTAATGTTAGCCATTCATGTTTATATGAATTCTCACACTATCTCGTCAATATTGTGTTTATTCGATAGATATAATGTACATGTATACCGGGACGATTAAAATAAAAAAAACAAATCCAGGACTGAATGACCCGGTGTCAGGACAATGTGACTGGGTGTGGTATCATGCCACATGTCTACGGCGTGATACTACAGTGTGGCAGCACTAAATCGTTCTCAAGTAGATATCGTCTGCAAATGACTGAAATACTGTCGGTGGGACGTTTAATCCAGTAAACAAACAAACAAGATGAAAAAAGTTGTGTGAAAATATTGAAAATATGTATGATTCACGCCTCCGTGATATTTCTATAATCATTGTATAAACTTAATCGCCATTTTTAATTCTGGTTGCTGGACTGCCGACTTCACGCTGCCAGGATGCCAGTTGGCTGGATGTCAAAAAACTCTCACTGATTACATTTTGCACTGGCGAGTGTTCCCGAAGAAAGTCAGTCATCGGAAATAATTTGACATGAGTTGAAAAACCGTCGTCGAATCACAGTTTGTTTATCTGCTACGTCTGCTCGTCTATTTATGCACTCGTGATTCGTTTGCGAAGACATACGGAATGTCTATGGAAAATTGACAAACATGTGCGGAATACGCAAATAACAACTGAATGATCTTAAATAATAGATTCTTTCTTATTTATGCAGTAACGTTGTCGTGAACGAGTATGTACAGATTGCATCTTGAAACAAATCTGTAGCACACACTTTGCTTTTCTACCCGAAGAATATACACCTCTTTTGGAAGCATAATGGGCCTTTAGTCTTTCAAATGCAAAGCGGCGGTGCTCATGAAAATATGAGTTATAATAAACAAAATATGGCGATGCTCATCTAAAATATGTTTTATAATAATTACAAGAAGCAAATGGCAAGTGACATGACCAAACAGGCTTTCTGCACTGAGTCGAGTTGATCACACAATAGTTTCAATGTGTTTTGTAGTCTGGTTCCCGGTCGTCCTCAAGATTACAGATAACGTTGTGTAAGTGGAAGGTACCCCAGACAAGAACCAGACAATAAAACTTACTGGAACACATATGTGTGAGCAAATCGACCCGGATAGGGCATAATGAAAATGTTTACAGATTTCTCCTCCATTTTCAAATGCCTAGGTCTTCCCGAGAATATAAAAACGTTTTTAGACGGCGATAGCCGTCTTATGCTGAAGAACGAAATCAGGCCTTGCTAATTTGCATATTTTCCACAACAATTTTAACTGTACCTCTCCGCGCTAAGTGCATATCCATGCAATGCGATTCTGCACTAACGAATACGAGTGGAATATGTTACACAGACGTTTAAATCATAACCGTAACCGCTTTTAGTGTGTTATTGTTTGTTAACATGTTTTCTTTTGCCATTATTTTGCACTGGAAGCATCAATTTTAAGCGGGAAAAAAATATCCGTGACATTTCTTAACCAGAACAGTAACCCATCTTACGTACATGAAGATCTACTCTAAGCTCCGTATGTATGTAATTGACCTAAAGTAGTCCACACAATATTTTGCATGATGGCGAGTTAGGTTCCTCCCAGGGCATTTCTTAACTTTGAAATAGATAGGCAAACATTCTAGTATCTTAAATAATCATATACCTGGTCAATTTCTATATATACAAAACAACAGATAGAATTCCCTAGCACTAGAGAAAGAGAAGGACCTACTTAGGTATGCAGCTCTTTATGAATGAAAGGTTCATGACCTTTACTCCGGATTATTATGTTACAAACAGAAATTCTGTAGCAACAGCGGGTGAAGTTTTTGTCGTCATGTTACTGCTTCAATAACTTCAGAAACTCTGGGTTTATAATGTTAATCCCTTCGCCGTCGCTCAGCGCATTGTGCGCTTTGATCAACTAACGATTTTCAAATCCCAAGACATACTATGGTGGCTGATTTCTGCCATTTCGTGTGGCGGGTTTCGGGGCGAAGTTTCGCAGCGAAATGTCGAAATCTCAGGGCAAGATTTCGGGGCGAAAAGTCAAAAACATGAAATGTAGAAGTTTCGGGGCGAGATTTCGGGGCGAAAACTCCAAATCTCGCCACGCCACGCGAAACATAATATTTCGACTTTTCGCCCCTAAATTTCGACTTTTCGTGATTTCGCCCCGAAATCTCGCCCCACCGCACGAGAAATCAATATTTCCTCTTTTCGACTTTTCGCTTGGCGCCCCGCCAACCCGCCAGAAAAGAATCCAATATTTCGCATTTCGCTGCTAAATCTCGCCCCGCAACACGAAAAATCAATATTTCGTCTTTTCGACATATCGACGAAAAGTCGAAATTTCGGTGCGAGATTTCGGGGCGAAAAGTCGAAATATTATGTTTCGTGTGGTGGGGCGAGATTTCGAGTTTTCGCCCCGAAATTTCTATATTTCGTGTTTTCGACTATTCGCCCCGAAATCTCACCCCGAGATTTCGACATTTCGCTGCGAAACTTCGCCCCGAAATCAGCCACACGAAATGGCAGAAATCAGCCACCATACAAGATGGGGGATATCCAACCTAGGAATCAACATGTTACCCCCGCCCCCGAGTGAATTTGAAACGTTTTCAAATTCCACTATTTAACATCATATAAAGTGTGTGTTATGATCGAAACATCAATTAACGTACTAACGACTCATTTAATTATAGTTATAAAATAAGATATAAATTGGAACATAAAAAGGGGTGAGGGTCATTTGAAAACGATTTCAAGCTCCCGGGATGGGGGAGCTTCACCAGCCTTATCTTAACCTAATATAAATTCAATTCAGGAAAACTGATTATGTCAATAATACATATTATATTTGTTTATATTATGAGTGTGTGAATTTTACGTTTTCCTGACTTTAAGGAGGGGTCATTTGATCACGCTTTTATGTTCCCATGGGAAGCTTGAAATGGGGGAAGGGTGGGGGCTTGAAAACGTTACACCGACAAATACAATTTAGTGATAAAAATATAGGCTAAACATTGTAAGCTGAGCCAGGATGCAAGTAACACGTACTTTTAAGACGCATGTTTCCTTTTGCTTTACTTTTCTTAATTTGCGTTGTTAATTAATATAACTTGTTACTATATATATATATAATATAAAATTATATTCAAATTGAGGGCTCATCAATACTACATGTAGGGTTCGATCCTAGCCGCGGCATACCAAAGTCGTAAAAAATGATCCTGTTATAGCTCCCTTGCTTGGCGCTCAGCAGTTGCAGGACTGGTTGGCCCGGTGTCAGGATAATGTGACTGGGTGTGGTATCATGCGGCTCATGCCACATGTCTACGGCGTGATACTGAAGTGTGGCAGCACTATATCTGTCTTAAGTAGACATCGTCTCCAAATGACTGAAATACTATCGGCGGGACGTTAAACACAAAAAACAAACAAACAAACAAATAATACATGTATATATATCCATTTTGGTGATATTTATTTCGAGGTATAGCCCATTCGGTATATATTTTTAAATATATGTTTTATGAAGACGATCAATTGCTTTATAATATATACTTTATTAATTCTTTGTAAATTGTATAATGGTAGAATATAATCTGATAAAAGAGATAAATATCTTAATGTTTATATCACATATTAATTTATAAATGAGCTGAAGTTGAACGGAAACTGAATCTGAAACCATAGATCGGTGTTATGTGCAACCCAAAGGTACCCGGTACATTGCTGCTAATTTAAAAAAAAAATCAATGACCTTATATATTATTATAGATAAGGTCATTGATTTTCTATTTTTTATGCGGCAGTGTTTCGGTCATAGCAACGTACCGGATATACTTTTTAGGGTGCAACCAAGCATTACACTTGTAAGATAATCGATCAGCTGTAATTAATCGATCCGTTTCGGTTGGTAGGATAGTTGAAAAACTGACAAGATATTATCGAAATTAAAAGTTTATCAGATACGTATACAACTACCCGCAGGGGCTGTAATAGCGGGTGTCCTAAAACACCTATCAATTAAGTCTGAACATCTGCTTGTATAGAAACAGTGTCCTATTGAATCGGAGGCTGATTTTTTATTTATTTTATTTATTTATTTATTTGGCAATGTAAATTGTGTGGCCTATACACAGTTTGCTATACTATAATGCATTAATTGACGTACGTGCACACATATATATAAGTTAGTGTCTTCCGAATTAATATAGTTGGGTGCTAATTAATATATAATGCATTACATCTAAGTGAGGAATATCTAAAGATGAACAAGCATACTAGAATTATTATAAAATGTTTTTGAAACTGGGTTTTGTGGGTTTGAATCCCAGTATGGACTTTTTTTATTGTTCTCTTGGACCATTACACGTATATCTGGATAAATCGGATCAATCTAGAAAGAAAAGAAGCGGACTCACACTATTTTATAAACTTTATTCTTGTTTAGATCATAAGTTAAATAACAAATGTGGTACCTGCCCAGTACATGATATCTAAAGTCTAAAAATAAAACGAAACCACAAGATCAATGAAAATGTTAATATGGAAATTTGGGTTTACTTTTATTATGTGTATTACGGTAATTTGCTTGATAAGCAGAACGTGGTATTTCAAATCAGTGTTTAAAATGGGTTTGGTAACATTTTTAGTAGTATATATTCCAAATATTTTGAGCCGTAACATGTATGGTTTGTTTGTCGATAGTTGTTAAATTATGAAAATAAACGCACTTGATGTACTTTACGTATAATATCGACTCGTTGTGTACAGCAGCTGTTTTCAATGATGTTTACTTGCACTTTGACCCTTTCGTTCGTGAAGAAAATAGTTCTGGTAGCGAGAAAATAGGGTTAAGTGTAACAGTTATTTGTCCTTTATTGGGATCTTACAATATGTATGTAGTTATATTCAATTGTTTATATAATAATAATTTACCAATTTTCATCCGAGACAGCATGAAACAGCAAAGTACATAACCGGTTTATGCGTTTAAACATCCTCAATTTGATTGGTTAAAATTTGTATAGACATCAAAACTTGGCAGATTTCAGCCAATTGTAGTGTTCGACACAATAGAGCCGAACTGCGTATGAATACTACAACGAGGCTGCCCGTGTACGTAACATTTCTCTTGTGGAGGTGAGTTACGGCGCATAGTGAATTTTCTAATCTCAATACTTTTGCGTAATTACACCATTTATTTATTATATTTCACGGCTTCTGTATCTTTCAGCACGAGAGAAGACTCAAGTTGGATCCAAAAGTTACCATTCGTGAAATTTAGGCCGGATTTTTGCGGACGCAGTACAAGTGAGTAGAACTGTCAAACTCGACACGTCAAGCTACATGTTGACGTGGACGATTGCGTTACAATATTTTATCGCTTAAATGATAATTTATGCCAATTGCAGCCTCCCCCGACTCATTTTGGACATTTTGACGTGAATTAGTTCATTTGTGATGTGTGTTTTGAGAAATAACCGATTATTTTGGTCTAAATTAACTAAAATCGAGTGACACGTTTTTACCCCACCCTCTTTTCAACAGATGTTGAACTGGAATGCTGGATGCTTTCTAGTTGCATTTTGAACGAAGCATGAAATGATTAATTTTAAAGAAGAAAGTTCATTTTACAATTAACTACAGCATTGTTTTAAATTTCTTTATACTCTTTGCTTAAATATTTCCTACCAATTTTCTTATTTATAAAATGCTCTAATTCTTGATTTTGGTGTATGGATCTTTTTTTTTTCACCTTACAATCTTTCTGTTTCATTTTTTATATAAATTGGCATATGTTTTAGGTTGTAAATACAGTATTTCAGATTTTTTTAGCACATATACCATTACCTCTCAGTTGTTGGATAACCTTTCAACTGTCAACCACACCCACTTATCTCATTCTCAATTTCGTTGTACAGTATAATTTTATTATTTTTTGTTTGGTGTAGTTATGTTTCTTAAGATTGTCATTATTTCATTTTGAACCTCACTGTTTCCCTTTTTGCCTAATGTGTGCTCAAGTTATCAATCCTGTTTGAACACCAAATGGGTTCTGGTACCAGAATCATGAAAAGATAACTTGAAAACTCTTGTGAACCTCATTGATTGGATTAACCTAGACGACAACATGGTAAAAGTGAAATCATATGAAGTGTTCAGATCAACCCAGGGTTCGACATTAACTTTTTTGAGAGCTGGACCAGTGGTCCAGTAACTTGGAAAACCTACTAGACCTGACCTTAACTTAACTTGACAGAAGTGTAAAACACATATATGTCATACTTAGATCAACATACTTACTTCAGAATACCTAACAGTGTTTTTTTTTTTTATTCATGTTTACCTTAAGAAATGAATAAGGGTCTATAAAGATAATATTAGAATTACTCTTGTGTTACATGCTTTTCATTAACATTGCATGAACACCTTGATTGTACTTACATGGAAATCCCCATATATGCGAGTTCCAGATAATGTCTATTGTTTAATGATTTTCAAGCAATTCCATTTAAAGCAAAACGATCTGTTTATTGTCATCTATTCATACAGTTTCTTTGATTCCTCTTTACCTTTTTCGTTCATTATTGACATTGACTATATTACATTTCTCGTATCGGCTGCACATTGTGGTAAAAACAAATCGTAAAAAGGTTTATTGTCGTTATACATGGGATCCCAGCATAATAAAAAAATTAGCGTTCATGCATTGTCTTGCATCTCTAGCATTTTTAAATTAAATTTTATTCATTATGATAGGAAGATTTCCTAAACATTATGAAATGAAAATTTAGATGAAGAAATAAGCATTCTTAGCTTAGTATTACGACATTGAGCTTGGCAAGTGCGTGGGGGAGAAAGCCTCGTTCTGAAAACACAAACCAATGAGTGAACGTGTGTCAAGGTTGTTACTGAAAATGCTGCTAAATATAGCACACATGGGTTTTCCAAGAAACTGTTTCAACAAGGGTCAATAGTTTAGCCATAACAGTTATTTTTGTGCTTTTGATGTGTCAATAGATAAAAATTTCTGTGAACTTTGACCAATTTAGAACATGACCAGTCTGTCGTGTTAGCCTAGGACCTAGGTGGACCGGACCATCAATCTACTAGAGAATGTTGTTCGTTCGGGCCTCAATGTCGAACCCTGCAACCGTTGGAAGCTGCTCAAACTTGCACAATTAGATCAGCTCTCTCCTTATTGTATAAAAGTAAAAGCTCAATCATAGGATACAACAATGTAATCATGCAGATACATCTAATATGCAGTCAATAAAGGTCGAAACAGTACAAAATTCTCACATTATGTTACAGTACTGGTTAGTGTTCTAAGAATTTTTGAAAGTTTTGTGTTTGAAGATTTGTAAGGCACATCAACAAAGCTTGCAAACTGCTCTTGATCCATCATTTTAATAAATCAGCCACTGCTTCAGTATTTTCCAGTTTGTACAGAAATAACAAAGTAGTGTATTGGTTAATAGTACCTTATGAATATAATGCTGTATTGTACCATTTCAGACCTGGAATTCATGCATTTGGAAAGGATTTTCTAAGTTGTATTTCCATTTCTGATATTTACAACCGATCGCAGCATACCAAAGTCATTAAAATGGTACTGGTATAGCTTCCTTGCTTGGCCCTTTGCATATAAGGGAAGGTCTAGGACTGATTAGCCTGGTGTCAGGATAATGTGACTGGGTGTTGTATCATGCAGAAGCCACATGTCTACGATGTGATACTGCAGTGTGGCAGCTGATCATAATATCTGTCTCAAGTAGACAAAGTCTCCGAATAACTGAAAGACTGTTGGTGGATTGTTAAACCCAACTAACAAAATTTACAATTTTACGTTGTGTTTCTGATTTTTCTTCACTAACTTTTCTATGGTCATTCTTGTGTTCATATGTAATCATCACAGACATATTGTATCACTCATGAGATTTTTCTGATTTTCGGCAGATTTCAGATTTTTTTTTACAGCTAAGGGGAGTCTTGAGATTCATATAGATTCCATGAGAAAATTCTTCGGAGAGCGGAGACTGTCGATAAGTAGGTCCCAAATTCTTCTTCAAAATGGCGGTGATTTTTTTCCAGATATTTTTTTTTATTTCAGATTTAGATCTTTTTCTTTGGTCCTCAGTCTCATGCCTGCATTTGTATGTCATCTCTTTTTGTCTACAGACTGTACTGTTCGACTTGGAACTGTTTAATTGACAACGAGTTCAGTAATGGCAACTACTTCCGGAGTAACTGCTGAAGATGAGGCGTACGACTACCAGGAGGCATTCCCTGCCCTGCCTCTGGGGGCCCAGACTAGCATCACCCCCGTGTCCGACTCTTGGAGCAACAAGTTCACCGTGAGGACATCCAAATGTACACAGGTATGCAGAAATAGTAATATTAAACGTCGGGGATGGAAAAATTCTATCCTCGGCTTTTCATGGAAGTAACATTTGTTATCAGTTAGAGAAAATTTCAACCAGGTTGTCCCACTGGGCAATAGAATTTATTGAAAGAAATTTTGTGAATAAGTCTTAAAAGTACTTTGATTCTATCACTGTTCCTGAACGGATAGAATTTCTTGATATTAGTTACTACTGCATCACAAATGAAAAAATAAATATATAGAGCATTCTTTAAAATACCATCCTGCTAATACAATTGTTAACCCTGTATGATTTAATCAGTGGCCAGTTGATGTCTAGTGATGATGAATTTCAAAAGCATCTTAATGATACGTGATTAAATACTAAATCTCTGAATTTGTTATCTAACCATAGCCTTCTGAGGACATTTCTGCTAGGGAAAGCATTTAGCCACTACGTACTTGACAGAAGTTGAGTTTGTAATTATGCAGGTGTTCACTGTGCCCGTGGAAGAGAGGCGTTTCCGAGAAGACGATGAAAACAGCTTTGGGGATGAAGGAAAACAGGCTGACATTTGCAAGGAAATCATGATGAAAACTGGTGAGTATCATCTGTTAATTAACTAATAAGTTGTGCAGATACTGTTTTCCCTCTTTATTAAGTTCTCTTCATAGGCATCCTCCCCTCTCAAGTCTCTTTGATTCTTGCGTTTTTCCTCAAAATACTGCTATTTACTCTCATACTTTTCCTTCCCAAAAATCAAGAAAACACATTTTTTTCCCCAAATTAAATTCTAATGACCTTTCCCCATCATCTTGAAGAAAAGGTCTGAAGTTTGGAGAATTATTTTTTAGGGATATCTGTCATGAATTATTCAGCAAAAAAAATGACACTGGTAACTAGGATTTTGTGTTCATACAGGTGTGACAATCGAGATGAGTCTTGCTAAAGATCAGACACTGACAGTTGTGGTCACTGGGAAAGAAGACCAGGTCAAGAAAGCACGCCGTGAAGTCATGACCAAATTGCAGACCCAGGTACTGTTCTTTGTTACACTTCCCCTCTACAGTTAATATACAAATATGTATACTCAAGGACTTTAAAAATGTCTCGCCTTGGAAAACTGTTGAATATATTTATTATTATTTTTCAAACAATTTTAAGATTATTTAGAAATGTACTGTGGCATATTTCTGCTCCTAGATTGGTGCATGTTTTATGTCCTACTTTTATGTTATCCCTAAAGAAAATATGAGTCGAAAGGAGGGGTCAGCTTGTAAAACAAAATGACATAAAATATAGAAGTTTCATACATGAGGTGTTTTTTAATGTAGATGAGTATACTTGCTTTTGAATGTTTTTTAATAGGCCACCTATTCATCACATTGTTTCCCATATTGAAAATGGCATTTGTTTCTTCATCTGTTGAAAGATATTCTCCCAACAAAGGCTAGAAAGATGCTGCAAACAAAATAAAATGTTTTCGCTGTTAACATTTTCGGAGAATTGTAAATGCATGATTCATGTAGTAAAAATGAATTCGCTAAAAAAAAAGAAAGAGAATGTGAACTGCTATAAATATAATGAGAAAATGGAATTTCACGGGTGTAAATTTTGTCATGGCAAAATAAACTTAAGTGCAGGGGGAGTGAAAACCAGAACATTTCTTTGTATTTTTTCTGAATTTTACCATCTCGTATATGGGAAAGGAAGGTGATGATTTTAGGAACTTTATTCTCTGATTTTATTCACTCCTAAGGGCTCTTACTAACTACTAATTTGGAGTCCTGAAATCAAATATTTGGGAAAAACCTGTAATCTTCATACATATGAAGGATCAAATTAAATATAGCATCCTGTATCAGTATATTAAGGATTCTGAGGACTCCCCAATTTTCAGCAAATCTCTCCAATTTTTTTTTCTTTTTTCAAATCCTGGGAAGAACTTGGCTGCTATTTCGCTTATACCGTGTGGTTCCCCTTTTAAACAGCCCAAACATCATTATCCTATAGGCAAAGCAGAATTCCAGTGTCTCTTTAAGAATTCAGTTTTTTGTTTTCGTTGATACAGGCTAGCAACACCATAAGGATACCGCGTGAACATCATCGCTTCATCTTGGGACCCAAGGGCAAGAAGCTGCAGGAGCTCGAACTTGCGACTGCAACCAAGATCACCATCCCGCGTGCTGACGACAACGCAGATGCAATCAAGATTGTTGGCACCAAGGAAGGGATTGACAAGGCCATGCATGAGATACAGGTCATCTCTGACATTCAGGTATGTACACTTGTTTTTCTTTATTTTTCGGTTTACCCTTTATCTAATGAATACTCTTTTACAATTTTTTGACATAGATATTAGTTTTCTGAATTTCAAATGTTCTGTACCCGGTATGAAACAGGATTCTTTTGCATGTATTAGCAAACAGAGGGAAGCCCATACCAGACAGCGCTGTACTTTTCTCTTTGGCTTTTACAAAGTATTTCTTTCCCAGATCAAATGGGCTATATATAAACTAACCTTATCCCACTCTAAATGGATTTTACCAAGGATATGATAAGTTAGCCATGCTGCTCATTTTTTGTGAAGACCTTTCCAACAACTATTTCCTTTTTCTTGAAAAAAAAGAAAAGAAATTCTAGTCTTTCTACTAAAGAAAGAAGTTGAGTCACATATCTGCAAAGAAACATTTTTTGGTGAGTGTTGCCTGCTGTAAACAGAAGTGATATTCTCCATCGACTGTCTATCCATTCATCAGTCTCTCACATTTCTTTCTGATTCAGCAGGTGACACATGTTCCAAGGCGCACGTCTTGTTTTAAGGATGGTCCCTGTGGTTAGTCACGATATATCATTTCTTTTGTCAACCTACATACAATCCTTCATTTGTTTTCTTGTAGTTCATACTTTGCATAGATGACTTTCTTCTTGAAATATCATAAATGTCTAAGGAATGTCTGTATATAAATAGAGTGTCAGTCATAATATCTTGCTTTTCAGATTCATTGATGTTTATTTCTCATGTCAGACAGAAATAACTCTGCTAATATTTTTGTCTGAAACAGATATATTAGATAGATAGAAATAGTAATCTCAGTATAGAATAATTTGCAATGTAAATTTTCTAAAATAGCATCTGATATTGTAATAGGTAAGATTGATATTAACTTCAGAGTGTTGTAATATATGATTAGTTGACCAGCCAATACATGTAAGGTATACCTGTAAAAAAATTCTAACTTGAATTGTTCTACATGATGTTAACACGGTTCTCACAGATATTCCTAAAGTCCACCACCCATGTTCTTAAAGCTATTGAAATTTTTACTCCTCATATTATTCAGACTTATGTATGATAATTATGCTCAACTTAGTTTGATAAATGAGCATTGGACACAATGTCTAAGCTCGTAATTGCTAAGTCAAATTTTGTATTTGATTATGCTTGCGACAGTGTTTGAGAACACTCCAAATTACACAAACTTAGGCTTTAGTATGATATTTGAGTGAGAATTTTTTGTTTAAGGCAGGGATGGCGAAATCCAATGTCCGAGTCGTACATTTGCCAGGCACGGACAAGTAAATTTTTTTTTCACTGTTGACTTGTCCGTGGACAACCAAGCATCCGAATCGGTAGCAAAAATTTAAATTAAAAACTAAACTGCAGCATTTCAACTGTAAAGATATCTCTAATGTGCGTCTGTCAAATAAAGTTTATTTTTCGGCATCTTACAAGATGATCCGCATATTAAACCATTCCGTTTTGAATGGTTTCATTCCTAAGTGTTAAGATATTAAAATTAAAGGTCAAAGTCAGCGCTTTAATGCACAGTCTATAATCGGTAAGTTCCTTGGCAAATGGATGGATTCCTTAGTAAAAATAGTCCCAAACAAGAAAAGGGGAAGAATATCCCGATCAAACCCCCATAAAAACAATAATAGACTAAGATTAAAAATACGATAAAACAAAGCGTTAAAGATCATTTTAAGAATCATGCCTTGAAGACTTACAATGGCTTAGAGTCGACGATGAGGGCTCAGCGAAATGTCGAATTTGACAGCAATAACAGATGCATAAGACAATTCTGCGGTGGTTAACAGTTTGATTGTTAAATCAGTCAGTAAAAAATGTTTCAAGTTTCAGTGTGAAGGCAGTTAATATAATGTTTTTTATATGCCTAAATTAATTATACCCCCCCGCAACGAAGTTAGGGGGGGGTATACTGGAATCAGGTTGTCCGTCCGTCCGTCCGTCTGTCCGTCCGTCTGTAGACACAAAATTCTGCGGACTACTCCTCCTAAACTTCTGGAAGGATTTTGATGAAACTTGCTGGCAATGATCCTTAGACATTGTATTAGCGCGTTATCTATATAGCATTGAGTTACCTCCCCTATTTACCAAGTTATGCCCCTTTGATGATTTTTGCATTACAAACTTCTGCGGACTACTCCGCCTAAACTACTGGAAGGATTTTAATGATACTTGCTGTCAATGATCCTTAGACATTGTAGCAGCGCGTTATCTATATAGCATTGGTTACCTCCCCTATTACCAATTATGCCCCTTTGATGATTTTTGCATTACAAACTTCTGCGGACTACTCCGCCTAAACTACTGGAAGGATTTTAATGATACTTGCTGTCAATGATCCTTAGACATTGTAGCAGCGCGTTATCTATATAGCATTGAGTTACCTCCCCTATTTACCAAGTTATGCCCCTTTGATGATTTTTGCATTACAAATTTCTGCGGACTACTCCTTCTAAACTACTGGAAGGATTTTGATGAAACTTCTGGCAATGATCCTTAGATCATTGAGTTACCTCCCCTATTTACCAAGTTATGCCCCTTTGATGATTTTTGCATTACAAACTTCTGCGGACTACTCCTTCTAAACTACTGGAAGGATTTTGATGAAACTTGCTGGCAGTGATCCTTAGACATTGTATAAGCGCGTTATCTATATATCATTTGGTTACCTCCCCTATTTTCCAAGTTATGCCCCTTTGATGATTTTTGCTTTACAATTTTCTGCAGACTACTCCTCCTAAACTACTGGAGGGATTTCAATGAAACTTGCTGTCATTCAACCTTAGACATTGTAGTAGCGCTTTTTCTATATAAACATTGGGTTACCCCCCCCCCCCCCCTCCCCCCTGTTTTAAAGATATGTCCCTTTGATGGTATTTGTTTTACAATTTTCTTCCATTGATAGATTTCAGTGAATCTTAATGATATTTATCCATAGACATAGGTATATCCATAGGTATGTGTTACAAAGGATCACTAGATTTCTAGGTAGTTGGCACATATGTCCTCTGTATATTAAGATGGAGTGTTGCATACAAGAATTCTGATTTCATGCTCCAAAGCCATGTTTGACAAAAACACTTGCGGGGGGGTATTAGTAAGCCCTTAGGCGACAGTTCTAGTTTTGTTTGTTCATGGACAAGTAAAATAAAATGAGATTTCGCCACCCCTGTAAGGTCAACATTCAAATATCATACTCAGTCATAAACTCAAATTTGAGTATGAGTTAGAAATTGTACTTAAGTATTTTTCAAGCACGCAGGGTCAGGACTCCAGAGTAGGAGATAGTGATAACCTGTGTTAAGTTTAAATACATACATAAACACTAAAACTGTTAAAAAGATTATGATTTGTTGTAATTACAGGCCAAGCTAGCGTACGAGCGTCTGCCAGTACAGAAGGTGTACCACCCGTTTGTGTGTGGCCCCAACAACTCGATTATTCGAAAGCTGATGGAAGAAACGGGCGTCAAGATCAATGTGCCCCCACCCAGTGTCCAGCAGGATGAGATTGTCGTGTCTGGGGAGAAGGAAGGAGTAATGCAGTGCAAGGCTACCATCATGGCCATCTACGAGGAAAAGGTACTTTCTTTAACATCTCTGTCTTGAGATTATGATACCCAAGTTTCACAAAGAGAAAGGCTGAATTGTAATTAAGCGTTGGTTGGACTCATCTCTTCTGTCTTTGCATCATCCCTGTTCTTTCCATATTACCAACAATTCAGTTTCTTAGCAGATTGCGGAATCTGGTGTCTGGAGGTAGTGAGGATAATCATATTTCATTGATATGTTAAGTTTTTTACATGTTGCATGTTTATTATCTCGAATTATGTCAATTTCTCTTTATTTTTCAAATTCAGGTATTGTTAAACCTACTTGTTAATTCCTTGCCAAAGATGGGTTGTACATAATATGTTAATGAAATAAAAAAAAAATACTCTAGCTCACCTGAGTGAAATTTGTAATTTCCTTTGGAAAATGGGTTTTTCTAGAATTCTCTTCATGTTTACTATGTATTAAGTATGCACATGATACCTTCTTTTTTTTTTTACAGAAAAGGAAGTGCCAGACAGTATCTGTGGAGGTGAAGAAATCCCAACACAAGTATGTGATTGGTCCCCGTGGTAACAACCTGCAGGAAATCCTCCAGAACACTGGTGTTTCTGTCGAGGTGCCACCCCTCGAGAGCCCATCTGAAACAATCACCCTTCGCGGAGAACAGGACAAACTGGGACCAGCTCTTACTATGGTCTATTCCAAGGTGAGTGTAAAATAAATTTCAAGGTTCTAATGACTTGGAGGGGGAATTCAGCTTCCTAAATAAACTTGCCAAAAAAAAGGTTCACATTTTACATACAGCCAGTAATCTCGAAGTTATTAAAGTAGGCACCTTTTAGACCAGTGGACAAAATTTATATGTAGCACTTATTTGTTGGCTGTGTTCAATAATGGTATGTCAAGATATTAGTTACTTATTTCTATCAGTTGTAACATATCTTGATATAGAGGCCAAAAAAAAAAAAATCAGTTTAAAAGAAGGTAAAAAGGTATTGGCACTGGATACAGTATATATTTTCCATTGTCGGAATTTTAGTCTTAGATTTACTGACAAATAATGGTAAATATTAATATGTTAATACTTTCCTATCATCAGGCCAACAGTGTGGTGTTTGCTGATGTAGCTGCTAAAGATTGGCTACACAAGTACATCATCGGTAAGAAGGGCGCAACTATCCGTGACATCACGTCCAAGTTCTTGAAAGTCCACATCGAGTTCACTGAGGAGAAGACAAGATCCAGGTGGAAGGGCCTCCGGAAGAAGTTGACCAAGCGGTTAAAGCACTTGAAGAATACGTTAAGGACCTGGTAAGACTGATGGCATGTTAAATTAAAATAAAAAAAAAAGATGAAAATAAACAGCAACATGTACATGTATTGACATTTTAGTTTGGTAGACTAGGCAATTCATTATATCACTTTTCCGTTGTTGGTCTGTCTGTCTGTCACACTTCAGCAGGTGACCGTGTTTAAAAAAAACCTCTTGTCATTAGTTAAATATTGACCAGTTTATCTTTTGAACTGTCTTGCATGTATACTTTGTAGTTATGAATTAATGATATATTCAATGATGTTCAATATTAGTTCATACCATGATTATTTAAGTTGCAGTCATAGAAAAAAATTTTCAAAGAAGTAAAAAATCCTTCAAATTCAGTTTTATTGGAAGTCTTTAGTAAAAAAGTATTTTTTCTGAATTGAGAATCAAGACTTTTGATTTCATCCTGTATTGAATCCTTTTCACTTCTTTCTCCAATTACAGAACAGCCGTATGGACTTTGCAGAGATCAGCATTGACCAACGCCTCCACAAGCATATTATTGGAAAAGGAGGATCCAACAGTGAGTTTAGCTTCCATTGTCAAACTAGAAAATGCTACAATGATCTAATGAAGTTTTTTTTCCCTTCTTCATTACTGGTAATTCATAGATGTACTCGCCGCTGAAATTTTTATTAAAGTTATTTTAGTTTCCCAAAATTTGCTATTCATTCCAGGATTTTTCTTCAGATTTAAGGAAAATGCTTTTATTTCCCATATAAACAGGTAATAAATGCCCTTTCCAGTAATCTAAAAGGCCTTTAATGAGTTTTCTTGCAGAAGTATGATACTTCATAAGTGGTTTTTAAGAATAAAGTACACAATTATCATCGTTGGAAAACCCATGTGCTTTGCTTTTAAACAACCATGGGATATCTGGTCAGCAATACTTCATACTAATGAATTAGTAATTAGGCATACTAATGAATTAGTATAGGCATTTCATTTGATCTGTGGCAGAAACAACAGAGATCATTTGACCAATGAAACAGCACGGTATTTTGAAAGCTTCATTCTACCATTTAGATTTGATGTCACATTCCTCGCCTAAGCTTAGTGTTTTATCTTGTGGGAACAATGAGTCAGCTTTTGCTTTTATAAATTTTATAGGAGGATTCAAATATATGCATGTTTTCATTGGACAGCAAGAAGCTGATTAATATTCTTGAAAACAAAGTTTTGCCAGCAAAAATCCCACGTATATACAGAAGTAATAACGAAATATATACCGGGTTTTTCGACGATGAGTACTTGAGTGCCAAACAAAAACTTTAAGGACATGTATGGCTCACCGCAAAGTAATTTGGTTGTGTTTGTGTGACAGTCACCAGAATCAAGAACGAAACCGGGGTAGCAATAAAGATCCCCACAGACACGGAGAACAGCAACATCATCCGGCTGGAGGGCGAACCTTCGGGTGTACAGAAGGCCAAGAAGGAACTGCTGGAAATGTCCACCAGGATGGTATGTTTGTTAGCTTTACAGTTGGATTTTGTTGACTTGAGTCTAAATTTTTAAGGCCCAGAGGAAACAACGTATGGCATTTTTTAAAAAAAAATACCTGTAATCAGCTGGACCTCACTATATGACTGAAATACTGTCAAAGCGACAGTAAACTCAAATAGTCAAGTAAAAAAAATAATTGTCTCTTAAATTCTTTTTGCTACTTTGTTTTTGCAGCAAAACCATCAAAGGGTATAAAAAATGTAAGGTTTTGGAAAACTTTTAAGACTTTTTTTGAAAAAAATCAACATGAATGCAGCTAAATTAGTAAATGAAATCCCAAAAGACGAGATAAACAAACAATGGAAATAGTCCTAGATTAAGTGTTTATTGATACCTGATTGATTTATTCTAAGATGCACAACATTTAAATTAATACATTAGTGTATTTGACTTGTCTTAAATCACTTTTTGACTCTTTTTTTTTAAATATTTGAATATATAAATAGAAGAAAGTCACTATTGTCAAATATAAATTTTATTTAAAGGCATACGTGCACAATGCAGTTATTTTCTATATAGACAAAAAAGGAAAATTATAACTAGTTGTGAGAATTTTCTAAAACTTTGCATGATTAAAGAGAATTACATAAAAAAAAATGGGGGTCACCAGTCTACTTTTTATGTTATCTGCCCCTGAAAGTGAGTTTTTTTTTGTTTTTTTTTCAGTCATTTTCAAGGGCAGATTTATAACACTGCCTATAAACAGGGTAGTGATACTGCAGTGTGGCAGCACAATATCTATCTCGGGAAGACACTTTCCAGATTAATGAAAAACTGTTGTTGGAATGTTAAGACCAACAAACATATAATATAAATCATTTAAATATAAAACATTTCTTCGAAAGTAAATAATGATTTGTTTAGCAGGAACCTAATAACATGCTAGCTGTATGAGAAAAGGACAGTACCTAGGTGCTAGCTATGAATTGTGTATAGCTACTGAATATTGATTAACTTATTGCTGACACTTGCAGGAGAATGAGAAGAGCCGTGATCTGATCATAGAGCAGCGATTCCATCGTATGTTGATCGGCGCCAAGGGGGAGGGCATCCGATTGGTCAGGGACAAGTTCAACCAGGTCCAGATCAACTTCCCTGATGCTGGAAAGAAGAGTGATGTCGTTACTCTTAGGGGACCAAAGAATGATGTCGATAAATGCCATGATCATCTGAAAAAAATGGTTGGAGAACTGGTAAGAATGATCTGTTTTGGGATTTTATGTAGTTAGACAGTTTTGCATACCAATAAACAAAAGCAGGCATTGATTATTTGCAATATTACTGCAGCCGTTTACACAGCACTGTATCACTCCGTGCTCAGTAGTATATCAATTCATTGTAATTGTAAGGTCATGACCTCTCTAGGTATGCAATTTATGAATGGAACCTCACTGCAGATAATTATGAATTAAAGCTTGCTCAAGGCACTGAAAGACTGGAGGCAGGTTTTATCAAGGACAAAGAGCGAGTTCAGGTGACTTACTATGAGCAACTTGAGTTAAAGTGAAACTTTTGGAGTTACCGGTCCCCTGATTAAATGCTGGTTTTAGCTTTTTGAGTGATTCACAGATGACCGCTTTGACTTCTTATAATCATAAAGTATAACTTGACAAAACCTAAGTAATGTGTCAAGTTTTATTAGTATTTTAACAGGAACAGAGAGACTGCATGTTGTCATAATTACTTTTAATTGGACAAATAACCAATTATTTTCCTTTGATTGGTAACATTAATTCAGTGTTAATCTGGGACACTCATTTAATTCTGTAAGCTATGTGTAGAATTACTTACAACCTTATAGAGACCCTGTAGTACTAGAGCTTAAAGTACCTGTAATTATATAGATCACCACAAAAGCTTGCTCCGCAGCAAGGAAGTTCAAGTGTCATTTTATTCCTTTTCTACACGGGTTACACAACACAGTATATGACTTGCTGTTTATTTTCCAGGTTGAAAAGAACTTTCAAGCACAGGTGCATATTTTCAAGGACTTTCACAAGAACATCATTGGCAAAGGGGGTGCTACTATCAGAAAGGTATTTTATTTTGTAGTTGATTCAATTTTTTTTATCATTATTATTATTATTATTATTAATTGTTAATACCATTCCTGATAAGATCTTGCAATTATTAATTTTATAAAAAGGTATATGTAAGTGATATAAGTTAAAAATGTTTCTTTTACATCAATTATGAAGCCTTGTATAACAACTTTCAACTGCATTTTTCATCTCCTCCTGTGCTGGACTGATATTTTGTGCCTGGGAAGGCTATGAAACATCCTTGCACCAAACTGAATTTTTAACCCATGACTTACTTAAGCTAAGTAATCTCTCTTTATAAAAAAAAAGGATGAATCAGTTTGGAGAATTTTGCCTTTCGATTAAAAAAATAAAGAAGAAAAAAAAAATGACCATTTAAAAAAAAAAAAAAAAAAAAAGAGAAATTGTTTGTTAAAAAAAAAAAACTTGTTAATAAAATAACTTTTTAATATATGTCCAGTGTTGACACGTAATGGTCAGT
>CM037793.1:1400487-1450285 GCA_021229015.1 Solen grandis | reverse complement strand
TGACGTCACACGTGAAATAAGCTACAAAAGTTTGTACGCGGTCCAGAGCCATTATTTATGAACCGATTTTCATTAAATTTTCACAGAATGTGTATATTAAGTTCTAGTTGTGCATCCCGGTGTCCGTTTCTCAAAATTCGAAATTGCCAAGGTTCTATAGCGAAACCAAGATTCGAACCAAGGTCGTAAATTTTCAAATGCTTATAAAATCAGTCCTTTTTGAGATAGAAAGTTGATATTTGGTCAGTATGTAGGTCTCTCGGAGTCTGAAAAATATTTTGAAAATTTGCATCATATGACGTCACGTGACGTCATTATATGAAAATATATTACTAACATTAACAAGATTATTTCTATATGTTGAAATGGTCGAAGAGCAATAAAAATTTAATGACATATGTTTCACACGATATAATTTCTATTTCAATATTTTTTATAAGCATATGACGTCATATGACGTCACACTTTACATATTCTACAAAAGTTTGTACGCGGTCTACAGCCATTACATATAAACCGATGTTCATCAAATTTTCACAGAATGTGTATATTAAGATCTAGTTGTGCATCCCGCTTTCCGTTTTTCAAAATTCTAAAAGACCATGGTTCTATGGAGAATCCAAGATTCGAACCGAGGTCGTTAATTTTCAAATGCTTATAAAATCGGTCCCATATGAGATAGAATATTGATATTTGAACATTGTGTAGGATTATAGATGACTGAACGATTTTGTGAAAATGAACGTCATGTGACGTCAGATGACGTCAATACATGAAAATCTATTTCTAATATTTACAAGAAAATTTCTATATGTTAAAATGGTCCATGGGAATGGAAATTATATGACATTTTGCTTCAAATGTTGATATTTTTAATTCTACAGTTTTCATATGCCTATGACGTCATATGACGTTACACTTGCCAGATGCTACAAAAGTTTGTACGCGGTCTACAGCCATTGTTTATGAACCGATTTTCATAAAGAAAGTGTATATTAGGTTATAGTTGAGCATCCCGGTGTCCGTTCTTCCAAATTCAAAAATGCAAAGGTTTTATGGCGGATCCAATATTCGAACCATTGGCGTCAAATTTTAAATACGTATAAAATCGTTTCCAGATGAGTTAGAAATCTAATATTTGGAAAGTAAATAAGTCTCCAAGAGTGCTTTACATTCTCTGAAGATGAACGTCATTTGACGTCATATGACGTCATAAGGTCAAAAATTATTTCTGATATATACGCGTAAATTTAATATGTTGTTAACTTCCCAGGACCATGAATCTTATGGTATATACTTTAGAAATGCTTTAAAATGCAATGTAATTCATATTAATTTGACGTTATATCACATCAGATTTGACGTCAGGACAAAAAGGTTTTACGCGATGTACAGCCATTATTTTTGTACCGATTTTCAGCAAATTTCAAAGAATGTATATGTAACATCGTTATTTGGAATGAATATAAGTTTAACGCTCTAGTTGTGTATCCCGGGTCCTGTTTTACAAATTCGAAAAGACGAAAAGGCAATGGTTGTATGGCGAATCCAAGTTTCGAAACATTGACGTCAAATTTCAAAAACATATAAAATCGCTTCGAGATGATTTAGAAAGTTGATATTTGGACTGAATATTAGTCTTTAAGACTTATTTATATTCTGTGAAGATTAACGTTATTTGACGTCATAATGTCAAAAAGAATGTTAATATATCTACGCGTTAATTTCTATATGTTGCAAAGTTGCAAGGAGCATGAAAAAATTACTTGATATATTTAAGATACTTAATATTTCATTTCATTGATTTTCTTATGCCTATGATGTCATGTGACATCAAACTTGACGTTATCTACACACTCTTGTACGCGGTCTACAGCCATCATTACAGGATGGAATTCGAATTGTAAGCGTTTTAAATAAATTTGATTTGTAACATAGATTATAAAAATAGTCCAAGTTAAATAAATCGATATAAAAAAATGATTTTCAGTTACTTTTGCAATTTCCTCCAAGTTAAACGGTTTATTTTTCAAAGTTCATTTAAGTTATGGCCATACAAAAGCAAGTTAAAGGATGCAATTTCATATCCTCTTACTGTTTTTGCTTTTAAGTATTTGACAAATGTACAAAAGTCCTATCATTCGTATCAACGAATGAAATCTAGTTATTATTATTCTTTTCTTCTTCCTAACTAAACGCTTATTTTTATATGTTGCAATAGTCCTAGGACGATGAAATTTTTATGGCTTATTAGTCACGTGAGGAAATTTTGATTTCAATGATTTTCAGCACCCTATGACGTCACATGACGTCACAGCTAAAAATAGTGAAAAATGGTGTTCGCGCTCTACAGCCGTCATTTATGGTCGGATTTTCTTCAAATTTTTACAGATGGTACATCTTGAATCAAAGGTGTGCATATCCTGTCAGCTAACCGAAATTCCGAAAGACCGAAGTTCTGTGGCTGAAATAAGATTCGAACATAGGACCGAAAATTTCATTTTAGGATAAAAGAGCTTCAGGATGAGATAGAAAGTTGAAACTTACACAGTTTGCAGTTCTGCAGAATTTCTACAAATATTTTGAGGCGTGACGTCATATGACGTCATGTGACATCATAAGCATACTTCTTAATTTTCATTTTAGGGCAATGATTTCGACATGATGCCAGTTGTTCAGAATAATGAAAATTTCAGAGTTATGAAAGGAAAGTATGCGCTTTTGAACAAAAGCATCTTCAGTACCCTATGACGTCATGTGACGTCACAGCTAAAAATAGTGAAAAAAGGTGTTCGCGCTCTACAGCCGTCATTTATGGTCGGATTTTCTTCAAATTTTCACAGATGGTACATCTTGAATCAAAGGTGTGCATATCCTGTCAACTAACCGAAATTCCGAAAGACCGAAGTTCTGTGGCTGAAATAAGATTCGAACATAGGACCGAAAATTTCATTTTAGGATAAAAGAGCTTCAGGATGAGATGGAAAGTTGAAACTTACACAGTTTGCAGTTCTGCAGAATTTCTACAAAAATTTTGAGTCGTGACGTCATATGAAGTCATGTGACGTCATAAGCATACTTCTTAATTTTCATATTTGGGCAATGATTTCGACATGATGCCAGTTGTTCAGAATAATGAAAATTTCAGAGTTATGAAAGCAAAGTATGCGCTTTTGAAGAAAAGCATCTTCAGCACCCTATGACGTCACATGACGTCACAGCAAAAAATAGTGAAAAATGGTGTTTACGCTCTACAGCCGTCATTTATGGTCGGATTTTCTTCAAATTTTCACAGATGGTACATTTTGAAACTCAGGTGTGCATATCCTGTCAACTAACCGAAATTCCCAAAGACCGAAGTTCTGTGGCTGAAATAAGATTCGAACATAGGACCGATAATTTCATTTTAGGATTAAAGAGCTTCAGGATGAGATAGAAAGTTGAAACTTACACAGTTTGCAGTTCTGCAGAATTTCTACATATATCTTGAGTCTTGACGTCATATGACGTCTTGTGACGTCATAAGCATACTTCTTAAATTTTATATTTGGGCAATGATTTTGACATGATGCCAGTTGTTCAGAATAACGAAAATTTCAGAGTTATGACAGTAAAATATGCCCTTTTGAACAAAAGCATCTTTAGCACACTATGACGTCATGTGACGTCAGAGCTAAATATAGTGAAAAATGGTGTTCACGCTCTACAGCCGCTATTTATGGTCGGATTTTCTTCAAATTTTCACAGATGGTACATCTTGAAAGTTAGGTGTGCATATCCTGTCAGCTAATCGAAATTCCGAAAGACCGAAGTTCTGTGGCTGAAATAAGATTCGAACATAGGACCGAAAATTTCATTTTAGGATTAGAGAGCTTCAGGATGAGATAGAAAGTTGAAACTTAAACAGTTTGCAGTTCTGCAGAATTTCTACATATGTTTAGAGTTATGATATCATATGACGTCATGTGACGTCACAGACTAATACTTAGTTCTTATCATTTGCACTAATTTCGGAATATAATGTCAATTGTTCAGCATGAACATGAAATACTACCAGAGGTGAGTCATTACATGAAACTTCTATCTCCTGCTTTTTGCATTAACACAGCTTGCAGAAAGTCCTATCATTCGTTTTCACGAATGACATCTAGTTATTAGGACTTTCTGCCCTTTCGGCAGAAAGTCCTATTGGGTTTGTACTGTTTATTCTTCTTCTTATTATTATTATTATTCTTTTTTTCTTCCTAACTAAACGCTTATTTTTCTATGTTGCAATACTCCTAGGACGATGAAATTTTTATGACTTATTAGCCACGTCAGGAAATTTTGATTTCTATGATTTTCATATGCGTATGACGTCATATGACGTCACATTTGAAATATGCTACAAAAGTTTGTACGCGGTCTACACATTTTGTGAAAATATTTCTCATATGACGTCACGTGACGTCATTATATTTTTAAAATTAAAACCGGTTTATAGCGAATCCAAGATTCGAACCAAGGTCGGAAATTTTTAAATGCTTATAAAATCTGTCCTATTTAAGAAAGAAAGTTGATATTTAGTCAGTATATAGGTCTCTAGAAGTTTTAAAAATTTTGTGAAAATATTTCTCATATGACGTCACGTGACGTCATTATATGATAATGTATTTCTAATATTAACAAGAATATTTCTATATGTTGAAATTGTCGAAAGGCAATGAAAATTTAAAGACACATGCTTCAAACGCTGAAATTTTGATTTCTATGATTTTCATATGCCTATGACGTCATATGACGTCACACTGGAAATATGCAACAAAAGTTTGTACGCGGTCTACAGCCATTGTTTATGAACCGATTTTCATCAAATTTTCACAGAATGTGTATATTAAGTTGTAGTTGTGCATCCCGGTGTCCGTTTTTCAAAATTCGAAAAGTCCAAGGTTCTATAGCGATTCCAAGATTCGAACCAAGGTCGTAAATTTTCAAATTCTTATAAAATCGGTCCTATTTGAGATAGAAAGATGATATTGGGTCAGTATATAGGTCTCTGGGAGTCTTAAACATTTTGTGAAAATAAATGTCATATGACGTCACGTGACGTCATTATATGATAATGAATTTCTAATTCTAACAAGATTATTTCTATATCTTGAAATTTATGAAGGGCAATGAAAAATTAATGCCGCATGCTTCAGATGCTGTAATTTCGATTTCAAAGATTTTCAGAAGCCTATGACGTCATATGACGTCACACTTGAAATATGCAACAAAAGTTTGTACGCGGTCCAGAGCCATTGTTTATGAACCGATTTTCATCAAATTTTCACAGAATGTGTATATTACGTTCTAATTGTGTATACCGGTGTCCGTTTTTCAAAATTCGAAAAGTCCAAGCATATATGGCGGATCCAAGATTCGAACCAATGACGTCAATATTTAAATGCTTATAAAAACTGTCCTATTTGAGATAGAAAGTTGAAATTTTGTCAGTTAGTAGGTCTCTGGGTGTCTTAACAATTATGTGAAAATAAACGTCATATGACGTCACGTGACGTCATTTGTTTATTATTATTATTCTTTTCTTCTTCCTAACTAAACGCTTATTTTAATATGTTGCAATAGTCCTAGGACGATGAAATGTTGATGGGTTATTAGGCACGTGAGGAAATTTTGATTTCACCCCTACTGCATATATGTAGCCATATCTCAATAAATATCGATTTTTGTAAATATATGTATGAATACGAATCATAGCTGAATAATTGACGTTTCCAAAGATATTTAGTTTATTAAAATTGGTTTACGCAATACAAAGTTATAAGCAAAAAAACTAAATGAAATGAAGCTAATTTTGCTGATAATATGCTGTTTTCTTGAGGTTTAACAGTCAATATCTCAGAAACGACTGAAGATAAGTTTATACATTATGCATGTAAAATGTAGCATGTTTTAAGAGCTTTCTAACGGTACCAAGTTTATTGAAATTGGACTTCATATAAGAAAGTTACATGGAGAATAAGATATTTCATAATCATGCATCATAAAAATATGGAAAAGGTCACGCGCGGGGTCACCAAGCTAAAATTGCGCAACATTAAAAAAAAAAAAAAAAAAAAAAAAAAAAATCAAATTGCAATTGTGGGCTATTAAGTTAATACATGTACAACGGCACAAGACAAAAATCCGTATTTGCAACACTATGTAGCTAGCGAGCAGTTTGCAAGCCTTGAAAAATTCACACGCAGCCCCACATTTTAGACCATCTAAAAACTGCATTGTTATGCTAACGATATTCATATTGCATCAGTTTGTAGGCTGGGATGTTACCTTTCAAAATATCACCATAGTTCGAAATTCCAGGAATTTATGGCAAAACTACGGAAGCCCAAACACGCCAAAATCGCTAAATACGATTAACTACGTTACAGGTGTCGAAAGGATATAGCACTATACAAATATTCAATACTTCTTCCTAATGAGGCTAAAATTAAACAAGGTTACAACTGAGCTGGAGTGATGAAATTCTATGTGTGATGAAAGTTAGAAACTTACATTTGAACACTGTTTCATTTTTCTTTCATGTCATATGACATAGTATAAATGTTGTATGTAAACTACATGTGCAAGATATGGGCGGACTTTTATTAAAATTCACAGAATGTGTTCTATTTGTGCTATTTTATATAGAAATAGAGGAGATAGAAAGTTGCAATTTGGACAGATTATCTATTATGTCATCTTCTATATATACTATATAAAGCAGATGTTGCAGAAAGTCCTATCATTCGTTTAAACGAATGACATCTAGTTATTATTATTATTATTATTCTTTTCTTCTTCCTAACTAAACGCTTATTTTAATATGTTGCAATGGACCTAGGACGATGAAATTTTTATGGCTTATAAGTCACGTGAGGAAATTTTGATTTCAATGATTTTCAGCACCCTATGACGTCACATGACGTCACAGCTAAAAATAGTGAAAAATGGTGTTCGCGCTCTACAGCTGTCATTTATGGTCGGATTTTCTTCAAATTTTCACAGATGGTACATCTTGAATCAAAGGTGTGCATATCCTGTCAGCTAACCGAAATTCCGAAAGACCGAAGTTCTGTGGCTGAAATAAGATTCGAACATAGGACCGAAAATTTCATTTTAGGATTAAAGAGCTTCAGGATGAGATAGAAAGTTGAAACTTACACAGTTTGCAGTTCTGCAGCATTTCTACAAATATTTTCAGTCAGAACGTCATATGACGTCATGTGACGTCATAAGCATACTTCTTAATTTTCATTTTAGGGCAATGATTTTGACATGATGCCAGTTGTTCAGAATAATGAAAATTTCAGAGTTATGAAAGTAAAGTATGCGCTTTTGAAGAAAAGCATCTTCAGCACCCTATGACGTCACATGACGTCACAGCTAAAAATAGTGAAAAATGGTGTTCGCGCTCTACAGCCGTCATTTATGGTCGGATTTTCTTCAAATTTTCACAGATGGTACATCTTGAATCAAAGGTGTGCATATCCTGTCAGCTAACCGAAATTCCGAAAGACCGAAGTTCTGTGGCTGAAATAAGATTCGAACATAGGACCGAAAATTTCATTTTAGGATTAAAGAGCTTCAGGATGAGATAGAAAGTTGAAACTTACACAGTTTGCAGTTCTGCAAATTTCTACAAATTTTTGGAGCCGGAACGTCATATGACGTCATGTGACGTCATAAGCATACTTCTTAATTTTCATATTAGGGCAATGATTTCGACATGATGCCAGTTGTTCAGAATAATGAAAATTTCAGAGTTATGAAACTAACGTATGCGCTTTTGAAAAAAAGCATCTTTAGCACCCTATGACGTCACATGACGTCACAGCTAAAAATAGTGAAAAATGGTGTTTGCGCTCTACAGCCGTCATTTATGGTCGGATTTTCTTCAAATTTTCACAGATGGTACATCTTGAAACTAAGGTGTGCATATCCTGTCAGCTAACCGAAATTCCGAAATACCGAAGTTCTGTGGCTGAAATAAGATTCGAACATAGGACCGAAAATTTCATTTTAGGATTAAAGGGCTTCAGAATGAGACAGAAAGTTGAAACTTACACAGTTTGTAGTGCGACAGAATTTCTACAATATTTTGAGTCGTGACGTCATATGACGTCATGTGACGTCATAAGCATACTTCTTAATTTTCATATTAGGGCAATGATTTCGACATGATGCCAGTTGTTCAGAATAATGAAAATTTCAGAGTTATGAAAGTAAAGTATACGCTTTTGAACAAAAGAATTTTCAGCACCCTTTGACGTCATGTGACGTCAGAGCTAAAAATAATGAAAAATGGTGTTCACGCTCTACAGCCGCCATTTATGGTCGGATTTTCTTCAAATTTTCACAGATTGTACATCTTGAAACTAAGGTGTGCATATCCTGTCAGCTAACCGAAATTCCGAAATACCGAAGTTCTGTGGCTGAAATAAGATTCGAACATAGGACCGAAAATTTCATTTTAGGATTAAAGAGCTTCAGGATGAAATAGAAAGTTGAAACTTACACAGTTTGCAGTTCTTCATAATTTCTTAACATATTTAGAGTCGTGACGTCAAATGTCGTCATGTGACGTCATAAGCATACTTCTTAATTTTCATTTTAGAGCAATGATTTCGACATAATGCCAGTTGTTCAGAATAATGAAAATTTCAGAGTTATGACAACAAAGTATGTACTTTTGAACAAAAGCATCTTCAGCACCCTATGACGTCATGTGACGTCTGAGCTAAAAATAGTGAACAATGGTTTTAACGCTCTACAGCCGCCATTTATGGTCAGATTTTCTTCAAATTTTTACAGATTGTACATCTTGAAACTAATGTGTTCATATCCTGTCAGTTAACCGAAATTCCGAAAAACCGAAGTTCTGTTGCTGAAAAAAAGACTCGAACATAGGACCGAAAATTTCATTTTAGGATTAAAGAACTTCAGGATGAGATAGAAAGTTGAAACTTACACAGTTTGCAGTTCTGCAGCATTTCTACAAATATTTTGAATCGTGACGTCATAGGACGTCATAAGCATACCACTTAATTTTAATTTGGGGCAATGATTTCGACATGATGCCAGTTGTTCAGAATAATGAAAATTTCAGAGTTATTGCAGTAAAGTATGCGCTTTTGAGCAACAGTATTTTCAGCACCCTATGACGTCACCTGACATCAGAGCTGAAAATAGTGAAAAATGGTATTCGCGCTCTACAGCCGCCATTTATGATAAGATTTTCTTCAAATTTTTACAGATGGTACATTTTGCAACTAAGGTGTGAATATTTTGTCAGCTAACCTTAATTCCTAAAAACCGAAGTATTGTGGCTGAAGTAAGATTCGAACATAGGACCTTTAAACTAGAAATCAAGTTTGCAGTCATGTCCTTACGTCATATGACATCATGTTACGTCACAGACTAATACTTAGATCTTATCATTTGCACTGATTTCGGAATATAATGTCAATTGTTCAGCATGAACATGAAATACTACCAGAGGTGAGTCATTACATGAAACTTCTATCTCCTGCTTTTTGCATTAACACAGCTTGCAGAAAGTCCTATCATTCGTTTTCACGAATGACATCTAGTTTTTATTATTATTATTTTCTTCTTCCTAACTAAACGCTTATTTTTATATGTTGCAATAGTCCTAGGAAGATGAAATTTTTTGGCTTATTAGTCACGTGAGGAAATTTTGATTTCAATGATTTTCAGCACCCTATGACGTCACATGACGTCACAGCTAAAAATAGTGAAAAATGGTGTTCGCGCTCTACAGCCGTCATTTATGGTCGGATTTTCTTCAAATTTTTACAGATGGTACATCTTGAATCAAAGGTGTGCATATCCTGTCAGCTAACCGAAATTCCGAAAGACCGAAGTTCTGTGGCTGAAATAAGATTCGAACATAGGACCGAAAATTTCATTTTAGGATAAAAGAGCTTCAGGATGAGATAGAAAGTTGAAACTTACACAGTTTGCAGTTCTGCAGAATTTCTACAAATATTTTGAGGCGTGACGTCATATGACGTCATGTGACGTCATAAGCATACTTCTTAATTTTCATTTTAGGGCAATGATTTCGACATGATGCCAGTTGTTCAGAATAATGAAAATTTCAGAGTTATGAAAGGAAAGTATGCGCTTTTGAACAAAAGCATCTTCAGTACCCTATGACGTCATGTGACGTCACAGCTAAAAATAGTGAAAAAAGGTGTTCGCGCTCTACAGCCGTCATTTATGGTCGGATTTTCTTCAAATTTTCACAGATGGTACATCTTGAATCAAAGGTGTGCATATCCTGTCAGCTAACCGAAATTCCGAAAGACCGAAGTTCTGTGGCTGAAATAAGATTCGAACATAGGACCGAAAATTTCATTTTAGGATAAAAGAGCTTCAGGATGAGATGGAAAGTTGAAACTTACACAGTTTGCAGTTCTGCAGAATTTCTACAAAAATTTTGAGTCGTGACGTCATATGAAGTCATGTGACGTCATAAGCATACTTCTTAATTTTCATATTTGGGCAATGATTTCGACATGATGCCAGTTGTTCAGAATAATGAAAATTTCAGAGTTATGAAAGCAAAGTATGCGCTTTTGAAGAAAAGCATCTTCAGCACCCTATGACGTCACATGACGTCACAGCAAAAAATAGTGAAAAATGGTGTTTACGCTCTACAGCCGTCATTTATGGTCGGATTTTCTTCAAATTTTCACAGATGGTACATTTTGAAACTCAGGTGTGCATATCCTGTCAACTAACCGAAATTCCCAAAGACCGAAGTTCTGTGGCTGAAATAAGATTCGAACATAGGACCGATAATTTCATTTTAGGATTAAAGAGCTTCAGGATGAGATAGAAAGTTGAAACTTACACAGTTTGCAGTTCTGCAGAATTTCTACATATATCTTGAGTCTTGACGTCATATGACGTCTTGTGACGTCATAAGCATACTTCTTAATTTTCATATTTGGGCAATGATTTTGACATGATGCCAGTTGTTCAGAATAACGAAAATTTCAGAGTTATGACAGTAAAATATGCCCTTTTGAACAAAAGCATCTTTAGCACACTATGACGTCATGTGACGTCAGAGCTAAATATAGTGAAAAATGGTGTTCACGCTCTACAGCCGCTATTTATGGTCGGATTTTCTTCAAATTTTCACAGATGGTACATCTTGAAAGTTAGGTGTGCATATCCTGTCAGCTAATCGAAATTCCGAAAGACCGAAGTTCTGTGGCTGAAATAAGATTCGAACATAGGACCGAAAATTTCATTTTAGGATTAGAGAGCTTCAGGATGAATAGAAAGTTGAAATTAAATTTTTATGTTTAGAGTTATGATATCATATGACGTCATGTGACGTCACAGACTAATACTTAGTTCTTATCATTTGCACTAATTTCGGAATATAATGTCAATTGTTCAGCATGAACATGAAATACTACCAGAGGTGAGTCATTACATGAAACTTCTATCTCCTGCTTTTTGCATTAACACAGCTTGCAGAAAGTCCTATCATTCGTTTTCACGAATGACATCTAGTTATTATTCTTTTCTTCCTCAAGGATTTTCATATGTTGCATCGTCCTAGGAGAATGAAATTTCGATGGCATATTATTCATATGCGTAATTAAAAAATTCTATAATTTTCAAATGCCTATGACGTCATTATGACGTCACACTTGGCAATTGCTACAAAAGTTTGTACGCGGTCCAGAGCGATAATTAATAAACCGATTTTTATCAAATTTTCACAGAATATGTATATTAAGTTTTAGTTGTGCATCTCGGTGTCCGTTTTTCAAAATTCGAAAAGCACAAGGTTCTATGGCGAATGCAAGATTCAAACCAAGGACGTCAAATTGATAAATGCTCATAAAATCGTCCCTAAATGAGACAGAAGGTTGATATTTTGTCAGTATATAGATCTCCGATAGATTTAAATATTCTGTGAAAATGGACGTCTTGTAACGTCATATGACGTCATCAAATTTCTAATATTTTAACACATATTTATATATGTTAATATGATCCAAGGACAATGAAATTTTGGTGTCATATTCTCCAAGAGATGTTATTTTGATTTCTATGATTTTCAGATCTCTATGACGTCATATGACGTCATACTTGAAATAAGCTACAAAAGTTTGTACGCGGTCTACAGCCATTATTAATGAACCGATTTTCATCAAATTTTCACAGAATGTGTATATTAAGTTCTAGTTGTGCAACACGGTGTCCGTTTTTCGAAATTCGAAAAGTCCAAGGTTCTATAGCGATTCCAAGATTCGAACCAAGGTCGTAAATTTTCAAATTCTTATAAAATCGGTCCTATTTGAGATAGAAAGATGATATTGGGTCAGTATATAGGTCTCTGGGAGTCTTAAATATTTTGTGAAAATAAATGTCATATGACGTCACGTGACGTCGTTATATGATAATGAATTTCTAATATTAACAAGAGTATTTCTATATGTTGAAATTTTCGAAGGGCAATTAAAATTTAATGCCTCATGCTTACGATGCTGAAATTTCGATTTCAATAATTTTCAGAAGCCTATGACGTCATATGACGTCACATTTGAAATTGACTAAGAAAGATTGTACACGGTCCAGAGCCATTATTAATGGGCCGATTTTCATCAAATGTTCACAGAATGTGTATATTAAGTTCTTATTGTGTATACCGGTGTCCGTTTTTCAAAATTCGAAAAGTCCAAGCATCTATTGCGGATCCAAGATTCGAACCAATGACGTCAATATTTAAATGCTTATAAAAACTGTCCTATTTGAGATAGAAAGTTGAAATTTTGTCAGTTAGTAGGTCTCTGGGTGTCTTAACAATTATGTGAAAATAAACGTCATATGACGTCACGTGACGTCATTTGTTTATTATTATTATTTTTTTCTTCTTCCTAACTAAACGCTCATTTTAATATGTTGCAATAGTCCTAGGACGATGAAATTTTTATGGGTTATTAGGCACGTGAGGAAATTTTGATTTCACCCTACTGCAATATATGTAGCCATATCTCAATAAATATCGATTTTTGTAAATATATGTATGAATAAGAATTATAGCTGAATAATTGACGTTTCCAAAGATATTTAGTTTATTAAAATTGGTTTACGCAATACAAAGTTATAAGCAAAAAAACTAAATGAAATGAAGCTAATTTTGCTGATAATATGCTGTTTTCTTGAGGTTTAACAGTCAATATCTCAGAAACGACTGAAGATAAGTTTATACATTATGCGTATAAAATGTAGCATGTTTTAAGAGCTTTCTAACGGTACCAAGTTTATTGAAATTGGACTTCATATAAGAAAGTTACATGGAAAATAAGATATTTCATAATCATGCATAATAAAAATATGGAAAAGGTCACGCGCAGGGGTCACCAAGCTTAAATACTTGCGCAACGACTTAAAAAAAAATATATATATATATATATATATATATATATATATATATATATATATCAAATTGCAATTGATGGGATATATCTTGATTTTGTTTTTTTGTCGAATGTTGACTGTTTCCAAAATAAGCATTGAAGTTAATACATGTACAACGGCACAAGAAAAAAATCCGTATTTGCAACACTATGTACTAGTAGCTAGCGAGCAGTTTGCAAGCCTTGAAAAATTCACACGCAGCCCCACATTTTAGACCATCTAAAAACTGCATTGTTATGCTAACGATATTCATATTGCATCAGTTTGTAGGCTGGGATGTTACCTTTCAAAATATCACCATAGTTCGAAATTCCAGAAATTTATGGCAAAACTACGGAAGCCCAAACACGCCAAAATCGCTAAACACGTTTAACTACGTTACAGGTGTCGAAGGGATATAGCACTATACAAATATTCAATACTTCTTCCTACGAGGCTAAATTAAACAAGGTTACAACTGAGCTGGAGTGATGAAATTCTATGTGTGATGAAAGTTAGAAACTTACATTTGAACACTGTTTCATTTTTCTTTCATGTCATATGACATAGTATAAATTTTGTATGTAAACTACATGTGCAAGATATGGGCGGACTTTTATTAAAATTCACAGAATGTGTTCTATTTGTGCTATTTTATATAGAAATAGAGGAGATAGAAAGTTGCAATTTGGACAGATTATCTTTTATGTTATCTTCTATATATACTATATAAAGCAGATGTTGCAGAAAGTCCATCATTCGTTTAAACGAATGACATCTAGTTATTATTCTTCTTCTTCCAACCTAATTCAAGAGTTAATTTATATATGTTGCCAATGGCCAAGCAACATGAAAATTAAAATGCCTCGACAAAAATGTATAACTTTTTAAAATCAAGTGTTTTCAATTTTCAATGACGTCAAATGACGTCAGATTTGACGTCAGCTTAAAAGTTTGTTCGCACTCTAGAACCTTCAATTCTGGTCCGATTTTCTTAATATTTTTACAGAAAATGTATTTCAGATTGTAGATGTGCACCCTGGCATTCAAATTTCCAAATTCGAAAAAACTGAAATTTTATGGCAAAACCGAGTTTCGAACTTAGGTCCAAAAATTGGTTTTTAATGTTACAAGGCCACCTAATGCGCTAGAAGCATGAAATTTGTCAGATTTGGCGTCAGCTTAAAAAGTTTGTTCGCACTCTAGAGCCTTCAATTCTGGTCCGATCATTTTGATATTTTCACAGAAAATGTATTTCAGAATGTAGATGTGCACCCTCGCATTCAAATTTCCAAATTCGAAAATATAAAGATTCCATGGCAAAACCGAGATTCGAACTTAGGTCCTAAAAAAGTATTACAAGGCCACTAAACGGGCTAGAAGCATGAAAATTGGACAGCACATCGGCCTAAATGTCTGCTTCCAATTTGTTTAAAGGCTTTTTTCTTAAGTCACGTGGTTATGACGTCATAAAACGACAAAAAACATCTTTTTGAAACATTTCTGTCGCTCTTGTATCACGACTTTTGACCTTATCTTTTTGAAAATTCTATTGTAGCGATAAAAATGTTTATATTTATAAATTTATTTATTTTTAATTTTCAATGACATCAAATGACGTCATATTTGACGTAAGCTTCAAAAGTTTGTTCGCGCTCTAAAGCCTTCAATTCTGGTCCGATTATCTTGATATTTGCACAGAAAATGTATTTTAAGATGTAGATGTGCACCTTGACATTCAAATTTCTAAATTTGAAAAGATTAAGATTTCATGGCGATACCGAGTTTCGAACTTTGGTTCTTAAGTTACATTTTAATGTTACAAAGCCTCCTGATATTAGTATTTGAGCCAGAAAAATACGGATATAATATTGCATTTCTTATCACAGCTTTCTGCAAACCTGAAAAAAAATGACAAATACATGGATTTCAAAGTATTTTTTTTCTTTTTTACAATTTCAATTGTGGGTCAAATTGCAATGAATATTTGTTAAGTCATATGCTTACAAAGAAAAAGATATTAAATTAAGAATAAAAAATAAATAATAAATCGATTAAATAACGTAAGAAAACAGTTCTTGAGGATATTATTATCTTAAATTTTTTTTTTTCTTTTTTTCTAAATGATAGAAAACGGGTGCATAATCAAATAAGATCCATATTTATGCTTTCTCAATATCTTCTTAAGAAGATGAAAGAAAAAAAAAAGATTTAAAGCTTATTGTTGAACATAATCGTAAGTATATATTTAAATTAATGATGATTTACGTATTAAATCATACGTTATTATGCATCATTATTCCATTTTTTTTATTAACTTATATATTTAATACCTTTGAAATAAGCAAACGGAAAGCCGCTTCGTTTGTATCTTCAACAAACGACTTCTAGTTAGGACTTTCTGCCTACAGGCAGAAAGTCATATTGGGTTTGTACTGTTTATTAGGACTTTCTGCCCTTTCGGCAGAAAGTCCTATTGGGTTTGTACTGTTTATTAGGACTTTCTGCCTAAAGCAGAAAGTCCTATTGGGTTTGTTATGTTTATTAGGACTTTCTGCCTAAAGCAGAAAGTCCTATTGGGTTTGTTATGTTTATTATTATTATTATTATTATTATTATTATTCTTTTCTTCTTCCTAACTAAACGCTTATTTTATATGTTGCAATAGTCCTAGGACGATGAAATTTTTATGGTCTTATTAGTCACGTGAGGAAATTTTGATTTCAATGATTTTCAGCACCCTATGACGTCACATGACGTCACAGCTAAAAATAGTGAAAAATGGTGTTCGCGCTCTACAGCCGTCATTTATGGTCGGATTTTCTTCAAATTTTTACAGATGGTACATCTTGAATCAAAGGTGTGCATATCCTGTCAGCTAACCGAAATTCGAAAGACCGAAGTTCTGTGGCTGAAATAAGATTCGAACATAGGACCGAAAATTTCATTTTAGGATAAAAGAGCTTCAGGATGAGATAGAAAGTTGAAACTTACACAGTTTGCAGTTCTGCAGAATTTCTACAAATATTTTGAGGCGTGACGTCATATGACGTCATGTGACGTCATAAGCATACTTCTTAATTTTCATTTTAGGGCAATGATTTCGACATGATGCCAGTTGTTCAGAATAATGAAAATTTCAGAGTTATGAAAGGAAAGTATGCGCTTTTGAACAAAAGCATCTTCAGCCCCCATATGAAGTCATGTGACGTCACAGCTAAAAATAGTGAAAAAAGGTGTTCGCGCTCTACAGCCGTCATTTATGGTCGGATTTTCTTCAAATTTAAACAGATGGTACATCTTGAATCAAAGTGTGCATACCCTGTCAGCTAACGAAATTCCGAAAGACCGAAGTTCTGTGGCGAAATAAGATTCGAACATAGGACCGAAAATTTCATTTTAGGATAAAAGGCTTCGGGATGATGGAAATTTGAAACTTACACAGTTTGCCAGTTCTGCAGAATTTCTACAAAAATTTTGAGTCGGACGTCATATGAAGTCATGTGACGTCATAAGCATACTTCTTAATTTTCATTTTTGGGCAATGATTTCGACATTGATGCCAGTTGTTTAATAAAAAATTTCAGAGTTATGAAAGCAAAGTATGCGCTTTTGAACAAAAGCATCTTCAGCACCCTATGACGTCACTGACGTCACAGCAAAAATAGTGAAAAAATGGTGTTTCGCTCTACAGCCTCATTTATGGTCGGATTTTCTTCAAATTTTCACAGATGGTACATCTTGAATCAAAGGTGTGCATATCCTGTCAGCTAACCGAAATTCCGAAAGACCGAAGTTCTGTGGCTGAAATAAGATTCGAACATAGGACCGAAAATTTCATTTTAGGATAAAGAGCTTCAGGATGAGATAGAAAGTAGAAACTTACACAGTTTGCAGTTCTGCAGAATTTCTACAAATATTTTGAGTCGTGACGTCATATGACGTCACGTGACGTCATTTGTTTCTTACTTTATTCTTTTCTTCTTCCTAACTAAACGCTTATTTTAATATGTTGCAATAGTCCTAGGACGATGAAATGTTTATGGCTTATTAGGCACGTGAGAAATTTTGATTTCACCCCTACTGCATATATGTAGCCATATCTCAATAAATATCGATTTTTGTAAATATATGTATGAATAAGAATTATAGCTGAATAATTGACGTTTCCAAAGATATTTAGTTTATTAAAATTGGGTTTACGCAATACCAATTTATAAGCAAAAAAACTAAACGAAATGAAGCTAATTTTGCTGATAATATGCTGTTTTCTTGAGGTTTAACAGTCCAATATCTCAGAAACGACTGAAGATAAGTTTATACATTATGCGTATAAAATGTAGCATGTTTTAAGGCTTTCTAACGGTACCAAGTTTATTGAAATTGGACTTCATATAAGAAAGTTACATGGAAAATAAGATTATTTCATAATCATGCATCATAAAAAATGAAAAGGTCACGCGCAGGGGTCACCAGGCTTAAATACTTGCGCAACGCCTTAAAAAAAAAAAAAAAAAAAAAAAAAAAATCAAAATTGCAATTAATGGGCTATATCTTGATTTGTTCTTTTTTTTTTTGTTGTTTGTTGTTGTTTTTTGTCGAATGTTGACTGTTCCAAAAAAGCATTGAAGTTAATACAGTACAACGGCACAAGACAAAAATCCGTATTTGCAAACACTATGTAGCTAGCGAGCAGTTTGCAAGCCTTGAAAAATTCACACGTAGCCCCACATTTTAGACCATCTAAAAACTGCATTGTTATGCTAACGATATTCATATTGCATCAGTTTGTAGGCTGGGATGTTACCTTTCAAAATATCACCATAGTTCGAAATTCCAGGAATTTATGGCAAAACTACGGAAGCCCAAACACGCCAAAATCGCTAAATACGATTAACTACGTTACAGGTGTCGAAAGGATATAGCACTATACAAATATTCAATACTTCTTCCTAATGAGGCTAAAATTAAACAAGGTTACAACTGAGCTGGAGTGATGAAATTCTATGTGTGATGAAAGTTAGAAACTTACATTTGAACACTGTTTCATTTTTCTTTCATGTCATATGACATAGTATAAATGTTGTATGTAAATAATGTGCAAGATATGGGCGGACTTTTATTAAAATTCACAGAATGTGTTCTATTTGTGCTATTTTATATGAAAATAGAGGAGATAGAAAGTTGCATTTGGACAGATTATCTATTATGTCATCTTCTATATTACTTATTAAAGCAGATGTTGCAGAAAGTCCTATCATTGTTTAAACGAATGACATCTTAGTTTTATTATTATTATTATTCTTTTCTTCTTCCTAACTAAAACGTTTAAATTTTTATATGTTGCAATAGTCCTAGGACGATGAAATTTTTATGGCTTATTAGTCACGTGAGAAATTTTGGATTTCAATGATTTTCAGCACCCTATGAGTCACTGACGTCACAGCTAAAAAATGTGAAAAATGGTGTTCGCGCTCTACACCGTCATTTATGGTGGGATTTTCTTCAAATTTTTACAGATGGTACATCTTGAATCAAAGGTGTGCATATCCTGTCAGCTAACCGAAATTCCGAAAGACCGAAGTTCTGTGGCTGAAAAAGATTCGAACATGGGACCGAAAATTTCATTTTAGGATAAAGAGTTTAGGATGAATAGAAAGTTGAAACTTACACAGTTTGCAGTTCTGCAGAATTTTTACAAAATTTGAGGCATGACGTCATATGACGTCATGTGACGTCATAAGCATACTTCTTAATTTTCATTTTAGGCAATGATTTCGACATGATGCCAGTTGTTCAGAATAATGAAAATTTCAGAGTTATGAAAGGAAAGTATGCGCTTTTGAACAAAAGCATCTTCAGCACCCTATGACGTCATGTGACGTCACAGCTAAAAATAGTGAAAAAGGTGTTCGCGCTCTACACCGTCATTTATGGTCGGATTTCCTTCAAATTTTCAAGATGGTACATCTTGAAAGTTGGTGTGCATATCCTGTCAGCTAATCGAAATTCCGAAAGACCGAAGTTCTGTGGCTGAAATAAGATTCGAACATAGGCCGAAAATTTCATTTTAGGATTAAAAGAGCTTCAGGATGAGATGGAAATTGAAACTTACACAGTTTGCAGTTCTGCAGAATTTCTACAAAATTTTGAGTCGTGACGTCATATGAAGTCATTGACTCATAAGCATACTTCTTAATTTTCATTTTTGGGCAATGATTTCGACATGATGCCAGTTGTTCAGAATAATGAAAATTTCAGGTTATGAAGCAAAGTATGCGCTTTTGAACAAAAGCATCTTCAGCACCTATGACGTCACATGACGTCACAGAAAAAAAAATAGTGAAAAATGGTGTTTACGCTCTCAGCCTCATTTATGGTGGATTTTCTTAAAATTTTCACAGATGGTACTTTTTGAAACTCAGGTGTGCTATCCTGTCAACTAACGAAATTCCCAAAGCCGAAGTTTGTGGCTGAAAAAGATTCGAACATTAGGACCGATAATTTCATTTTAGGATTAAAGAGCTTCAGGATGAGATAGAAAGTTGAAACTTACACATTAAAGTTCTGCAGAATTTCTACATTATCTTGAGTCTTGACGTCATATGACGTCTTGTGACGCATAAGCATATTTTTAAATTTTCATTTTTGGGCAATGATTTCGACATATCCGTTTTCGAATAACGAAAATTCAGAGTTATGACATTTAAAATATGCCCTTTTGAACAAAAGCATCTTTGCACACTATGACTAAATGAACTCCAGAGCTAAATATAGTGAAAAATGTTGTTCACGCTCTACAGCCCTATTTATGTCGGATTTTCTTCAAATTTTCACAGATGGTACATCTTGAAAGTTAGTTGCATATCTGTCAGCTAATCGAAATTCCGAAAGACCGAAGTTCTGTGGCTGAATAAGATTCGAACATAACCGAAAATTTCATTTTAGGATTAGAGACTTCAGTGAATAGAAATTGAAACTTAAAAACAGTTGCAGTTCTGCAGAATTTCTACATTGTTTAGAGTTATGATATCATATGACGTCATGTAAACGTCCGGACTAATACTTAGTTCTTTTCATTTGCACTAATTTCGGAATTTTTGCAATTGTTCAGCAATAAACCCATAAAAATTCCAGAGGTGTTCATTTACATGAAACTTTATCTCCTGCTTTTTGCATTAACACAGCTTGCAGAAAGTCCTTCATTCGTTTTCACGAATGACATCTAGTTTTCTTCTTCTTATTATTATTATTCTTTTTTTCTTCCTAACAAACGCTTATTTTTCTATGTTGCAATACTCCTAGGACGATGAAATTTTTATGACTTATTAGTCACGTGAGGTAATTTTGATTTCGATGATTTTTTATATACCATGACTCATATGACGTCACATTTAATTTTGCTACAAAAGTTTGTACGCGGTCACAGCCATTGTTTGTGAACATTTTCATCAAATTTTTTTACAGAATGTGTATATTAAGTTCTAGTTGTGCATCCCGGGTGTCCGTTTTTCAAAATTCCAAAAGTCCTGGTTCTGTAGCGAATCCAAGAATTCGAACCAAGGTCGTAAATTTTTAAAGCTTATTTAAAAAATGTCCTATTTAAGATAGAAAGTTGATATTTAGTCAGTAATAGGTCTCTAGCAGTTTTTTAAAAATTTTATGAAAATAAATGTTTAATGACGTTACGTGACGTCATTATATGAATGTATTTCTAATATTAACAAAAATATTTTATATGTTGAATTTTTCGAAGGGCAATGAAAATTTAACGACAGATGCTTCAGCCGCTGATTTTCGTTTTTTATGATTTTTATATGCCTATGACGTCATATGACGTCACACTTGAAATATGCAACAAAAGTTGTACGCGGTCTACAGCCATTGTTTATGAACCCATTTTCATAAATTTTCACAGATTGTGTATATTTAGTTCTAGTTGTCATCTCGGTGTCCGTTTTTCAAAATCGAAAATCCAAGGTTTATAGCGATTCCCAAAATTCGAACCCAAGGTCGTAAATTTTCAAATTCTTATAAAAATCGGTCCTATTTGAGATAGAAAGAAGATATTGGGTCAGTATATAGATCTCTGGGGTTTTAAATATTTTTTGAAAATAAATGTCATATGACGTTACGTGACGTCATTATATGATAATGAATTTTCTAATTCTAACAAAGTATTTCTATATGTTAAAAATTTTTGAAGGGCAATGAAAATTAAATGCCGCATGGTTCAGATGCTGAAATTTTTTTGATTTCAATGATTTTCAGAAGCATGACGTCATATGACGTCACATTTGAAATTGACTATGAAAGTTTGTACACGATCAGAGTCATTATTAATGGACCGATTTTTATCAAATTTTCACAGAATGTGTTTTTTTAGTTCAGTTGTGCTCCAGGTGTCCGTTTTTCAAAATTCCAAAAGTTCATGGTTCTATAGCGAATCCAAGATTCGAACCAAGGTCGTAAAGTTTTAAATTCTTTAAAATCGGTCCTATTTAAGATAGAAAGTTGATATTTAGTCGTATATACGTCTCTAAAGTTTTAAACATTTTGTGAAAATAAATGTCATATGACGTCACGGACGTCATTATATGATAATGTATTTCTAATATTAACAAAAATATTTCTATATGTTGAAATTGTCGAAGGGAAATGAAATTTATTGACACATGCTTCAAACGCTGATATTTTGATTTCTATGATTTTCATATGCCTATACGTCATATGACGTCACACTTGAAATATGCAACAAAAGTTTGTAACGCGTTCTGCAGCCATTGTTTGAACGATTTTCATCAAATTTTCACAGAGTGTGTATATTATGTTTAGTTGTGCATCCAGTGTCCCGTTTTTCGGAAAGCCGGGGTTTTAAATGGCCAATCCAGGATTCGAACAAAGGACGTCAAAATTTCAAAATTCTTATAAAATCTGTCCTATATAGATAGAAAGTTTTATTCACTCAGAAATATGTCTCCATAACTTTTTTTTATGTTATGATATGGACGTCACATGACGTCATCAGACTAAAATGTATTTTTAATATGTACAAGTAAAATCGCTGTTGTGCGTGGTCTTCGGACGATGAATTTTGACGGCTATATTTTCAGATGCTGAAATTTTCATTTTAGGAATTCAAATGCCTATGACGTCTATGACGTCACAATTGACATATACTACAAAAGTTTGTACGCGGACTCCCGCATTTTTATGAACGATTTTTAAATTTAAAATTTCACAGAAAGTGTATATTAATATTTTTTTTGCGTCCTGGTTTCCGTTTTTTAAAATTCTAAAAGATCAAGTTTCTATGGCGAATCCAAGATTTAAACCAAGGACGTCAAATTCTAAAAGCTTATAAAATCGGTCCAATAAGATAGAAAGTTGATTTTTTGTCATTATGTAGGTTTTTGGTGACTGAAAAATTTTGGGAAAATGAACGTCAATGCCGTCACATGACGTCATTACATGAATTTTTTCTAATATTTACAAAAAAATTGCTATATTTTTTCAAATGGTCCTTGAAATGAAAAATTGTATGAATTATGCTTCAAATGCTGATATTTTGAATTTTCAATTTTTTATATGCCTATGACGTCATATGCGTTACACTTGCCATATGCTACAAAAGTTTGTACGCGGTTTTACAGCCATTGTTTTGAACCAATTTTCATAAAAAATTTACAGAAAGTTTTTATTAGGTTATTGTTGGCATCCCGGTGTTCGTTTTCCAAATTAAAAAATGCAAAGGTTTTATGGGGATCCAATATTCGAACATTGACGTCAAATTTTAAATACGTATACAATCGTTTCCCGATGAGTTAGAAATCTAATATTTGGAAAGTAAATAAGTCTCCAAGAGTGCTTTACATTCTTTGAAGAGAACGTCATTTGACGTCATATGACGTCTAAGGTCAAAAATTTTTTTGATATAACGGTAAATCTTTATGTTTTAACTTCCCAGGACCATGAAATCTTATGGTATATACTTTAGAAATGCTTTTGAATGCAATGTAATTCATATTAATTTGACGTTATATCACATCAGATTTGACGTCAGGACAAAAAGGTTTTCGCGGTGTACAGCCCTTATTTTTTGTACCAATTTTTTAGCAAATTTTCAAAGAAAATGTATATTTAACGCTAAGTTGTGTATCCCGGGGCCTGTTTTACAAATTCAAAAGACGAAAAGGCAATGGTTCTATGGCGAATCAAAGTTTCGAAACATTGACGTCAATTTCAAAAACATATAAAATCGCTTCGAGATGATTTAGAAAGTTGATATTTGGACTGAATATTAGTCTTTAAGACTTATTTATATTCTGTGAGGATTAAAACGTTATTTGACGTCATAAGGTCAAAAAGATGTTAATATATCTACGCGTTAATTTCTATATGTTGCAAAGTTGCAAGGAGCATGAAAAAATTACTTGATATATTTAAGATTTAAATTTGGACTGAATATTAGTCTTTAAGACTTATTTATATTCTGTGAGGATTAACGTTATTTGACGTCATAAGGTCAAAAAGAATGTTAATATATCTACGCGTTAATTTCTATATGTTGCAAAGTTGCAAGGAGCATGAAAAAATTACTTGATATATTTAAGATACTTAATATTTCATTTCATTGATTTTCTTATGCCTATGATGTCATGTGACATCAAACTTGACGTTGTCTACACACTCTTGTACGCGGTCTACAGCCATTATTACAGGATGAAATTCGAATTGTAAGCGTTTTAAATAAATTTGAATTGTAACATAGATTATAAAAATAGTCCAAGTTAAATAAATCGATATAAAAAAATGATTTTCAGTTACTTTAGCCATTTCCTCCAAGTTAAAACGGTTTATTTTTCAAAGTTCATTTAAGTTATGGCCATACAAAAGCAAGTTAAAGGTTGCAATTTCATATCCTCTTACTTTTTTTGCTTTAAAGTATTTGACAAATGTAGCAGAAAGTCCTATCATTCGTATCAACGAATGAAATCTAGTTCTTCTTCTTCTTATTATTATTATTCTTTTTTTCTTCCTCTTATATTTGTGTTAATTTCGATGTGTTGCCATTGGCCCTGAACAATCAGAATTTTATGGCATGTATTTCAAACCATGAGCTTTCGGATGCATTGAATTTCATATTCATATGACGTCCATATAACGTCAGATTTGACGTCAGGTGAAAAAGTTTGTACGCGGTCTACAGCCATTATTCTGGACCGACTTTCAATCAAAATTCACAGAATGTGTATGTTAGGCTGTAGTTGTGCATCCAGGTGTCCGTTTTTCAAAATTCGAAAAGTCCATGGTTCTATGGCGAATCCAAGATTCGAACCAAGGTCGTAAATTTTTCAAAATGCTTATAAATCTGTCATATTTAAGATAGAAAGTTGATATTTAGTCAGTTATAAGGTCTCTAGAAGTTTTAAACATTTTGTGCAAATAAATGTCATATGACGTCACGTGACGTCATTATATGATAATGTATTTCTATTATTAACAAGAATATTTCTATATGTTGAAATTGTCGAAGGGCAATGAAAAATTTAAAGACACATGCTTCAAACGCTGAAATTTCGATTTCTATGATTTTCATATGCTATGACGTCATATGACGTCACATTTGAAATATGCAACAAAAGTTTGTACGCGGTCTACAGCCATTGTTTGTGAACCGATTTTCATCAAATTTTTCACAGAATGTGTATATTAAGTTCTAGTTGTGCATCCCGGTGTCCGTTTTTCAAAATTCGAAAGTCCAGGTTCTATAGCGAATCCAAGATTCGAACCAAGGTCGTAATTTTTTAAATGCTTATAAAATCTGTCCTATTTCAGATAGAAAGTTGAATTTAGTCAGTATATAGGTCTCTAGAAGTTTTAAACATTTTGTGCAAATAAATGTCATATGACGTCACGTGACGTCATTATATGATAATGTATTTCTAATATTAACAAGAGTATTTCTATATGTTGAAATTGTCGAAGGGCAATAAAATTTAATGACACATGCTTCAATCGCTGAAAGTTTGATTTTTATGATTTTCATATGCCTATGACGTCATATGACGTCACACTTGAAATATGCAACAAAAGTTTGTACGCGGTCCAGAGCCATTGTTTATGAACCGATTTTCATCAAATTTTCACAGAATGTGTATATTAAGTTCTAGTTGTGCATCTCGGTGTCCGTTTTTCAAATTCGAAAAGTCCATGGTTCTATAGCGAATTCAAGATTCGAACCAAGGGTCGTAAATTTTTAAATGCTTATAAAATCGGTCCTATTTGAGATAGAAAAGTGATATTTGGTCAATATATAGGTCTCTAAGAGTCTTAAACATTTTTGTGAAAAGAACGTCATATGAACGTCACGTGACGTCATTATATGATAATGTATTTATAATATTAACAAGAGTATTTCTATATGTTGAAATTGCCAAAGGGCAATGAAAATTTAATGACGTGAGGAAATTTGATTTTCACCCCTACTGCATATATGTAGCCATATCTCAATAAATATCGATTTTTGTAAATATATGTATGAATAAGAATTATAGCTGAATAATTGACGTTTCCAAAGATATTTAGTTTATTAAAAATTGGTTTACGCAATACAAAGTTATAAGCAAAAAAAACTAAATGAAATGAAGCTAATTTTGCTGATAATATGCTGTTTTCTTGAGGTTTAAAACAGTCAATATCTCAAAAACGACTGAGATAAGTTTATACATTATGCGTATAAAATGTAGCATGTTTTAAGAGTTTCTAAACGGTACCAAAGGGTTTATTGAAATTGGCTTCATATAAGAAAGTTACATGGAAAATAAGATATTTCATAATCATGCATCATAAAATTATGGAAAGGTCACGCGCAGGGTCACCAATTTAAAAACTTGCGCAACGACTTAAAAAAAAAAAAAAAAAAAAAAATATTCAAAAATTCAATTGATGGGGTATATCTTGATTTTTTTTTTTTTTTTTTTGAATGTTGACTGTTTTTCCAAAAAAAGCATTGAAGTTAAAACATGTACAGCGGACAAAACAAAAAATCCGATTTGCAACATTGAGAGGAGCGTTTGCAAGCCTTGAAAAATTCACACGCCCCCACATTTAACCATCTAAAACTGATTGTTTTGCAAACGTTATTAAATTTTGCATCTTTTGTAGGCGGGGGATGTTCCCTTTTCAAAAACCCCATATTTCAAATTCCGGAAATTTTATGGCAAAACTAGAACCCCAAAAACACCCAAAATCGAAAAAAAATACTTTAACTACTTACAGGGTCAAAAGGGATATACCCTAACAAATATTCAATACTTCCCCTACTGAGGCAAAATTTAAAAAAGGTTACAACTGAGCGGAGTGATGAAATTCTATGTTTTTTAAATTAGAACTTACATTTAAACACTGTTTATTTTTCTTTCATGTCATATGACTTTACTAGTAGTATAAATTTTGTATGTAAACTACATGTGCAAGATATAGGCGGATTTTAATAAAATTCACAGAATGGTTCTATTTGTGCTATTTTATATAAAAATAGAGGAGATGGGAAAGTTGCAATTTGGACAGATTATCTATTATGTCATCTTCTATATTATAATAAAAGCAGATGTTGCAGAAAGTCCTATCATTCGTTTAAACGAATGAATCTAGTTGTCTTGAATTTCTTAAAATATGCTATATCTACAAGTATATGTAAAGAATCGTTTTCATGTAAACATACATACTGATGCACATGTTTCAATGATACTTTTCTCGATTACGTACTGGTAATGTTTTTCTCTTTCCGCCAATGTAAAATGGGCTCAATCCATTTCAGGACGAAATTGGCTATAAAAGGTGTGGAATACCCAGGACATCAGATATGATAACAGTATAGTATACCCCGTTATTGATATCATTAAATTCTTCTTGTTGTATGTGTATGAATGTGCTAAGTGTGCCTTACAAATACAAGTAGAATATGAACTTATGAGGTTTAATTCTTGTGTGATTAAAATACTTCGGATTTAAATTCACTGTTTTCTTAATCAGATGTTTTAAAACAAGGAGATTCGAATTTAATCATTTATCAAATTATTCACCTAGTTTCAGCTTTTTATAGGCTGTGAACCAGTATTTAACCATATTATAAGTACATTTCTTACCAACAGTGATTGATCTGTGTTTCAATATTGGTTCTAAAACGATACATTAATACATACATACATACATACATACATACATACATGCACAGGTTCAAAATGCATTGTAGAAGAAAATTGTTGAATTAAAAAAATAATCTTTGTTGTGTAAGCACTTTTACCAGTAGAATTGTAAAAATATACTTACAATAGTTATACCTTGTTGACAGCCATTGATTCTCTTAAAACCGAAAGAGGAAGTGAATTGGTTTTATTTATAGTCCACAATTATATGGGCAGTAACTGTGTGTTATTATGCACTGCTTTTTAATCTTCAGGATATCCATCAAAGGAGATGATATCGTAATAGGTCTTATTCACGACTTCATTTTGTACATGTGTATCTTTCTCCTACCGTCCCGTTTACACATGTCTATGTTTAAATACAACATAAAACATAAAAAGCAAGAGGGTCATGATGGCCCTTAAAGGCGTTTTCTAACATAGGGGGTCACCATGCTTGTTTTAGAGATCAAGCTTATGGTAGAGCATCACTTTGCATAGATTTGTTGAAAAAACATGGCATTAAAAATTAGAAAAATTTCGTTTCTAAATACTGTAACAGCATATTAAAATGATATTTTTAAAACCATTTGTAACTTATAAATAATGTATTCTAAAAGTTACAAATAAAAATACTGTCAAATATGCATTAAAAATACAAAATGGGCATAAAATCTCATTTTCGCCTGGACCAAAATGTATACAAAAACTATCCCAAAACTGTAAATTTATATATATATATATTTTTCGTATTAAAAAATTCAACAGACAGATTTTCTTTATTTTTTCAGAGTCAATTTTCTGATATAAATACTTTATGAAAATGTAAAAAAATACATACCTCACCAGATTTTTTTTTTTAACTAAAATGCTTTTTTTTTTATTGAAATTTTAGCCAAAAATTTTCATAAAAACACTAAAATATGACTTTTTGTACTTTCAAAAATTTGACAAATATACTTTTGATGATATTCTTACAACATAAATTTTAAATTTGGGTATCTTCTATTATTCAACTTAAAATAAATGAGAAAATCAAAAAAACTTTTTTTACCAAATCAAAATCAGCCGTAACCCGACGAAACGTCCTTAATCGCTCGCCCGATTACCGGAAATGCCATTCCCATGATCGAACTGGACCGAGATTATCATCGAGACAAGCATTTTGATCTAGATTAATAATGATTTGCTAATAATGTGGCAAGGGGTATACTAAGATTTAACCTAGTGACCTATTTTTGACCATGCTTTATCCATGACTGAACTTGATCGATATATCATCAGACAATCTGATCAAGTTTGAGAAGGAGTTGGCTAATAATGTACCCCTAGAGTGTAAACAGGATTATACAAGATTTGACCTAGTGACCTACTTTTTGACCCCGCCCCACCTGAACTTGACCAAGATATTATCAAATCAAACATTCTGAGCAAATTTAAGAAAGTTTGAGCCCAAAATGTGGCTAGCTGAATGTAAACAAGATTTAATCAAGATTTTACCAAGTGATTTACTTTTCAACCCCGCCCCACTCATGATTAAACTCTACTGAGACATTATCAAAGATATACAGTCTGAGCAATTTTGGGAGGAAGATTGGATCATAATTGGGGCTTCAAGAGTGTTAACACTAAAATTGTTGACATTTTTCATATAATTTAAACCCATAACTCTTGACTAATGGGCAAATGTTAGTCACAGTCAAACTTAGCTGGAAGATTATGACTATAAACATTGTTGAAAATTTTTTTAAGAAGATACTTAAGAAATGAAAATACTAATTTAGGATTCAGAACAAAAATAATGCGGGTCTTAATGCACAAATCTCTATGACTGCAGTATCTTCATTGGTAATCAACTTGGCTACAGTGACATTTATTTTCGTTGGTGATTAACTGGTTAGAGCGTACGGCTCGGTCGGTTCGATCCCACAGTGATCCTGCTTACAACGAATTATCTGTTAAGTTTATTTAAGTTCATAAGTTCGAAATACCATCGATGGGTAAGTGATTTCGAAAGTTAGACACTGAAAACAGAAATTTTGTTATAGCTATAAATTATGCAAAAAAATGTTAAACACAAAGATAAATTTTAAAATTGAACGGGGCTTACCTTGGTTGAAGTTTGATTTCAAATTTTTAAGTATCTATTGCGCATGCGCAGAACACTAAGTAAATGCAGGATAATGTACAAAAAGAACAACTTACCTCTAGAAATGCGTACACGGTCTAACAATTCAATATGGCGTATAAACATTTATAAGACTTACTAACTTTTTGATTTTTATGCCAAGTGCTCAAAACGAAAGTCGACCTAAAAATTGCTCTCACGAATCTCAGGTGAGACTAACCGAAATTCTTAAAACGGAAAAAACTTTTATTAAGAATAAGAATAATGTTTTTTAAAAGAAGTCCGATTGACTTTCTATATTGCCAAAAATACCAATATCGAAATCTTACCACTTTACCATCAGAAAGCACCTGATGTGATTGTTTATTAGATGTATTCATTCCACCAGGGGGACAAGAACTGACACAATGAAAGACTAGATTTCTATTACGTCGTCAGTAAAAATAAAAAAACACCAACAAACTGTTACATCGTGGCGTATCACAGAAAACATTTATTGCTTAACATTACAATCTGAGCAAAGACATCACTTAGTTTTTAGCCTTCAAAAATGAACATTCGTCAGTAGATATACATTTCTGTACGAGGGTCAGAAGTGACGAAAATTTCAGATTAAAAATTTCTGGTGCATGTTTACTTTATGGATATTAAGTTTTCACATGATGAAAGTAGATTATTCCCTGAATAAATCGAAAGTTACATTGATAGAAATAATGTCCTGCAAATACCTTCACAATTGGTAATGACTGTTATCAGCTTAATTTATTCGTTTTATTCAACCTTTTTCAATATTAATTCATATCAATTAATGTCACGTTTGTTCCCGTTTTACACACGATTCTTAAGATCCGGAGACTCCTTATCCATAAAGAGAGAGGAACGTGTTTTATTTCACTCCAGATCGTAGAAAATATATTACACTGTACACTGATTTTTGTTGAGGTTCTCTAATTACCAAGCCACAAATCTAAACACTCGAAAAAATACATCAAGTAAAATCATTATTATTTATATGTAACATTTAAAGTATGTTTCATACAAAAAATATATATATCGTAAACAATAAAACAAACATGCACACACATATTATGTTACTTATCTTAAGGGCATCATACTGGTTTATGATAGCCTTACAAGGTAGTAAGCGTCGACACTGGGTCAGCCATAATTTTAGTAGAAAAGTTTGCTAGAAAATATGAGTTGACGAATTTTATATATTAGCTAAAAAAAACATAATCAAACAATTCTAATAATTTGCACAAGTTAGAACAACTATACAACAATCCGACTGCGTTCAACCGGTCATTCTAAGGAATCAATCTTCATGTTCATTCTTTCACTTAGAAATCTACACTTGATATCCAACGTGTAACGAATAAAAATTGGTTACCCGTGGTTTCTGACGATGACTCGTTAGTATCTTTTATATGAGGGCACAGGGTGTAGAAATGACATCAATTAAATATTCATTTGTGGGGTTATAAATACTCTTAGAAACATATTGTTAATTTCAAATACATTAATTATAACAAATAGAATTGTTATAATTTATAAAAATTGAAGTTGACACAGTGAGGTGGTACAGTTCGTCTCATACATGTATATTTATGTGTACCTTAGACATGGACAGGTGGAAACCAACAACGCATTCTCAAAGAATTAAAAAAGTAAAACAGTGGTTCATCTACCCCAATAAGAGATATTTAGAACAATTAAACAATACATTTACCTTACTTGCATGTATTTTATTAATAGACATAAAACTATTTAAAAATTTAAATGTAATTCTTTACCACACCTACATTTTTAGTTCTGCGATTTTAACATCCAGTTATTAAAACGCAAAAAACAACAACAATCATATTAGATTTAATTTGAATTATTTGTGTATTTTGGAATCAACATACACGTAACAAAACAGCAAATTGTGAATTGTTATTCGGTCAGTATTTGGCAAAAAGTATAGGCCTACAGTTTTAGATTCAGATTCAGGTTACTTTTATCGAACCATGGTACCATCGTCAGTGTTTATGTATATATCACTTATTCATAGTATTGATATTTTTTTAAATAATATTTAGTAACTTTTTACATCTAGTCCTTATTTCGTTAAAGATTATCGTTTAAATATTGTACCTGTTACGTTCAAAGTTAAAATCAACAGCTTGAAACTAATGTCAAAATATAATTTCTGTCTGCCATTCCTATCTCAAAATAAAGCCCTAATCTCAACCTTCTAAATAAATTATTTCAAAACACTTTAACACAAGGCACGATATTCTATTTTAGTAATATTTTGATTAATTGTTATAGAGCTTGACGTTTTCGTAACAAATAACATTTCATGTTGAATGTGATCTATCTGGTTGCTAATGATATACAAACATTCTGACCCGGTAGGGACTTCGGATTATTTTATGTGAGGAAACTTCAGCTGCTTGCAGTAGGTCGGTGGTTCTACCCGGGTACCTCTGTGTACTCGGGGTCTTCCTCCCCCTGAAATTTAGTGGACGTCGCTATTGTTTAAAATACTATGCAGCGACGGAAAAACCCCATTACAACAACAAAACAACAACAACAAAAACATTCTGAATTTAAAAAATATACTTGTTGTTTCGGGTACGGGAAGCTGCATCTGGCAAATAGACACTTTAAAATTATCTTTAAAAGAATCGAACATGTTTATGACCCTTCTTTTTGCTTTTTATTAAATTTTTGCGAAAAAAAGTTTATAAAAAAAAAAAAAAATAAACGGATTGATCTTGTTTTTGAACTATAGTCCCCATACTGAATTTTAATGTGTACAGGAGTGTATTTTTTAAAATATCTCATGCCGTTACTGAAAAGAAAATGCCCAAGAAACCCGGAGCTCACATGAAACTTTTAAAAATTCTTTATATGTTATACGTTTTGTTTTTAACTAACCATATTAAAGTGTTTTTGGTATATTATAATAAGAAAGGGTTTGAGTGCCTCCCTAGGTTTATGCGCGTATGTTCTTGAAATTTTAAACCTACAATATATTAAAAATGCTATGAAATACCGTAAACGGGTTTTTTTTGCGGGTAATTCATTTCTGCTATTCTGCGAATGAACACAAACCCTTTAAATAATTTCCGTGGAAATTAACTAATAGTAGAAAATATTCACGGATAAAACTCTTTGATCCCCTTCAGATCATTAGATACTGATCTACATGAAATACGTTTTTACATTTTTTCTTTTACAATAAGAGTCTGTTACTGCTAGCTTAAAACAAACCAACCCAGTCAATGAAGTTTACTAAATGGTTTGTACTTACAGAAAATAAATGAAAGAACAGAGTAAAAATGTGACATTTAACTTTTCATTGTAATCTTCCCTTATCTTTTTTTTTCTCGGATGATGAAGATTTTTTCTTTATTTCTTTTGCTTATAAAATATTGTACATCGTCAATAAAAATATTTTTATATATTTAAATATTAAACAGTGATACAAAACCCTCTCCCCCGACTATTCACTGACTCCTGTCATAACACTTCTGTCCTCCAAAAGTTTTCATGAGATTACACTTAATTTTTAAAGTTTCCCAAATTTGTTGTAAACGTGAACATCTAAATTTATATATCAAAAAAATTTTCTTTTTTTATATGTTATAATAATGCGGGAATAGAACTTAATTTTTAACCATTTTGCTTCAATGATTTATCCTTGCCAAATGCATTATACCTTCAAAACTTCATTTAAAAATTTTTTCTAAAAATATAAATTTTTAACATTGTCGAGATACAACTTTTTTCAACATACGTTTTCATGAATTTCTTGATTTATCTTACTGCTACGAAACCGACAATTTTACAATTTAATATCTTGATTTTTATATTGTTTTTTTATATTAATATACTATATTCGCTTATTTTTTTTTTTAAATTATAGGAAGATTGTGGATAAGGAATATTCCAATGTTTACATATAAAATAAATAATTTCTGCGTAAAATCCCTCTTTTATCCTAACGAAACGAAATTAAAAGAAAAAAAGAAGGTAATGTTTAAGATACATAAAATATAATGCATTAACTTCTAAGACACATCTATAAACTATCGCTGCACATAGGGATAAATTTGATACTTATCTTACCCCATGATTTTAAAATAATCATCATAGTGATTCTTATATCAACATTCACCTTTTCATTCAAAATTTTGTACTTTAACTATTTTTTCATAAAAGCTCACATACTACTGTTTCCTGTAACCTGAAATTTCAAAAAAGCTTTAAAGCATTTTTACATATACTAATTATTTAAAAATCAGCACTTAATAAAAATGTTTTGCTTTTTCCAATAATCACAATATAATATATACCGTCCTTTCAAACTACCATCATTCTTTCACATTAAAAAACTCTATGTACATTTCAAGTTCAGTGATTCATTTCTTATTGTGTTGCTTTTCTAACATATTTTGCAGATTTAATCATGTATTTTTATTTGTACTATTAGTAAATCAATAAACTTAAACATACTTGGGTATTATAAAGATTTTTCTTTAAATAGGCCCTACGTATATCTTTATATTTATCACAGTTAAAATAAAAAGATGCTCATCTTCTATATCATTTTTTGTCGCTATTCGAAGAAAATGAGACTATTGTGTGCCCCGGCGTCGGCGTTGGGGTTGAGCTTTGGTTAAAGTTTTGGTTTGCAAGTTACTATCAATTTATCTCAATAACCCTTTATGGTATTTACTTGAAAGTTTATAAATATGTTCAGGGGCATCAGAAAACAAAATAGATAACTCTTGATGGAATTTTAATATGAAATTTTGACCCCCCTTTAACTTAGAAATTTTGGTTAAGTTTTGATGCAAAAAATATTTGGTTAAAGTTTTGCGTGCAAGCTACTATCTAGTTTGTATCTCAAAAACCATTCAGGGTTTTGACTTGAAAGCTTAAAATATGTTTAGGGGCATCAGAAACCAAAGGTAGAGTACTTTTGAGGAAATATTACAAATTATGCCCTTTTTTAAATTTTAAAAATTTTTGGGTTTAAAAGTTTTGCATGCAAGATACTTAATCTTATATCTCAGTATCCAGGTATGCGTTTGATTTGAAAATCTTTGATATGTTTGGGGTACCATATTTCATGGTAGATAATCTTGATAGAATATGTTACAAATTATGGCCCCTTTTTAAAATTTAAAAATTTTGGTAAAGTTTTGATGAAGGTATTTATGCTAATAGCTCAGTACCCAGGCATGCGATTGATTGGAAAATCTTTAATATGTTTAGGGGTTCTCTTTCAGGGTAGAAAATTTAATGGAATATTTTACAAATTTTTGCCCTTTTTAATTTAGAAATTTTGGTTAAAGTTTTGCATGCAATTTACTTTCATGCTAATTTCAGTATCCGGGCATGCGATTGTTTTTAAACATTTTTAAATGTTTTGGGAGTATCTATATAAGGGTAGAAATTTTTTGAGGGAAATATATTACAATTTACGGCCCCCCTTTTTTATCTTAAAAATTTTGGTTGAAGTTTTGTTGAAAGGTACTTTCTGCTTTATCTCAGAGTCCAGGCAGGGGATTGTTTTGAAACATCTTTAATATGTTTAGGGGTATCATACTATAAAGGAAGAAACACTGGAATATTTTTAAAAATTATGCCCCCTTTTAACTTAGAATTTTGGTTAAATTTTTGCATTCAAGCTACTACGCTTATATTCAGAAATTGTTGTGGAATTGACAGAAAGTAAAGGAATGTCTTCGGGGCTCAGAAAACTAAGGTGGGATAAAATTTTGGACTGAATTTTATACAAACTAGGGCCCTTTTCTAACTTGGTTTTTTGGGTTAAAGTTTTGCATGCAATTTGTTATTGTGCTTATGTCTCAGAAACTGGCATGGGATTGATTTTAAATCAAAAAAAAATATTTAAGGGTATCAGACGATCAAGGTATATCATTTTTGACTATTATTTTGAAGGGTATGTAAAAGGCAAAAATTAAAAAAGATTTCATTTGATTTACTAAAAAGCATTTTGAATAGTCGAGCGTGCTGCCCTCTGACAGCTTTGTTGTTACACAATCTACATTTTCTCTAGCTCTTTTTTTTTTTATTTTCCCCCGTTTTAAATGTTTCAAGAATAAATTATGTGCACTGATTTTTATCTTACTTAAAATATTCTGTGTTTTCCATATAAAATATTAAGTATTTTTCATATCAAAAAAGTGTTTTAATTTTTCTGTATAAATAATTAGCGTTTTTTTCTCCTCAAAATCTCCAAACCACTTTTGTATAAAGCTATCAATAATCCTTTGTTTGAATAAGAGTGAATTTTAATATCAACTCCCTTTTGCACAATCAATCAATGACAACGTGTCACCTTCCAGGTTCACCCTTTAGACGGGGGATATTCTCCGATCGGGGTCTTAATTCCTGCTTAACAAAGCAAACTGTGCATGTTTTCCACGTAAACCCGTGGTTTGCTTTTTGAATGAATTGGCCTCATTATTTTACAGTTGAAGAAACTAGTTTAAATTTGCATTTGAAAATCTATAATTTCGATTAAAAAATCAAATTTGGGGTTGATCGTGTTACTAACTTATAAATACTAAAGCAGTGTTGTTGTGGCGGAAAAGGGTTTCGGTTTTAGAATGTCAGAGTTAAAAAAGAGTGATTACCTTAGAAGTGATACTTAAAATTTAGAGATTTTAATATGTTTGCTTTTTTAAAAAACAAAGTAAGAAAACGCAGAAAAAAATTTTTGTAGAAAAAAACTAACTTTTTTTTTGGCAAAAGCGGAATATTACATCCAAAAAAACACCAGCTATACGGGATGTTGAAAATGACTTAAACCCGAACAATGTCATATGAACAACTGTTTATGAATTTCGAATTCAAAAATATTTAAAAAACCTTGTTCATAAAAAATCATTACAAGGGAGGATCAGTGAAAACTTTTTCATTTTAAAAATTTTTCAAATATTTTGAAACACTGTCAGAATATAGCTAAAATATTTTGAAGATACTTCCAACTTCAATCTTTACAAAAGTGACTATCCTTTTATTATTTCCTATCGAGTTTTGCGTTAATTCAGTTCCGGTTTTTTTAAATTTAAATTTTTCCTTTTTATAATTTTTTCATCCCTGGAAACCCCCCCTTTCAAAGACGGGTCCTGTGTGTAGTTTAAAAAATTGGCCATAAAGGGAAATGATAAAAATTTTCCCCATTTTTTATACTCCCCAAAAAACTTCTTGTCAAAAAACCTTTCAGATCAGGAAGTCGACCTTTCTGCTGCTTTCTTCTCTTTCCATTTTTTCATTAGGTTTTACAGCACTATCCCCTAAACCGTCGGATAAAAGGTGTTTCATTTCTTCGCTTTATTCTCATTTTTGCTTTCTTCATGAGGTTTTACACCTGTTTTTTCTGAAACATCGGAGACTTTTCTTGAAAACTTTCTACAGAAATATTGGCTTCCTTTTGCAATTTTCGTTTTTCTACATCAGTGTCTTTTTATCATCAATCATCGCACCAAAAGACTTTTTCTTACCCCCTTTTTTTTGTTTTCACTCAAACTCTTTCTTTCTTTTTTTGATTTCTGGTCACCCTAGTGGTTTGTGGTTCAGCCGCCCAAAAGGGGCCACCCCGGGCAATAAAATCAGCACGGTGGGTCCTGTACACACATATCATGCATAGCTTCACGCAATTTCTCATGAAACCCTTGACGGGGGCATATAGACATCAGCTCTTTAAGATTGTTGTAACCGTTTTAACGTCAAGAATTAAAACTTTCCCTGTAAAAATATAAAGTGTCGGTCAAAAAAATTTGGGAAATAAAATTATAATTATGAGTTTCTATATGCCTTAAATTTTAAAAAAAATTTAGGGTACATGTATCGTGAAGAAATGGGTTCTGCTTTTAAATGATTATTAGGAGTTAATACAAAAACAGGTTTAAATCGGTAAAATGTTGTTTAGGTCTATCACATATATCCCATGCTAGGCAAGGTTAAGTGTCTCTTGAATATTTTTTTTCTTAACACAAATGAATAATTTTTGTAAAAAAAGTTTTTAATTTTAAATTTTCCCCCTAACTATGCCCGGAAACAGTTTTTTACATTGGTTCCCTGTTTTTCTTAACCAGAGAGTTGTTTGGTCTTCGTTGAATACTGAAAGGTGTTTAAATCAAATTAAATTAAAAATTTTTCCCTTTAAGGGGAAAAAAATATAATTTAATGTAAGAAATAAAAAACTTAGTTCAGAGTTAGGTAAAATTCGAAAAGATGATTTTTCACGTTAAATTTAAACAAGAGGCCAGATGGTCCTAATTTGCTACCCGAGATAATTGGTTACCAAGGGAAATCTGTACCATTATTTTAAAAACTTGGCAGTAGTTTTGAAAAAGTTTTTTTTTTAAAGTTTTCTTTTTTTTTTTCTTTTTGTTGCCATGGCAACCCGAGTTCTACATGGATAAAATTTATTTTACCCAAAATTTGTGAAAGGGTTTACCAAGGTCATCCCTGCCCAATTTTTTTCAAATTCTGTCGAGTGGGTTTTAGAGGAGATGTGTTTAAAGGTTTCTCTTATAATATAGGGCAAAAAAGCCCCCCCTGGGGGCCATGTTTTTTTTTCGGATGAATAATTTTAGCAACTTTGGGAGAGTTGCCAAGGAACATCTGACCAAATTTATTTTAAAAAACTGGCCCGTGTTTTGAAGAAGAGATTTTTAAAGTTTTTATTTTTTTTTCTTTTTGATGCCTGGCAACCAGAGTTCTACATGGATCAAATTTTTTTTTAGCAACTTTAGAAGGTTGACTCAAGGATACCTCCCCAAAATTTAATAAAAATTTTGTCGAGTGGTTTCAGAGGAGAGTTGTTTTTAAAAGGGTTTTTCTTTATCATTAAAAAGGGAAATAAGCCCGCCCCCGGCCGGTTTTTTTTTACGGTCGGAATAATTTTTTTCAATTGGGAGAGGTTTGACCCGGAAATCTGTACCCAAAATTTTTTTGAAATTTGGCCAGTAGTTTTGAAGGAGAGATTTTTTAAAATTTTTTTTTTTCTTTCTTTTTTTTGCCTGGAACCCCGAGTTTAAAGGGTCAAGTTTATTTAGCAATTTTGTGAAGGGTTTACCCAAGGGTCATCCCGCCCCAAATTTAAATTTTAAAATTTTGTCGAGTGGGTTTTAGAGGAGAGTGTTTAAAGGTTTACATATAAATGAAAAATTTTGGAAATGATGTAAATTTTTGATTTGTACACACCTTAACACCCAAACCCCCTGTTATCAACATAATAATATATAGATAAAAAGCCTCTGAGGTAATTAAATTGATATCTGAACGTGTTTCTGTCTTAAAAAAAGGGGTATAGACAAGAATGTCTAAAACTAATATTTAGACCCCGAAAAAAACCCCGTCTTTTAAAAATTAATATCATGTTTAAATATTATTAATAAACATCAGAAGTAAATGCCAAATTTAAAGAAATATAAATTTCGAATAATGTAGGACTTCATAAAGGACTGTTCTGGTTTGTCGACATTTTTTCGTGTTGATATGGATGATAATAAACTATCGTTCATATTTAGGAAGATATCTTCTTTAAAAATCAAGAGCCATTTAACTTTTTAGGGAAATTTTCAAAGAAAATGCCACTCCCCTTTTACGGGCCATTTAAAAACAATTTTCCCAGTCATCGTCGATAGTTTTCTTGCAGAAAGGGAAAGTTTTTCTGAAAAAATTTTGTAGGTTTTCCCCGGTATAAAAAAAAAAAAAGTGAAAAAATGCAGACGATGCTTTTTTGGGTCGTAAAGCGTTATGCTTTCAAATTCCATTAAGAAAAAAATTTTTATGAGATTAGCATACGGTGTTAATACTTGTCTGAATTGACATATATTTTTTGTTAATTTTAAATCCCATGTATAAAAGCCATACTTTGAATTTAAAAAAAAAATGAATGAAAAAATTTTTAAAATTTTTTCTAGCTGCTCGTAAAATTTAAAAAAGTTTTAAAGGTGTAAATTTGTACAGGAAAAGATTTAACACGTTTATATAATCTTGGTGGTTGGAGCTCTTAGCTCTGAGCCCCCAATGGCACTATTACAGTTTAAACAAGTTTTCCATCCCATCACAATGTTCAGTAAGATTGCGAAAACTTTCTTCTTCGGAATAACTTTTCTCCAGAATGTAAAACGCATCAGCCCCCTCGTTGTCATAAAGCTCGCTGCTGATCTCTGCCAGTTTGGTTGGACGTTAAGGCTCTTTCAGGTCAAAAAATTTTCGGGTTTTTTCCGCTCAGTCTTATGGGGGAAAAAAAAAAAGGAAATTTTAAAGCTTTTCTAAAATTAGTTTAGTAATGGTTTTAATTCTGAAAAATCACTCATTTTCGGGGACACTTTTTTTTCGTTTTTTTTGTTGGGGGTTTTTATCGCAAATTTTTTAATCCCTACGAAAACTTGTCTTTAAAAAGACCTCGCTTTTTGGTTATAGATCAACAAAAAAATGTACCCACGAAATTCCCTATACAATAAAAAAAAATTTTAATTAAAATTACTGTTTAAAACATTTGGGGGAAAACGAATTTTTTACCAACAGTTTTATGTGTAGCCTTAGTGACCCCAAAACATCTTTTGGCTCGGTATTTTGAATACACAAATAACACAGGGGGTTTTAGGGGTGTATTTCAAAAAAACGTTTTGTTTTTACTACATGTTTTTTTAATTACTTTGTATAAAAGAAAAAGAGGAAAAATTAAAACTAGAAAATAGAATTTTCCCCTTAAACTTTGCCCGTTTATAGAGAATCCCCGCAAAGAAACAAATTTTTTGGGATAATAAAGGGGGGGCCCCCATTAAACTGTTTGAATCATCACCCCTTTATATTTAAATTTTTTTGCTCTTTTTTTTTCATTTTCAAGAGCAGATAACTAAAATCAAGCCTACCTCCCCCCAAGCGATACCTTATTTTTTTTTTTTTATTAAGTTTTGTTTGTTTCTTTGTTTTTGTTTTTTTCCCAAGTCATTATGAAAAATTTTAAAAAAATTTTTCCATTGAACTGATTCTCACTATTTTTTAGAAAATAGACAAAACTGCATTTTCTTGAAAAAAAAAAAAAATGGGAAAGTATTTAATGACAGTGCATAAAACCTGTTCCCTACAAAAATTTTTTTTAAATTAACACAGTTTAACGGGAAAAATACATTTTTTAGTAATATCAAGTTGAAATTAAAGAGGTGTTGCTAGTCCTTTAAAAATGAGTTTTCTGCCCTAAGAGAAAAATATCACTTTCAGGGGCAGGGGACTCAAAAAGGTAGAATGGAGACCCCTTTTTTTTACCCCAAATATGTTTCTATTTTGATTTTCATAATCATGCAAAGTCTGAAAAAATTCAATTTTGCTATTTTCGAATTTTTCCCTTCCCTTTTCTTACAGAAAAAAAATCTTTAAATGAAAAATTTAGACAACGTTATCATAAATAGTTTATTAAATCCATATATGTATGGGCCCCAACACCCTTTAAAAATTATTCAATATATTGTTGTGGTGTCTTACTTTATACGACGCTGATATTCCTTTTGGTTGTACTACTTTACCCTTTTAAATGCGCCTTCCTTTTGCCCCCTCAGATTTCTCCAGGTTAGATTTCAGCTTTTTATCTCATGTCGCAAATAATTGACTCCATTTCCAACCCATCATGGGGGAAACCCCCAGTTTGGCTTTTTTAAAAAGATATCCGAGGATACTTGACTCACTCTTTTGATTAAAATTTTTTTATTTTTAAAAATACTGTTTCACGTAAAATTTTGTTATTGTGAGATTATACTTTCGTAGTTTTTAGAACTTCGATTAGTTTTATTAATAACATGAGTTTTTAAATTTTTTAGTAAAACCCGGGAGACAGGAGGTCTAAACGGAAAATTTCGAAAAAATTAAGAAAAAAAACCATGAACAGGGAACTTTGAATTTTTAAAATCAGTTAGATTATTTTAGTAAATTTTTCTTTGTTATTGTTTTAATGATGCCAGATTTAACATATTAGAATTATTACGGGAATAAAAAAATACACTTGGGGTTTTTTTTCGTCAATGGCCTTTTCGTGACGACAACGATATCAAATCATAAAAAAATTAGACATTTCCAAAAAACATAAATTTAAAAACGCGGTTTCCTTTTGTTCTTGGTCGTCGAAAAGAGAACATCTCCCGTGAAGAAACTAAGCCCTTTTGGGTGTACGGTTAAAAAAGTTTTAAAATATTATCTGAGTAGAGTGAGCACAGAGAGTGAACAGTGGACTTGTTCCCAAATCCTAGAGTCTTTGTTGCCTGAGTTTTAAAAGTAATATACTATATGCGAAACCCCCCCCTTTTGGCTGAACGTTAAAACCCTTTAAGCGGGTTTAAATTATCGGGCCCCTTTTTGGGCACGGGGGATAAAGTGCGAAAACATAATCTTTATATAGCTGAGAAACCCCCGTCAACAAATATTTTTGCTGGTTTTTTTTAAGCAAGGTGAACGGTACAGTAGGAAGCAGATCTAGTTACATAAGTAGCTTTTATAAGGTCGGACATCACTTTTGGGTTCGGAAACGTATTTGTCAATATAACTTTTAAAAATATACCATAGTTTTTTAAATGTAAAATATATTTTTTTAAAAACAAAAGGGAACGGGTTCGCCCCCAAGGAAAATTTTAAAAACCCCTATATGGGTTTTTATTTTATTTATTTATGGGTTCATCTAATCTTTTCATAAAATGAAAATTATTATGTATATTAAAAAAAGGTTGATCTTTACCCTAATCAACATATACAAGCTCAGAAAAAGGGCCCGGGGCGGAACTTTTCATTATTTTTTGAGCATATACACGTAACATTTTTATTTACGAAGACTTTAAATTAAAAGAAATAACTAAAAAAATCTTCAAGTGGTTTTGAAGGAGATGTTTTTTCAAAGTTTTCTTTTTTTTTTTTTCCGTTGGCCATGGAAAACAAAAGTTCTACATGGATCATTAATTTTTGAAAAACTTTTTTTGAAGTTCACCTAAGGATCATTCCGGGAAAAATTTAAAAAAATTTGTCCAGCTTTTTCAGAGGAAAGTTTGTCTTTTAAAGTTTTCACAAAAATACATTTAAAGCTAATTAGCTCCCCCCCCTTTTTGGGCCCTTTTTTACAGAATGAAATAATTTTAGCCATCTTGATAGAGGGTTCCCAAAAGGAACATCTGTACTTTAACATTTTGAAATTGTCCAGTAGTTTTAAAAAACAGATGTTTTTTAAAGTTTTAATAATTTTGCCTTTCCGTTCCCCTGGAAAACCCCCGGTTTTCATGGTCAAGTTTATTTTAACAACTTTTGAAAAAAGGTTTTTCCCCAAAAGGGATCACCCCTGTCAATTTTAATTAAATTCTGTCCAGCGATCTCAGAGGGGGTGTCTTTTTAAAGTTTTTTGCTATATACGTATAAGAAATTTTGGGTAGGGGGGTTCCCAAAAGGGAACATCTCTACTAATCTTGCCAGTAGTTTTTGAAGGAGTTTTATTTTTTAAGTTTTCAAAAAATTTTTTTTTTTTCCCCTTCCCATGGTAACCAGAGTTTTACATGGATAAAGTTTATTTTAACAACTTGGGAAAAGGTTCCCCCAAAAGGATCTTTCCCTGTCAATTTTAATTAAATTCGCCCAGCGATCTCGAGGAGATGTCTTTTAAAAGTTTTTTGCTTTTACGTATAAAAAAAACTTGGTAGGGGTTACCAAAGGAACATCTCTACAAATCTTCCCAAGTATTTTTAAAGGAGATGTTTTTTTAAGTTTCATAATTTTGTTTTTTTCCCGTTGCCATGGAACCAGAGTTTTACATGGATCAAGTTTTTTTTTACCAATTTTTTGAAAAAGTTCCCCCCAAAGGGTCACCCCTGCCCAATTTTAATTAAATTCTACCCCGGGGTTTCTCGGGAGGAGATGTCTTTTTTAAATTTTTTTGCAAATATACGTAAAAAAGGAAAATTTAGCCCCGCCCCTGGCGGCCATTTTTTTTTTTTACGGATGGGAAAATTTTTAAGAAATTTGGTAGGGGTTTAAAAAAAGGGAACATCTCTTTTTTTCTTCCCAGTAGTTTTTTTGAAGGAGATGTTTTTTTAATTTTTCAAAATTTTGTTTTTTCCGTTCCCCAATTGGTAACCAGAGTTTTACATGGATCAAGTTTATTTTAAAAATTTTTGAAAAAGTTCCCCCAAAGGGGTCATCCCTGTCAATTTTTTTTAAAATTTTTTTTCCCGCGGTCTCAGGGGAGATGTCGTTTAAAGTTTTTTGCTATATACGTAAAAGGAAAATTTTGCCCCCCCCCCGGGGGCCATATTTTTTTTTACGGATCGGAATAATTTTAAAAAATTTTGGGTTTTAGGGGGGTTTCCCAAAGGAACTTTCTCTACAAATTTTTGCCAGTAGTTTTGGAGGAAAATGTTTTTTAAAAATTTTCAAAATTTTTGTTTTTTCCCGTTGCCAGGGAAATTCAGAGTTCTACATGGTCATCTTTATTTTAGCAACTTTTGTTAGGTTCAAAAAAGGGGTTTTTCCCTGTTCTCACGTGGCAAAAAAATCCAATTGGGAAATATATCAAATATACACGTATTTTCTGAGGGGTTTGATTCCGTGTTAAAACCAAAGTATCAATTTAAAATTGTTTTTTATTTAGCCCCACATATTTAATATTTAAAAAAACATGTCGTGAAGCGTTTAAAATTTGTATATACGGTAAATATGTTTTTAAAACCCCTACATAAATACATAGGGAAGCCTTTCATTTGTTTTGCCAAGGGTTTCCCGCATGTTTTTTTTTTGACTGAAAATATGATACGTTTGCCGTTCTCAAAAACACATATTCAAAAAAATTTTAAAAAAATCACGATGCATACTTACATTTTTTCCCTTTTCTTGACCATATGATCGGTTTGATGCGTTTTCAATATCTGCCAGATATCCCTTAAATGAATAAATTTTATTACAGTAAACGTAAGAGTATATGAAGCACATGTACACACTTATTTAAAAAAACCTCAACAACATTACATATTTTTTTCTATTTTCTATTAAGTAATGTAATAGTATATTTAACCAATTTGGTATAGTATCATATTAAGTAATGATTATTGATATCAACCAATTTAGCAGTATCGTATATATTAAGTAATGATAATGAAATATCAACCGTTTAGCAGTATCGTATATATTTAGTAAAAATTTAAAAGTTTATAAACCCAAATTTAGCAGTATGGGTATCATATTAAGAAATGTTTTAAAATTTATCTAAACGCTTAACCCAGTTATCGTATTGATATTAAGAAAGCACGTATCATCTTAAGTTTTTTAAAAATAGTTTATAAACCCAAAATTTACCCGTATCGAAACCCCTTTTAAAGTAATGATAATATTTTTATCAACCACTTTAGTAGTATCTTTCATATTAAGTAATAATAATAGTTTATAAACCCACTTTAGCAGAAATCGTTTAATATTAAGTAATGATAATAGTAAATAACCTTTTTTTAGCAGTAACGTATAAAAATTACTTTAGTATCTTTTCATAAAAAGTAATGATAAAAGTTTTCCCCAACCACTTAAGCAGTACCCGTATGCTATTAAGCAGCATCGTATATATAAGAAATTTAGTAATAGTATATCAACCACTTTAGCATTTTATCGTATAAAAATAATAGTATAGTATCTATTTAGTAATGAAAATGGGTATATTAAAAAATTTTGCAGTATCTTTATCATATTAAGTTGTATATTTCCATTTTAAAGTAATGATAATAGAATATCAACCCCTTTATCGTTTTATTTTTCATTTTTTGGTAATGATAAAGTATTAACCATTTTAGCAGTATCGTATCATTTTAAAGTAATGATAATAGTATCTCAACCACGAAAGCAGTATCGTTTTGATATTAAGCAAAATCGTTTCATAAAAAAGTAATAATAATAGTTTTCAACCATTTTTTCCCAAGGATCGTATCATATTAAGTAGTATAGTATCATTTTAAAGTAATGATAATAGTATATCAACCAATTTAGCGTATCGTATCATATTAAGTAAGATAATAGTTTTTCAACCACGTAAGCAGTATCGTATGATATTAAGCTGCATCGTTTCATATAAGAAATAATAAAAGTTTATAAAAACCACTTTAGCAGTATCATATCATTTTTTAAATTTGAAAAAAATTATCCCCCCCCTTTTTAGCAGTATCGTTCATATTAAGTAATGATAATAGTTTTTATCAACCATTTACCCGTTGTTTTCTTATTAAGTAATAATAATTTTTTTCAACAACTTAAGCGTATCGTATATATTAAGTAGTATCGTATCATATTAAAGTAATGTTTTAAAAGTTATCAACCAGTTTAGCAGTTACTTATTTTAAATTTAAAGATGACAGTATACCCCACCACCATAGTAGTTTTCGTATCATATTAAATAATGAAACTTAGTCATTTTTAAGTTGTACGCCCCAACAACATGTAAAACTTATCATATTGAATTTAATTTGAGTAGCAAGTTTGGACAGGGTTTTTGGTGTTTTGGATCTATGATTGCTTTTTTTTTCTAAAAATTTAAAAAAATTGCTGATTTGAGTATGATGTTATTTAAAAAGATTTAAAGAATTATCTATTTTAAAGCTTTTTTTCCCGCACCAATTAGCCCCGGTCCCAGAAATTAGAAGTTCTGACGCTGCACTAAATGATTTTGATAGTGCTAGTACAGACAAAAAAACGGACTATGATTTTTGGTGAAATCAAAAATTTTTTAAACCCAGACCAGGCCAGAGCATGGGAACTTAGAGTCATTACACATAAATATGAAAAAAGACCTGTGGGAACAAATTTGCCCCATCTCACAAATGACAAATGAATAATCCGTAATTCGTAGGGGGCTTAAGCACTGGGGAAAAAGAAATAATATTCCGGGCAGGAGTGTTAAGGAATCCGTTTTTTAAAAATTTTACAAGGTTTTTTTCTGCAATTTTTTCTTAAAATTTTAAAAAAAAGTTGAGCTTTTTATGTTTGAACGCCAAAAAAAGTTAAGAATGCCACGGCATACTCCCCCGACCGTAACGTCCCAAAGGGCATAGCAGACACAAGGAGGCATATGTGGTCAAAAACCCTGATGCAAATATCCCTATTGTGTACCAGCCAAGCTGTTTGGTAATCGCACAATCAAGGTGAGTTCCCTTACTGGCACTCTGTTTTTAAATTTTTTATAGTTCGATTTTGATTTTTATCGTGCTTTAAAGGGAAAAATTATGAGTCGCTGATGACCTAAGCGTGGGCCGCAAAACACAAAAAAAAATTCAACTTTCATTTTGGATAATCACGTTTTTTTGTTTTTTTTTTGTTTTTTTATTCAAATTTTTTTCAAGTGGGCCGGGCCCCAAATTAAAGGGGTTTTTTAAAAAACCCCCAATACGAATTTTTTATCGTCACTTTTTAGCGGGAGAAAAACGCGTATAAAAAGTGCCCTTTTCTTGCGGTAATATGTAGGGGCGAAAAAACGATCCGGTGGGGAGAAAAAGACATACTATGGAAAAGGGAAAAAATGGCCAGCCAAATAAACCCCTTTTTGCGGGAGCAGGGGGAAGTTTGAAAAGTAAAGCCCAGTGTTTTTTTCAAAAAAAAAATAATTTAAAGGTTTAATGACAAAATTAAATTTTAAAATTTTAAAAAAAATTTTACGTGATGTTTTCTGAAATTTTTTTTTCCCCAAAAATTTTCATTAAAACTGAACCTTTGATATTTTTTAAATCTTTTCAAAAAAAAATTTAAAAGTTTTGAAATTTTAAAAAAAGGGGGAAAAAAAAAAATATCTTTTTTTAAAAATATTCGGATTAAAAAAAAAAAAGAAAAAAAAGAAAGAAAAAAATGATGAATATAAATATTTAATATAAAAATGTGGCAATTTTTTTAAAAAGGGCTGGGGTTTTTTAAAAAAAGGGATTTAAAAAGTATTTGTCGAAAAATTTTTGGATTTTTATTATAGGAATGAAAAAATAAAAAATTAAAAACCCAAGCGGGGTCTCGGTTTTTCCCCTTTTCCTAATCAAAATTTAACACTTTTTTTTTAACTTTAGCCACCCAAAATTTTTTTAAAAGAAAAAGAAGAAAAGGTTTTTGAAGACCTATTTAAATTTTCCCTTTTTTTTTTTTTTTAAAGTTAGGAAAATTCAAAAATCTTCAGCGCAAAAAATTTTTTTCCCCCCCCCTCCCTTGAAATCCATCCATTTGTGGGGCTGTAAAAAGGAAAAAAAAAATGCTGGGGAAAATTTCATTTCAATCAAGGGCTTTAAAATTTGAATTATAAACAAAAGGTGATTTTAAGGGAAACCCCTAGGGGAAAAAAATTTTAAAAAAAAAAATTGTAAAAACAGCCCAAAAAGTTCAAACAAAATATATAATCGCAAGCTAAAAATTTCTTTTTTTAATAAAAAACTTAAAACAAAAAAACTGTTAAAAAATTTTTTTCCCCAAAAAAAAAAATCAAAACTTTGGACTGGGCCCCAAAAATTTAACAAATCAAGTCCGTCCCCCCAAAAACTTTTTAAACCTTAAAAAAGGGCCCCAAGAAAAAAAAAACCCTTTTTTTATACACTTAAAAAAAAATTTTTTTTAAAATTTGGAGCATTTTGTGGCCAAAAAAAAAAACACAATTATCGTAATATTTACATTGCCCTTTTAAAGTTTTTTAAAAATTTTTTTTAAATTTTGGGGGCCCTTTAAAAATTTCAAAACATAATGTGGAAAAATTTTTTTGAGAATAAAAAAAAAAAAAAAAATCAGGAAACGAAAAAAAAAAATTTTTTTGGGTTTTTTTAAATTTTTTTCCCAAAATTTTGGGGAAAATTTGATCTTTTAGTGGCAAACCCGCATTTTTTTTAAAATCGCCCCCCCATTTTTTTTTGGGTTTTAGTCTTTAAAAGGTACCCCGAAAGGGGGAAATTTTTCTATCTTTATCTCTAAAAAAAACGGATGGTTTTTGTAACCCACCCTCTTTTTCACTTTTTTTTTTTTTTTTTCGGGATTCGAACATTAAAACCCTTTCCCTAGCCAAAAGCTTTCACCCCCCACGGACCCCCAAACCCCATCATATGTTTAGGGTTCAACGGGGGCAGAAGAAAAAAAACCCCCATTCGATCGGACTTCAAATTTTTGAGTTATAAAAAAAAAGAATGATTTTAAAAAAAACGCCCCCTTTTGCGCGGGAAAAAATTTTTTTAAAATTTTTTGTTTGGGACCTAGCAAAGCAGCAAATGTTTAAACAAGTTACTATGCAAAGTAAACTTTTTATTTTTATGTATCAGAATTTGAAGCAAAAAAACCCGTTTTTAAAAATTTTTTTCCAAAAAAGGGGGGAAAATTTTGGGCTCCCTTTTAAAAAAACCCAAATCAAATCTGATCTTCAAAAAAAAACATCATGGGAAAAAACTCTTTAAAAACAAAAAAAATTTTTTCATAACTCCAAATTTTAAAATTTTTAAAAATTTTTGGGGTATTTGTTGGCCCAATTAAAAAAAACAAAAATGTAATATGACCTTTTCCTTTTCAATTCTTTTTTTTTTTTTAATTTTGAGGGACTTTTAAATAAAAATACATTCAAATTTAAAATTTCAGAAAAAAAAACAGGGAAAAAAAAGTCAGGGGCGAAAAAAAATGTTTTTGAAATTTTTAAATTTTTTCCCCCAAAATTTTGTGAAGTTTTTTTCCGTTTCTAGAGGGCAAACCCCCCATTTTTCCCCCCCTTCGCCCCCCCCCTATTTTTGTGCGTTTTGTCTTGCAAAATCGATCAGCAAAAAAAAATTTTCATTGATCTCTAAAAAAAAAGGGGGAGGGGTTTTTTTAGACCACCCTATTTTTCCTTTTTTTAAAAGGGGTTTAAATTCAACCTTTTTAAACAAATTTTTTTTTTCCCTACCGATGCCCAAAATATCCCTCATATTTTATTGGGGGGGGCAACAAAGGGGAAAATTTTTGTAAAAAACCGCATCTA
>CM037793.1:1364474-1400387 GCA_021229015.1 Solen grandis | reverse complement strand
AGCTCGACTTATGTGACTCATGGGGTGAGATGTTTTTTTAAAAAACGCATACTTTGCTGTCAAACCCCTGAAATTTTCATTATTCTGACAACTGGCATCATGTCGAAATCATTGCCATAAAATGAAAATTAAGAGTATGCTTATGACGTCACTTGACGTCATATGACGTCACGACTCAAAATATATGTAGAAATTCTGCAGAACTGCAATCTGTGTAAGTTTCAACTTTCTATCTCATCCTGAAGCTCTTTAATCCTAAAATGAAATTTTCGGTCCTATGTTCGAATCTTATTTCAGCCACAGAACTTCGGTCTTTTCGGAATTTCGGTTAGCTGAGAGGATATGCACACCTTAGTTTCAAGATGTACCATCTGTGAAAATTTGAAGAAAATCTGACCATAAATGGCGGCTGTAGAGCGCGAACACCATTTTTCACTATTTTTAGCTGTGACGTCACATGACGTCATATGAAGATGAAAATTAGTGCATTCAAAAGGGCAAAGTCACTCTGATCAGTGTTAAAATTTCATGCTGCTGGCTTATTGGCAACCTGTTTTAATTTGAACCTCAAAAGTGAAAAAATAATAATAATACAATAATAAGAAGAAAAAACATAACAACCCAATAGGACTTTCTGCTTTAGGCAGAAAGCCCTAACTAGATGTCATTCGTGAAAACGAATGATAGACTTTCTGCAAGCTGTGTTAATGCAAAAAGCAGGAGATAGAAGTTTCATGTAATGACTCACCTCTGGTAGTATTTCATGTTCATGCTGAACAATTGACATTATATTCCGAAATTAGTGCAAATGATAAGAACTAAGTATTAGTCTGTGACGTCACATGACGTCATATGATATCATAACTCTAAACATATGTAGAAATTCTGCAGAACTGCAAACTGTTAAGTTTCAACTTTCTATCTCATCCTGAAGCTCTCTTATCCTAAAATGAAATTTTCGGTCCTATTCGAATCTTATTTCAGCCACAGAACTTCGGTCTTTCGGAATTTCGATTAGCTGACAGGATATGCACACCTAACTTTCAAGATGTACCATCTGTGAAAATTTGAAGAAAATCCGACCATAAATAGCGGCTGTAGAGCGTGAACACCATTTTTCACTAATTTAGCTCTGACGTCACATGACGTCATAGTGTGCTAAAGATGCTTTTGTTCAAAAGGGCATATTTTTACTGTCATAACTCTGAAATTTTCGTATTCTGAACAACTGGCATCATGTCAAAATCATTGCCCAAATATGAAAATTAAGAAGTATGCTTATGACGTCACAAGACGTCATATGACGTCAAGACTCAAGATATATTAGAAATTCTGCAGAACTGCAAACTGTGTAAGTTCAACTTCTATCTCATCCTGAAGCTCTTTAATCCTAAAATGAAATTATCGGTCCTATGTTCGAATCTTATTTCAGCCACAGAACTTCGGTCTTTGGGAGTTTCGGTTAGTGACAGGATATGCACACTTGATTTTCAAAATGTACCATCTGTGAAAATTTGAAGAAAATCCGACCATAAATGACGGCTGTAGAGCGTAAACACCATTTTTCACTATTTTTTGCTGTGACGTCATGTGACGTCATAGGGTGCTGAAGATGCTTTCTTCAAAAGCGCATACTTTGCTTTCATAACTCTGAAATTTTCATTATTCTGAACAACTGGCATCATGTCGAAATCATTGCCCAAATATGAAAATTAAGAAGTATGCTTATGACGTCACATGACTTCATATGACGTCACGACTCAAAATTTTTGTAGAAATTCTGCAGAACTGCAAACTGTGTAAGTTTCAACTTTCCATCTCATCCTGAAGCTCTTTATTCCTAAAATGAAATTTTGGGGTCCTATGTTCGAATCTTATTTCAGCCACAAACTTCGGTCTTTCGGAATTCGGTTAGCTGACAGGATATGCACACCTTGATTCAAGATGTCCCCATCTGTGAAAATTGAAGAAAATCCGACCATAAATGACGCTGAGAGCGCGAACACCTTTTTTCACTTTTTTTTAGCTGTGACGTCACATGACGCCCAAAAGGGTACTGAAGATGCTTTTTCAAAAGCGCATACTTTCCTTTCATAACTCTGAAATTTTCATTATTCTGAACAACTGGCATCATGTCGAAATCATTGCCCTAAAATGAAAATTAAGAAGTATGCTTATGACGTCACATGACGTCATATACGCACGCCTCAAAATATTTGTAGAAATTCTGCAGAACTGAAACTGTGTAATTTTCAACTTTCTAACTCATCCTGAAGCTTTTTTATCCTAAAATGAAATTTTCGGTCCTATGTTCGAATCTTTTTTCAGCCACGAACTTCGGTCTTTCGGAATTTGGGTTTAGCTGACAGGATATGCACACCTTTGATTCAAGATGTACCATCTGTAAAAATTTGAAGAAAAATCCGACCATAAATGACGGCTGTAGAGCGCGAACACCATTTTTCCACTTTTTTTAGCTCTGAGGTCATTGACGTCATGGGGTGCTGAAAATCATTGAATCAAAATTTCCTCACGTGACTAATAAGCCATAAAAACATCGTCCTGGCTATTGCAACATAAAAAATAAGCGTTTTTAGGAAAAGAAAAGAATAAAATAATAATAAACAAACAAACCCAACATAACACCCAATATGACTTTCGCCTGTAGGCAGAAAGTCCAATAATAAAAAAAAAAAACAGACAACCCAATATCCCTTTCTCCCGAAAGGCAAAAGTCCAAAACTAGATTTCTTTTTTTTTGAACAAAAATGGGGTTTTCTGCACTGCAAACCATGACAAACCGGTGTTTTTCGAATTTTGGAAAACCTAAATTCCTGCAAAATAACGTAATATAAAATCTGTGAAAATTCCACCCAATCCGTCCATAAATGAGGGCTTACAGCGGGGAGAATTTTTGGTATTTTTTTTAAGTTTTGATGTCATGTGACGTCATATAAAATTTTAATATTAATGTTAATGTTCAGATTACCTACATGGGACATTAAATTTCATTGTCTATAAACCCTTTGAACAGAGAAATTGCTTCAGGAATCGGAAATTATCTACAATTTGATACGTCATAGACTCTATGAAGGTCACTTTACAAATGAAAAGGAAACCAGAGCTTAAACTCCCCAAAATATCAAATTTCTATCTCATCTAAAAAACGTTTTTATACTTTTTAAAAATTTGACGTCCTTGTTCGAATTTTGGGTACGCCAAAGAAACTAGTTTTTTCAAAATCTTGAAAAACCCTATATAATCCTGCACAATGGGTCATAATATAAACTTCTTAAGATTCCATCCCAAACTATAAAAAATGAGGCTTACAGAGGGGAAAAAACTTTGTATTTTATTTTATAGTTTGACGTCAGTGACGTCATATAAAAATTTTAAACTTGAATCTAAATTTCCTGTTATTAAAAAGGGCATTTAATTTTCATTGTCTATAGTTTTGCACATGAAAATTTGACATAAAGAATGGGAAATTCTATACAACTTGAACGTCATATGACTCATATGCTTCATCTTTACAAAATGCAAAGGGAAACACAGAGAGAAAAATCCGCAAATATCAACTTTATCTAAACTAGAACGATTTTATATGGTTTAAATTTTTTGCGTCCTGGTTTGAAAATTTTTGGATTCCCCAAGAACCTTATTTCTTTAATTTGGAAAAAAACCTCAAATAATTAAAAAAAATTTTCGGGGAAAATTTAAAACCGCCCAAAAAAGGGTGAACGCTACAAACTTTTCTATTTTTATTTTCAACGCATGGAAAAAAATAAATTTAAAAAAAAACTTTAGCATTAAATTTCTTTTTTTATTACATTTTTTAAAAAAAAAATTTTTAAAAAAAATTAAAAAAAAATTTTTTGGAAATGATTTTTGGGGTTCTCTCATTTTTCAAAACAAAAAAGCAAAAAAAAAATTGAAATTCACCTTTCTTTTTTTTATGGCCATTTAAAGAATTTAAAAAATAAACCGTTTAACTTGGAAAAATCAAAAGAACCTTTTTTTTTAGATTTTTTAAAAAAAAAAGCTTTGAAAAACAATTTATTTAAAACCTTAAAATTAAATTCACCCTTAATAATGGCTGTAGAACCCTACAAATTGTAAAAAGTCAAGTTTGAGTAAATTGACTTTTTGGCAAAAAAATTTATGAAATAAAATTAATTATCTTAAATATATCAAGTAATTTTTTCTGCTCTTGCACTTTGCAACATATAGAAATAACGTGTAGATATATAACTTTGTTTTTGCCCTTATGACGTCAAATAACGTTTTCCTCCAGAATATAAATAAGTTTTTTTTAAGACTAATTTTTTTTCGTCCAATATCAACTTTCTAAATCATTGGAAGCGATTTTAAAAGTTTTTGAAATTTGATGTCAATGTTTCAAAACTTGGATTCCCCATAGAACACTTGCCTTTTCGTTTTTTAATTTGTAAAACAGGACCGGGGATACACAACTAGAGCGAAACATATACATTCTTTGAAAATTGGTCCAAAATAATGGCTGTACCCGCGTAAAACCTTTTTGCTGACTCAAACTGATGTGATATAACGTCAAATTAATATGAATTACATTTGCATTCTAAAGAAATTTCTAAAGTATTACAAAAGATTTTCATGGCCTGGAAGTAACAACATATTAAATTTACGCGTATATATCAGAAATAATGTTGACCTTATGACGTCATATGACGTCAAATGACGTTCATTTCATAGAATGTAAAGAAATCTGGGACTTATTTACTTTCCAAAATTTGATTTTTAATCATCTGGAAACGATTTTATACATTTTTAAAAATTTGACGCCCAATAGTTCGAATATTGGTTCCGCCATAAAACCTTTGCATTTTTGAATTTTGGAAAACGGAAAACCGGGATGCTCAACTAAACCTTATTTTAACACTTCTGTGAAGTTTTTATGAAAATCGGTTCATAAACAATGGCTGTAGACCGATACAAACTTTTGTAGCATATGGCAATGTAACGTCATATGACGTCATAGGCATTTTGAAAACGTAGAATTTAAAATATCAACTTGAAGCAAAATCATACAATTTCCTTTCTATGGCCATTTTAAAAATTTGTAAATTTTTTGTAAATATTTAAAAAAAGATTTTCATGTAATGCGTCATTTGGGTCTCTGACGTTTATTTTTACAAAACGTTCAGCCACCCCAAAAATAATTTTGTTCAAATATAATTTTATCTCATAGGGACCCTTTTTTTAAATTTGAAAATTAACGACCTCGGTTCGAATCTTGGATTTTCCCCAAAAACCTGGTTTTTTGAATTTTGAAAAAAAGGATAGGGGATGAAACCGATTAATATACCATTTGGAAAATTTGATGAACATCGGGTTTATAAGTAATTGCTGTAGACCCGGGAAATTTTTTTAAATATGTTTAAGTGTGACGGCAAGAGTCATTTGCCTAAAAAATTATTGAAAAGAAATTATATCGTGTGAAACATATGCATTTTAATTTTTTGCTTTCGACCATTTCAACATTAAAATAATTTGTAAATGTTAGTAATTTATATTTTTATAATGACGTCCGTGCGTCATATGAACAAATTTTCAAAAAAATTTTTTAAAAACCCCAGAGACCACAATGACCTAATATCAATTTCTACTCAAAAGGACGTTTATAAGCATTTAAAAAATTTTCGACCCTTTGGGTTTGAATCTTGGATTGCATAGAAATTGACATTTCGAATTTTGAGAAAAAGGAACCGCGATACCAAACCAAAAATAATAAAAACATTTTTGAAATTGATGAAAAAGGTTCACATAATGGCTTGGCGCGTACAAACTTTTGTAGCTTATTTCACGTGTGACGTCATATGACGTCATAAAGATATGAAAATCATAGAAATAAAAATTTCAGCGTTTGGAGCATGTGTCATTTAAATTTTTATTGCCCTTCGACAATTTCAACGTATAGAAATATTCTGTTAATATTAGAAATACATTATCATATAATGACGTCACGTGACGTCATATGACATTTATTTTCACAAAATGTTTAAAATTTCTAGAGACCTATATACTGACTAAATATCAACTTTCTATCTTAAATAGGACAGATTTTATAAGCATTTAAAAATTTACGACCTTGGTTCGAATCTTGGATTCGCTATAGAACCAAGGACTTTTCGAATTTTGAAAAACGGACACCGGGATGCACAACTAGAACTTAATATACACAATCTGTGAAAATTTGATGAAAATCGGTTCCCAAACAACGGCTGTAGACCGCGTACAAACTTTTGTAGCATATTTCAACTGTGACGTCATATGACGTCATAGGCATATGAAAATCATAGAAATCAAAGTTTCCTAACGTGACTAATAAGTCATAAAAATTTCATCGTCCTAGGAGTATTGCAACATAGAAAATAAGCGTTTAGTTAGGAAGAAAAAAAGAATAATAAGAAGCAGAAGAAGAAGAAGAATAAACAGTACAAACCCAATAGGGCTTTCTGCCGAAAGGGCAGAAAGTCCTAATAATAACTAGACTTCTTTGTTTTGAACAAAAGATAGGGCTTTCTGCACTGCAAACCATGACAAACCTGGTTTTTTTCGAATTTGGCAAACCTATATAATCCTGGACAATGAAGTCGTAATGTATAACTTCTGTGAAAATTCCATGCCAATCCGTCCATAAATGACGGCTGTACAGCGCGGATGAACTTTGGTAGCTTTTTTAAGTTTTGATGTCATGTGACGTCATATGAAAATTTTAATCATTAAATGTTAATGTTCATGATTACCTACATAGGACATTAAATTTTCATTGTCTATGAACCTTTGCAACATGAGTAAATTGACATTCAGGAATCTGAAGTTCTCTACAATTTGATGACGTCATATGACGTCATATGAAATTCATCTTTACAAAATGCAAAGGAAACACAGAGACGTATAAGCTCGCCAAATATCAAATATCTATCTCATCTAGAAACGATTTTATACGTATTTAAAATTTGACGTCCTTGGTTCGAATCTTCGATTCGCCAAAGAACCTTAGTTCTTTCAAATTTAAGCAAACCTATATAATCCTACACAATGAGATCGTAATATATAACTTCTGTGAAGATTCCATGCCAATCTATCAATGAATGACGGCTGTACAGAGCGGACAAACTTTGGTAGTTATTTATAGTTCTGACGTCATGTGACGTCATATGAAAATTATAAACATTGAATGTAAATGTTCCTGATTACCTAAAAGGACATTTAATTTTCATTGTCTATGAAGCTTTGCAACATGAGTAAAATTGACATCAAGTAATCGGAAATTCTTTACAACTTGATGACGTCATATGACGTCATATGACGTTCATCTTTACAAAATGCAAAGGAAACACAGAGATATATAATCTCGCCAAATATCAACTTTCTATCTCATCTAGAAACGATTTTATAACGTATTTGAAATTTGACGTCCTTGGTTCGAATCTTTGGGTTCGCCATAGAACCTTTGTTCTTTCGAATCTTGGCAAACCTATATAATCTTGCACAATGAGATCGTAATATATAACTTCTATGAAAATTCCATGCAAATCCGTCCATAAATGACGGCTGTACAGCGCGTACAAACTTTGGTAGCTATTTTTAGTTCTGACGTCATGTGACGTCATATAAAAAATTTAAACCTTGCATCAAAATGTTCATGATCTCCTACAAAGGACTTTCAATTTCCATTGTTTATGAACTCTTGCAACATGAGAAAATTGACATCAAGTAATCGGAAATTCTATACAACTTGATGACGTCATATGACGTCATATGATGTTTATCTTTACAAAATGCAAAGGAAACACAGAGATGTATAATCTCGCCAAATATCAACTTTCTATCTCATCTAGAAACGTTTTTATATGGATTTGAAATTCGACGTCCTTGGTTCGAATCTTCGATTCGCCATAGAACCTTAGTTCTTTCGAATCTTGACAAACCTATATAATCCTGCACAATGAGGTCGTAATATATAACTTCTGTGAAATTTCCATGCCAATCCGTTCATAAATGACGGCTGTACAGCGCGTACAAACTTTGGTAGCTATTTTTAGTTCTGACGTCATGTGACGTCATATGAAAATTTTAAAAATTAAATCTAAATGTTCATGATTTCTTACATAAGACATTTAATTTTTATTGTCTATGAAACTTTGCAACATGAGTAAATTGACATCAAGAAATCGGAAATTCTATACAACTTGATGACGTCATATGACGTCATATGACGTTCATCTTACAAAATGCAAAGGAAACACAGAGAGGAATAATCTCGCCAAATATCAACTTTCTATCTCATCTAGAATCGAATTTATAACTTCTGTGAAAATTCCATGACAATCCGTCCATAAATGACGGCTGTACAGCGCAAACTTTGGTAGCTATTTTTAGTTCTGACGTCATGTGACGTCATATGAAAATTTTAAAAATTAAATCTAAATGTTCATGATTTCCTACATAGGACATTTAATTTTTATTGTCTATGAACCTTTGCAACATGAGTAAATTGACATCAAGAAATCGGAAATTCTATACAACTTGATGACGTCATATGACGTTCATCTTTACAAAATGCAAAGGAAACACAGAAAGGAATAATCTCGCCAAATATCAACTTTCTATCTCATCTAGAATCGATTACATATGGATTTGAAATTTGACGTCCTTGGTTCGAATCTTGGATTCGCCATAGAACCTTAATTCTTTCGAATCTTGGCAAACCTATATAATCCTGCACAATTAGGTCTTAATATATAGCCTCTGTGAAAATTCCATGACAGTCCGTCCATAAATGACGGCTGTACAGCACGTACAAACTTTGGTAGCTATTTTTAGTTCTTACGTCATGTGACGTCATGTGAGGATAAAAATAACATATTCCAAAAATGCCATTGCTTCAGGTGTCTGATGATAGAATTTCTTTGTCCTAGACCTTCAGCAACTTAATGAAATAACAACATGAAAAGGTTGGAAAAAAAGAATAATAATAATAATAAAGACAGAACAAACCCAAAAGGTCTTTCTGCTTGAGGCAGAAAGCCCTAATAACTAGATTTCATTCGTTGATACGAATGATAGGACTTTCTGCAACATTTTGAATACCGTTAGAAAGAATATATATTATATTTCCTACTTATCTGAGATATCATGTAGACAATCATTCTGACCAGTTTCATGAAGATTGGCCTAAAACTGTGGCCTGTAGACTGTTCACAAATTTTTTCTAAGATTTGACCTGGTGACCTAGTTTTTGACCCCACATGACCCAATTTCAAACTCGTCCGAGATATCATGTAGGCAGACATCCTGACCAAGATTCATGAAGTTTGGGTTTAAACTGTGGCCTCTAGAGTGTTCACAATGTTTTTCTAAGATTTGACCTGGTGACCTAGTTTTTTACCCCACATGACCCAATTTCGAACTCATCCGAGATATCATTTAGACAGACATCCTGACCAAGTTTCATGAAGATTGGGCCAAAACTGTGGCCTGTATACTGTTCACAAGCAATGGTTGACGACGGACGACTGACGACGCACGACGGACAAAAGGCGACCAGAAAAGCTCACCCGAGCATAAGTGCTCAGGTGAGCTAAAAAGAAAGGCATTTATATTTCCAACATTTCACGTGTTTCATAGTTCAACTTTTCTGTTACGTGCTCTAAGATATAGAAAGTTATTTTTCAAAGAAACGGCAAAAAAATCGGCAAAACGATGTTCATGTCTATTATTGCCCTTCGACAAATATCTTTATAATTAATGGTCCGATCATTAAAATCTGCATACCATTAGAACCGCATTGCATCACGCTAATAATACTGTTCTTTATGTTATTTTCAAAAATTAATAGTTTCTTAGAAAAAAAAACAATCAAATGATAGGGACTAACTGCAGAAATGCATGAAAGAACGGTTTAAATGAACTCTTATTTCTCAAACTAACTTCCTTATAGGATATCCGATGTCAAATTTTCAAACGCAAGGTACCATTAGAAAGGCCTTTAAATTTCCAACATTTCACGTGTTTCATGTTTCAACTTTTCTATTACGGGCTCTGAGATATAGAAAGTTATTTTTGAAGAAAACGGCAAAAATCGGCAAAAAGATGTTCATGTCTATGTCTATGCCTTTCGACAAATAACTTTATAATTTATGGCCCGATCATTAAAATCTGTATTTCATTAGAACCACATTACACCATGCAAAAAAAAAAAAAAAAAAAATGTATGTTATTTTTAAAAAATCATTAGTTTCTTCGAAAAAAAGGAATCAAGTGATCGGGACTTACTGCGGGAGTGCATGAAAGAACGGTTTTACTGCATTCTTAGTTTTCATGTAACTTCCTTATATTAAGTCCTATTTTACAAAGCTAGGTACCGTTAGAAAGGTCTTTTCATTTCCCACAATTCCCTTGCTTCATAATTGTATATATCTTTAAACACTTTGTAGCTACGGGCGTTTAAACCTTGAGCATACGGCAAAAATCGGGGATAAATATGTTCATATCGTTTTGTTTTTCCCTATAACTTAATATTAGGTCAATCTTTAAAAACACCAAAGAACGGCCGGGCATTGATCTACAAATTATATTCATACTCTTATTAACAAAAATCAATAATTATCGAGATATAAGTAGTAAGTGCGCTTAGGGTGCAGCATTTTTGTTTTTCTGCAATAACTCAACTGATTCAACCCCGATCTTCAAAAACTATATATCGTCTGAAAGGCATTTCAAAGCACTACAAATTATTTGCATAGAGTCTCGATAAAATATTTTTCTTTTTTGAGATATTTAAGGCCGAAGAAAAAACCGATAATTGACATGTGACCTTGACCTTAGCTATTTCCGGAAGCGGAAGTGAATGATGACAATGAGAGGCTATGTTGCACTTTCAGTGAAAATTTTATGCAAATCGGTCAAAAACTTCCAGTGCTAAAAAACCGTATATTTTGGATAAAACATTGATAACGCGTCATGACGTCATTTTACGTCATACGACGTCAATCTTCTCAGAACTGAAAGAAATCAATAGGACACATATTCTGTCCAAATTTCATGTTTCTAGCTTATCTGAGTGCTTCGTAATACATCAATACATTTTCTGGTCCAAAGTTCGAAACTTGGTTAAGCCATAGATCCTTGATCTTTTCAGATATTGTAAAACGTATATAATCCTGCACAACAAGAACATAATATTTTACATTCTGTGAAAAATCAAGTAAATGGGTCCAATCATGACGGCTGTAGAGCGCGTACAAGCTTTTGTAGCTTTTTCCAGCCCTGACGTCATGTGACGTCACATGAAGAAAAAAAATATGACGATCAAAAGCGCCAAAGTCACTGTGCTTACTATTAAAATTTCATGCTGCTAGCTCATCGGCAACCTGTTTTAATTTGAACCTCAAAAAGATGGAAGAAAAAAATAGAATAATAATAATAACTAGATTTCATTCGTTGATACGAATGACAGGACTATCTGCTACATTTGACAAACACTAAAAGCGAAATAAGTATAAGGATATCAAATTCCTTCCGTTAAATTGTTTTTGTAGGGCTATAACTTCCATAAACTTTGAAAAATAAACCAATTAACTTGGAAGTTATCTCAAAAGTAAATGAAAATCTTTTTTTTTTTTATTAATTTCATTTAACTTGGCCTATTTCTATAAACTATGTAACAAAACAAATTTATTGAAAATGCTTACAATTCGATTGTCACATTAATTCGGTCTAGTTTTAGATATTTTCAAGATTATAAGCAATGATTGAACTTAACATTTTTCCCAAAATGGAAGTGACATAGTTCCATAGGATCAAATGCTGCACCTTCAGTGCAAATCAAACAAAAATATAAGGCATACAGGTCTTAAAAACCGTTAATATTTTTTTAAAAATGGCCTTATGAGGTCACATGACGTCATATGACGTTCATCTTCTCAGAATGTAAAGAAGACTTGAAGACTTATACTGAAATTGACGTCAATGCTTCTAATCTTGGATTAGCCATAAAACATTTGCCTTTTCGAATTAGGAAAACGGACACAAGTAGAACGTAACATACACATTCTGTGAAATTTTGATGAAAATCCGTCCAGAAATAATGGCTGTAGACCGCGTACAAAACTTGTGTAGAAAACGTCAAATATGATGTCATATGACGTCATAGACATGAGAAAATCAATGAAATGAAATATTCATTGTCTTAAATAAATGCAGTAAATTTGTCATGCTCCTGGGACCTTTGCAATATATAAAAATTAACGCGTAGATATCAGAAATTCTTTTTGACCTTATGCCGTCAATGATGTCGAATTTGGAAAACCGGACACCGGGGTACACATCTAGAGCATTGCAGAGACTAATATTCAGTCCAAATATCAGCATTCTAATTCATCTTGAAGCGATTTTGTACGTATTTGAAATTTGACGTCAATGGTTCAAATCTCGGATTCGCCATAGAACCATTGCCTTTTCGAATTTGGAAAACCGGACACCGGGGTACACATCTAGAGCATTGCATATGCATTCTGTGAAATTTTGATGTAAATCGGTCCAGAAATAATGGCTGTATACTGCGTAAAGCCTTTTTGTTCTGACGTCACATCTGACGTAATACAATATCACATTAATATAAAATACCTTGCATTCAAAAGCACATGGATAATGTATATGACATTCAATTTTAATGGTCCTGAGAACTTAAGAACATGTTTTTATTAACGCGTATATATCCAATTTCTTTTGACCTTATAACGTCATATGGCGTCAATGACAAACGTTATTCCTCACAGAATGTATAGGACACTTAAAGACTTATAATCTGTCCAACTATAAGCTTTCTAGGTCATCTGGAAGCGATTTAATAGGTATTTGAAAATTTTACGTCAATGGTTCGAATCCTGGATTCGCCATAAAACTTTTGCCTTTTCGAAATTGGAAAAACGGACACCGGATGCAACAACTAGAGCGTAACATACACAATCTGTGGAATTTTGATGAAAATCGGTCCAGAAATAATGGCTGTAGACCGCGTACAAATATTTTATGACGACGTCAAGTTTGACGTCAAAACACGTCATAGGCAAATGAAAATCATTGGAATGCAAAATGTTCTATCTGAAGCATAGGCTTATAAATTTTCAAGGTGCTCGACCATTCCAACATATAGAAGTTAACAGGTAAAAATTAGAAATTCCTTTTCACCTCATGACGTCATATGACGTCATATGAAGTTCATTTTCTGAGAATATAAAGAAATCCTAGAGACTTATATTCTGTCTGGGAGCGATTTAATACGCATTTGAAATTTAATTTCACATTCTGTGAAATTTTGATGAAAATCAGTAAAGAAATTATGGCTGTAGACCGCGTACAAACTTTTTCACCTGACGTCAAGTCTGACGTTATATGACGTCATATGAATATGAAATTCATTGCACCCTAAAGCACATGGTTTGAAATATATGCCATAAAATTTTCATTGTTCTGAGTCAATGGCAACACATCGAAATTAACACAAATATAAGAGGAAGAAAAAAAGAATAATAAGAATAATAAAAAAACAGTACAAACACAATAGGACTTTCTGCCGAAAGGGCAGAAAGTCCTAATAATAAAAAAACAGTACAAACCCAAAAGGACTTTCTGCCGAAAGGGCAGAAAGTCCTAATAAACAGTACAAACCCAATAGGACTTTCTGCTTTAGGCAGAAAGTCCTAATAAAAAAAAACAGAACAAACCCAATAGGACTTTCTGCTTGAGGCAGAAAGCCCTAATAAAAGTTTGAAATAAGCCGTTATGACAAAGGCAATATGCTTATCGGTCCTGGTGTACCCCATTGCATCCTAAAATGCACCCCATTCTCTCAAATACGCATCGCAAATTCACCTTTCAACACGGGCACTCTTTGCTGCGTAGGAACGTCCGGATAGAGGGTAACCAACCCAATAACCGCCTTCTTCTCTTACTTCAAATGGCTAGATTTTCGTATACAGCCCTTATCCGAAAAACATAACATCTTCCATGTTTGTTGACGGAATCACTTGAAATTTTCAGGACTTTTTGCACCTTGTAAGCGTCGGCATTTGTACAAATTTCAACTTCATGCATCAACTTGCCGATTTTATGCGAATTTTTAAATAATTCTTGCTAAAATATGCATATCGTCATAATCACGTGACTAAGCAAATATTCCTTGCAGTATACATCACTTCACTTTTAAGTTTGTTATCCTGAAAAAAAATCATAATAATTGACTCTAAGTTCATGAAGCTACAGCGTTTCAATTTCGTTAAAAGTACACTTTTCGTTTTTCTGCCATAACTCAACCGTTTGAACCCCGATCTTCAAAAAACTAAATATCACCTTAAAGGACGTTCAAAGCACTACAAATTTTACTTATAGTGTCTAGGTAGAATATGTTTCGTTTTTGAGATACTGATGGCCGAATAAAAACACCTAAAACTGACATATGACCTTTGCGATTTTCCGGAACGGAGGTCACCATGCACGTTATAGGCATAAGACAATCAATGAAATGAAATATTCAGTATATGAAATATACGCCATTAATTTTTCATGCCCCTGGGACTTTTGCAACATATAGAAATAAACGCGTAGATATTAGAAATTCTTTATTACCTTTTGACGTCATATGACGTCAAATACGTTCTGCCTTTCAGAATAAAAAGAAGTCATAAAGATTAATTTTCAGTTCAAAATATCAGCTTTAAATTACGCCTGGAAGCGATGTTATGCGTATTTAAAATTTGACGTCAATGGTTCGAATCTTGGATTTGCCATTTAACCTTTGACTTTTCGAATTGGGACAAACGGACACCGGGATGCACAACTAAAGCGTAACAGTATATTCTGTGAAATTTTGATGAAAATCGGTCAAACAACATGGCTGTAGACCGCGTAAAATCTTTCTGTCCTGACGTCACATCTGACGTAATATAACGTCACATGAATATGGAATTCATGCATTCCAAATAACATGATTTGACGCATATGCAATTACATTTCCATGGTCCTGAAAAACTTTACAACATATATAAATTTAGGCATAGATCTAAGAAATTCTTTTACCTTAAGACGTCATATGACGTCAAATGACGTTCATCTTCTCAGAATGTAACAGACACTTGGAGACTTATGATCTGTGCAAATATCAGCTTTCTAACTCACCAGGAAGCGATTTTATACTCATTTGAAATTTGACGTCAATGGTTCGAATCTTGGATTCGCCATAAAATCTTTGCCTTTGCGAATTTGAAAAACGGACACGGGATGCACAACTAGAGCGTAAATACACATTCTGTAAATTTTGATGAAAATTGGTCCAGAAATAATGGCTGTAGACCGCGTACAAACATTTTTAGACGACGTCAAATTTGACGTCAAAGCACGTCATAGGCAAATGAAATCATAGAAACGCAAAATGTTAAATGTGAAACATAAGCTATTAAATTTTCATTGTGCTCGTACGTTTCTAACATGTAGAGTTTAACACGTAAAAATTAAAAATTTATTTTCACCTCATGACGTCATATGACGTCATATGACGTTTATCTTCTCAGAATAAGAAGAAGACTTAGAGACTTTTATTCTGTCCAAATACCACCTTTCCTATCTTATCTGAAAGCGATTTTATACGCATTGAAATTTGACGTCAATGGTTCGAATCTTGGATTTGCCATAGAACCATTACCATTTCGAATTTTGAAAAACAGATACCGGGATGCACAACTAGAGCGTAACATACATATTCTGTGAAATTTTGATGAAAATCGGTCCAGAAATAATGGCTGTAGATCGCGTACAAACTTATCCACCTGACGTCAAATCTGACGTTATATGACGTCATATGAATATGAAATTCATTGCATCCAAAAGCTCATGATTTGAAATATATGTCATAAAATTTTCATTGTTCTGGGCCATTGGCAACACATCGAAATAAACACAAATACAAGAGGAAGAAAAAAAGAATAAGAATAACTAGATTTCATTCGTTGATACGAATGATAGGACTTTCTGCTAACATTGAAAAATATAAAGATTAATTCCGTTAGAAAGAATATATATTAAATTCCTACCTTTTACTCTTTTTTTTTCGTATGGACTTCTCATGCATGAACTTTTTGAAATAAGCCATATTCCAAAAATAAACAAGTAACAGGGATTTGAAGTTCAGTAGAATTAGTATTCCGTATATATAATAAAAAATATGTTTTGTATGTATGGAGTACTATTATTTTCAGAATTTTATTTTAAATTACTGAACTTCAAATCCCTGTGATATTTATTTCAATTTAAAAACACACACACTCACAGACAAGTGAATTTATATCTAAGTCTTTTAAATAATTTATTTTACAACAAGAAAATTACCAAGAAACAGCTGATTTCTCCATACTGCCTGGGTTTTTTTTTTTCTTTCAACGCCCGAATAGTCAGCCCTTTAATAATTTAAATTTAACGGTTTGACAGATTGCGGGAAAATAATCGCAATATCGCTGACCAATTTCGCAGCGTAAAAATCCGAATCATCCCGAAATGTACTGCGCTGCTGGTCCAGGTTGTTGTCCTTTTCTCGGATTCGCATATATTTCAAACAAATAAACATTCAAAGGAGGATTATTTTCACGACAATTTTGTATATTTCGATAGAGAAATATATATTTGAGTGATTCCGTATGTTAACTTCATAGATTTATTTGAATGATTTGAAAAAACGGAGTTGAAGCGAGTCGACCCCTGAAAATATGTCCACCCTTATTGATAGTGTATGTACAGTGTGTGTGTGTGTGTGGTGTGTGTGTATGGGAGCAAGTCCCTGTGGCCTAGGTCACACATTCAGATTTTTACTGCCGTCCTTGATAGGACCATTCCCGATTAAAATGTGTCAAAAGTCTGATCAAGATCCTGTGATTCGTGGCTGAAATTCAAACTTTTATTAAAATTTGTAAAAAACATTTATTTAATCACGACAACAATCAGATATTGTTCAGGAGGCGTCCCGATCCAGCCGTTTCCAGCAGAATTCGTCCCGATTATCCGTTCTCAATCCCATTCTGATCCGATACAGCAGAATTTGTCACGACATAGTCACGATTGTAATCCGACTAGACAAAATCGGCTGAGTTTCCCGAATGTTTACGGGACGCACCTAACTGTCAGGATGCTTGGCCGACCTCTCCGGACCATTCCCGATCCGTAGGACTCTGTTACGAACATATACGACTGCGTTCAGACAATGATAGGACATGAGGATAGTAATCCGACTTTTTCGCTTTTCGTGTCGTAGCGCTGTCTGATCTCAAACGGGAGCCATAATCGACACTGTGTGAACGCCGCATTACAGACAAATTAGCTTGCAGCGTCTTGAACGGATGACATGTGTTGATCATTTTGTTTTAAAACGTCTAACTTATGCACGCTCATGGTATCTCAAGCTGGCAATTAAATTACATTGTTCTATAACATATATTTTCACATAGTTATCATTTATCATAAATTTGGAATATAGCTTGTACAACATTTATCGATAGATGCAACAATAAAGTCGGGAAATTGCAATGTTTCAACAACGGTCTAAATGACATGTGTCAAAACGCTCAAGGATTATGGGTAACACAATGCTGCAACTGATATTCATAAGTAACGTAAATAAAATGATTTGACAAAACATTAAATCATTGTCAACACTTGTTTAATTTGTTTGTTTGTTTGTTCGGTTTAACGTCCCACCGACAGTATTTCAGTCATTTGGAGACGATGTTCTACTTAATGCAGTTATTAGTGCTGCCACACTGCAGTATCACGTCGTAGACATGTGGCATGATATCACACCCAGTCACATTATCCTGATACCGGGCCAACCAGTCCTGCAACTACCCTTATATGCTAAGTGTCAAGCAAGGGAGCTATAACAGTACCATTTTTTACGACTTTGGTATCGAACCCACGACTTCTCGCTCTCGAGGCGGACGCTCTAAACACTCGGCCACCTGGAACGGTACACCTGTTTAGCTAGTAATATCAATATGATATAAGTAAAAGGTTTTTTTTTCAATTTATATGACTTATACATATCTGTAAACTTACATTTTCCCGAAAATGCTTCAATTAAGGTGAAAGCGAAAGTAGGATATTTATGAAAATTCTTACAAATGGCTTTATATTCGTATTTTTTATGTAACTTCCTTATTTCTTGATCAATTTCAAAACTCTAGGTGCCAAAATAATCGTCTTAAAATTCTCTACATCTCACTTGCTTAATGTAAAACTTATTCTAATGATTCTTAAGATATAAGTCGTAAAATTCTGACATGACGGCAAAATCGCTGAAATTCTACATGTTTAAATTCTTATTTTTGATGTTACTTTCCTTATACTTGGATCAATTTAAAACTTAGGTACCAAAATAATCGTCTTAAAATTCTCTACATTTCACACGCTTTATCTATAGGAATATTTTTAATACTTTTGAGATACAAGCTCTTAAACCTCTTGAAAAATGAAAAAATCACCAAAGCTATATGCACGAATTTCGTTTTTTCCCCATTACTCCATGAATCTTAGGTCAATCATTAAACTTTAAGCATCAAAAGAACGGCCAAACATTGCTCTAAAAATTTAAAAATTCATCACATATTTTCAAAAATCAAAGAATTTCGAGATATAAACTGTTAAACACACTGAGGGTTACCGAATTTTGTTTTTTCCGCCATAACTCAACCGATTCAACCCCGATCATCAAAAATTAAATATAATCTGAAAGGTCTTTTTAAGCACTACAAATTATACGCATAGTGTCTCGATAGAATATTTACCGTTTTTGAGATATTTAAGGCCGAAGAAAAACCCGATAATTGATATATGACCTTGACCTTTGGGATTTTCCGGTAACGGAAGTGACATGGCTCTATAGATTCTAAAACTGCATCTTCAGACAAAATTTCAAGTAAATCATGCAAAAAATAAAGCCAACAGGCTTAAAACCGTTAAGTTTTAATACGAAAAGTTTTAAGAGCATTATGACTTAATATACACATTCTGTGAAATTTGATAAAAATCGGCCCATTAATAATGGCTCTGGACAGTGTACAAACTCTCGTAGCCAATTTCAAATGTGACGTCAAGACGTCATAGGCTTCTGAAAGTCATTGAAATCGAAATTTCAGCATCTGAAGCATGTGGCATTAATTTTCATTGCCCTTCGAAAATTTTAATATATAGAAATAATCTTGTTAGAATTAGAAATTCATTATCATATAATGACGTCACGTGACGTCATATGACATTTATTTTCACAAAATGTTTAAGACTCTCAGAAACCTATAAACTGACCCAATATCATCTTTCTATCTCAAATAGGACCGATTTTATAAGAATTTGAAATTTACGACCTTGGTTCGAATCTTGGAATCCCTATAGAACCTTGGACTTTTTCGAATTTTGAAAAACGGACACCGGGATGCACAACTAGAACTTAATATACACATTCTGTGAAAATTTGATGAAAATCGGTTCATTAAAAATGGCTCTGGACCGCGTACAATCTTTGTAGCTTATTTCAAGTGTGACGTCATATGACGTCATAGAGATATGAAAATCATAGAAATCAAAATAACATTTCTTGGAGAATATGACATCAAAATTTCATTGTCCTTGGACCATATTAACATATATAATTATGTGTTTAAAAAATTAGAAATTTGATGACGTTATAATGACGTCACAAGACGTCCATTTTCACAAAATATTTAAATCTATCGGAGATCTATATATTGACAATTATCAACCTTCTGTCTCATTTAGGACGATTTTATGAGCATTTATCAATTTGACGTCCTTGGTTTGAATCTTGCATTCGCCATAGAACCTTGTGCTTTTCGAATTTTGAAAAACGGACAACGAGATGCACAACTAGAACTTAATATACACATTCTGTGAAAATTTGATAAAAATCGGTTTATTAATTATCGCTCTGGACGCGTACAAACTTTTGTAGCAAATTGCCAAGTGTGACGTCATATGACGTCATAGGCATATGAAAATTATAGAATTTTTTAATTACGCATATGAATAATATGCCATCGAAATTTCATTCTCCTAGGACGATTGCAACATATGAAAATCCGTGAGGAAGGAAAGAATAATAATAATAATAACTAGACTTCTTTTGTTTTGAACAAAAGGTAGGCTTTCTGCACTGCAAACCATGACAAACCTGGTGTTTTTCGAATTTTGGCAAACCTATATAATCCTTCACAATGAAGTCGTAATATATAACTTCTGTGAAAATTCCACGCTAATCCGTCCTTACATGACGGCTGTACAGCGCGGATGAACTTTGGTAGCTATTTTTAGTTCTGACGCCATGAGACGTCATATGAAAATTTAAACTTTGAATCTAAATGTTAATGATTACCTACATAGGACATTTAATTTAATTGTCTATGAACCTTTGCAAAATGAGTAAATTGACATCAAGTAATCGGAAATTCCATACAACTTGATGACGTCATATGACGTTCATCTTTACAAAATGCAAAGGAAACACAGAGAGGAATAATCTCGCCAAATATCAACTTTCTATCTAATCTAGAATCGATTTTATATGTATTGAAATTTGACGTCCTTAGTTCGAATCTTGGATTCGCCATAGAACCTTAGTTCTTTTGAATCTTGGCAAGCCTATATAATCCTGCACAACGAGATCTTAATATATAACTTCTGTGAAAATTCCATGCCAATCTATCAATAAATGGACGGCTGTACAGAGCGTACAAACTTTGGTAGTTATTTATAGTTCTGACGTCATGTGACGTCATATGAAAATTTTAAACATTGAATCTAAATGTTAATGATTACCTACATAGGACATTAATTTTCATTGTCTATGAACCTTTGCAAAATGAGTAAATTGACATCAAGAAATCGGAAATTCTTTACAACTTGATGACGTCATATGACGTTATATGACGTTCATCTTTACAAAATGCAAAGGAAACACAGAGACGTATAAGCTCGCCAAATATCAACTTTCTATCTCATCTATACGTATTTGAAATTTGACGTCCTTGGTTCGAATCTTAGATTCGCCATAGAACCTTTGTTCTTTCGAATCTTGGCAAACCTATATAATCCTGCACAATGTGGTCGTAATATATAACTTCTGTGAAAATTCCATGACAATCCGTCCATAAATGACGGCTGTACAGCGCGTACAAACTTTGGTAGCGATTTTAAGTTCTGACGTCATGTGACGTCATGTAAAGATAAAAATAACATATTCCAAAATACCATTGCTTCAGGTGTCTGTTGATAGAATTTCTTTGCCTAGACCTTCAGCAACTTAATGAAATAACAACATGAAAAGGTTGGAAAAAAAGAAGAATAATAATAACTAGATTTCATTCGTTGATACGAATGATAGGACTTTCTGCTACATTTGTCAAACACTAAAAGCGAAGAAAGTAAAGGATGTCAAATTTCTACTTTTAATATGTTTTTGTAGTGCCATAACTCCATAAACTCTGAAAAATAAAGCGATTAACTTGGAGGATATGGCAAAAGTAACTGAAAATCATTTTTTTTAATTTTTTTTTTAAATTTCACTTAACTTGTCCTTCTCTTATAATCTATGTAATAAAACAAATTTATTGTAAATGCTTACAATTCTATTGTCATAATTCGGTCCAGCTTTAGAGAGTTTTAAGATATAAACAATGATTAAACTTAACATTTTTCTCAAAATTGAAATGACATTGTTCAACAGGAGCAAATGCTACATCTTTAATAAGAATTCATGCAAATCAAACAAAAAATAAGGCCTACAGGTCTTAAAACTGTTTAATTTCAACAGAAAAAACAACTTTGGCCTACTTCTCTGAATATAAAGAAGACTTGTACAAAATTTGACGTCATTGCCTCTAATCTTTGATTAGCCATAAAACCTTTGCCTTTTCAAATTAAAAAAAATGAACACCGGTAAGAGCGTAACATACACATTCTGTGAAATTTTGATGAAAATCCGTCCAGAAAAGAATGTCTGTAGACCGCTTACAAACTTGTGTAGACAACGTCAAGTTTGATGTCAAATGATGTCATAGACATAAGAAAATCAATAAAATGAAATCTTCATTACCTTAAATATATGCAGAAAATTTGTCATGCCCCTGGGACCTAAGCAATACATAGAAATTAACGCATAGTTATCAGAAATTATTTTTGACCTTATGACGTCATATGACGTCAAATGACGTTCGCACTAACAGCATAGAAGGAAGTCAATAGAGACTAATATTCAGTCCAAATATCAGCATTCTAATCATCTTGAAGCGATTTTATACGTTTTTTGAAATTTGACGTCAATGGTTCGAATCTTGGATTCGTCATAGAACCATTGCCTTGTTGAATTTGGAAAACGGACACCAGGATACACAACTAGAGCATTACAATGCCTTCTGTGAACTTTTGATGTAAATCGGTCCAGAAATAATGGCTGTATACTGCATAAAACCTTTTGGACCTCACGTCAAATCTGACGTTATATGACGTCACATAATATGAAATACCTTGCATTCAAACGCACATGGATTGACGTATATGCAATTAAATTTGAATGGTCCTTAGAACTTTACAACATATTTAAATAAACGCGTAGATATCAAAAATTCTTTTTGACCTTATGACGTCATATGACGTTCTATTGATGTTAATTATCACAGAATTTACAGGAAACTTAAAGACTTATAATCTGTCCAAATATGTGCTTTCTAGTTCATCTGGAAGCGATTTATACGCATTTGAAATTTGACGTCAAAAGTTCGAATCTTGGATTCGCCATAAAATCTTTGCCTTTGCGAATTTGGAAAAACAGACACCGGGATGCACAACTAGAGCCTAACATACACATTCTGTGAAATTTTGATGAAAATCGATCCAGAAATAATGGCTGTAGGCGCGTACAAATATTTTAAGACGACGTCAAGTTTGACGTCAAGAGACGGCATAGGCTAATGAAAATCATTGGAATGCAAAATGTTCAATTTCAAGCATAACTTTTGGGTTTTCAAGGTGCTCGGCCGTTTTCAACATATAGAATTCAACACGTAAAAATTAGAAATTTCTTTTCACCCCATGACGTCATATGACGTCATATGAAGTTCATTCTCTCGATATCTAAAGAAATCTTAGAGACTTATATCCTATTCAAATATTAGCTTTCTAGCTCATTTAGAAGCGATTTTATACGCATTTAAAATTTGACGTCAATGGTTCGAATCTTTGACTCACCATAGAACCATTGCCTTTTCGAATTTTGAAAAAAGGACACCGGAAGGCACAACTAGAGCCTATTATACACATTCTGTGAAATTTTGTTGAAAATCGGCCCGGAATAATGGCTGTAGGCCGCGTACAAATATTTTAAGACGACGTCAAGTTTGACGTCAAGAGACGTCGTAGGCAAATGTAAATCATTGGAATGCAAAACTTTCAATTTCAAGCATAAGTTACTAGATTGTCAAGGTGCTCGGCCGTTTCAACATATAGAATTCAACACGTAAAAATTAGAAATTTCTTTTCATCTCATGACGTCATATGACGTCATATGAAGTTCATTCTCTCGGTATCTAAAGAAATCTTAGAGATTTATAACCTATTCAAATATTAGCTTTCTAGCTTATCTGGAAGCGATTTTATACGCATTTAAAATTTGACGTCAATGGTTCGAATCTTGGATTCGCCATAGAACCATTGCCTTTTCGAATTTGGAAAAACGGAGACCGGAATGCACAACTAGAGCCTAACTTACACATTCTGTGAAATTTTGATGAAAATCGGCTAAGAAATATTGGCTGTAGACCGCGTACAAACTTTTCACCTGACGTCAAATCTGACGTTAAATGACGTCATATGAATATAAAATTCATTGCATCCGAAAGCTCATGGTTTGAAATATAGGCTATAAAATTTTCATTGTTCTGAGTCAATGGCAACACCTCGAAATTAACACAAATATAAGAGGAAGAAAAAAAGACAGTACAAACCAATAGGACTTTCTGCTTTAGCAGAAAGTCCTAATAATAATAAGAAATATATATGTACATATTCAAAGCCAAAGAAATATTTTTATGTAAAATGACGTCACGTGACGTCATTTGACGTACATTATTCACAATTTTTTTTAATTAATATAGCAGAAAGTCCATATAAAAAAACAGTACAAACCCAATAGGACTTTCTGCCAGTAGGCAGAAAGTCCTAATAAGAAAAAAACATAACAAACCCAATAAACCTAATAAACAGTACAAACCCAATAGGACTTTCTGCTTGAGGCAGAAAGCCCTGATAATAAAAAACAGTACAAACCCAATATGACTTTCTGCCTGTAGGCAGAAAATCCTAATAATAATAAGAAGAAGAATAAAAAACAATACAAACCCATAGGACTTCCTGCCAGTAGGCAGAAAGTCCTAATAATAAAAAAAAACAGTACAAACCCAATAGGTCTTTCTGCTTGAGGCAGAAAGCCCTAAAGAATGTTTGGAGAAAGCCGTAATGACAAAGGCAATATGCTTATCGGTCCTGGTGTACACAATTGCATCCTAAAATGCACCTCATTCTCTCAAATACACATCGCAATTCACCTTTCAACACGGCACTCTTTCCTGCGTAGAAACATCCGGATCTAGGGTAACCAACCCAATAATCGCCTTCTTCTCTTACTTCAAATTGCTAGATTTTCGTGTACAAGCCCTTATCCGAAAAACATGAATATCTTCTATGTTTGTTGATAGATTCACTTGAAATTTTCATAACCTTTTGCACATTGTAGGCTACGGCATTCCTGCGAATTTCATATGAATTGTTTAATAATTCTTGCTTAAGTTTGCATGACGTCATAATCACGTGACCAAACAAATAATCCTTGCAGTATACATAACTTATCTTTAAGCTTGTTTATCCTGACAAAATCATAATGTTTTACTTAAAGTTCATGAAACTACTGCGTTCAATTTCGTTAAAAGTACACTTTTCGTCTTTATGCCATAACTCAACCAATTCAATCCCGATCTACAAAAACTAAATATCACATGAAAGGCCTTTCAAAGCACGATATATTTTACCCAAATGTCCAGGTACATTTTTTCGTTTTTAAGATAAACCTTGCCGAATAAAACCAACGATAACTGACATATGACCTTGACCTTTACGATTTTCCGGAAACGGAAGTGACAAAGGAAAATAAGAGTTATTTGACCATTCGGTGAACATTTTATGCAAATCGGTCAAAAGGTAAGGCTTGTAGGGCTTAAAAACCCTACATTTTGGATTAAAAGTTTGTGAACGCGTCACGACGTCATTTTGCGTCATACGACGCCAGTCTTTTCAGAGATGTAAGAAATTGAAAAGACACATGTTCTGTCCAAATTTGAAGTTTCTAGCTTATCTGAAAGCTTCGTAATACTTAAATAATTTTTTAGGTCCAAGGTTCGAAACTTGGTTTAGCCATAGATCCTTGTTTTTGTTTTTTTTTATAGTTGCAAAATGTATATAATCCTGCACAACTACATCGCAATCCATACATTCTGTGAAAAAAACAAGTCAATTGATCATAAATGACGGCTGTAGATCACGAACAATATTTGGTAGCTTCTTTGAACCCCGACGTCACGTGACGTCACATGAAGAAAAAAATTGCTGCAATGAAAAGCGCCATAGTCACTGTGCATACTGTTAAAATTTCATGCTGCTGCCTTTCGGTTACCTGTTTTAAATCTGAACCTCAAAGGAAGAAAAAAGAAGAAGAAGAATAATAACTAGATTTCGTTTGTCCGGAACAAACGATAGGCTTTCTGCTCTAATGACCTTTGTGTCATTGGGACCATGAACTTTGACTTTATTACATCAAAATCATAGGCGTCATATATAGGCCGTGGGCAATGAGGAAGAAAGCCCTATAAAAAGTTTGGAAAAAGCCGCAATGACAAAGGCAATATGCTTATCGGTCCTGGTGTACACCATTGCATCCTAAAATGCACCTCATTCTCTCAAATACGCACCGCAATTCACCTATCAACATGGGCACTCTTTCCTGCGTAGGAACGTCCCGAAATAACCGCCTTCTTTCCTTACTTCAAATTGCTAATTTTCGTTTTCATGCCATCATCCGAAAAACATGAATATCTGCCATGTTTCTTGACGGAATCATTGGAAATTTTCAGGACTTTTTGCACATTGCAGTTGTCGGCAATTCTACAAATTTTAAACTCATACATCATCTTGCCGATTTTATATGAATATTTTTTATAATTCTTGCTTAAATAAGCATAACGTTATAATCACGTGACCAAACAAATATTCCTGCAGTATACATCACTTCACTTTTAAGCTTGTTTATCCTGACAAAATCATAATAATTGAATCAAAGTCATGAAGCTACAACGTTTCAATTTCGTTAAAAGTCTACTTTTCGTTTTTCTACCATAACTCAAGCGTTTGAACCCCGATCTTCAAAACTAATATCACATTAAAGGAATTGCAAGCACTACAATTTTACTCATATTGTCTAGGTAGAATATGTTTCGTTTTTGAGATACCGATGGCCGAATAAGAACACCTAAAACTAACATATGACCTTGCGATTTTCGGAACGGAGGTCACTAAGCACGGTGGGGCATGATGTTGCACAATAATTGAAAATAACATGCCAATCGTCAAAAAAATCAAGCTATAGGTCCTAAAAGCCGCTTATTTTCGAAAGAAAACTTTCTTATCACAGTGTGACGTGAAATGCCGTCACACGACGTCAGTTGTCAAATAATACAAAGAAGACCTCAGGACACATAGGCTATCCAATTTTCACGCTCATCAGGAGCCTTTGTAACACGAAATTAATATTTTTATGACCAAAGTTCGAATCTCGATTTTGACATTAAAACTCGAACTTTCGGAACTTCGAAACTTCAAGAATGGATGCACATCTACATCCCAACTTACACATTCTGTTAAAATATCAAGTCAAATCGGACTAATAATTGACGGCTGCAGAGCGCGAACCAAATTAGGTAGCTTATTTGAACTGTGACGTCAAATGACGTCATATGAAGATGAAAATTGTTGCCTTTAAAAGGCCAAAGACACTCTGATTAATGTTAAAATTTCTTGCTGCTGGTTTATTGTCAACCTGTTTTAATTTGAACTCAAAAGGAGGAAAACAAATTAATAATAACTAGACTTCGTTTGTCACAAAAACGATAAGGGCTTTCTGCGCTGTAACTCAGTTTAAGCCTGATCAGCTGAAAAGTATTTGTTTATTAACAATGTCGATATCCCAAATTTACGTTTCTGTGTGGTATAATACCTGCATTTCCATATTGAGAAAATATGTGTTTTACCTAAGTTAGTTCATTTCACACGTGTCCTTTCTATAATATGAAACAATTTTCCCTGTTGTTCATTTAACAGAACGTAAAATTACAAAGAAAGTACATGATGAACAACGAGATATTTTCAAAACCCATTTTATTTACTTTCTCTTTATTTTCATTTAAACAATAATGAATAAAGGACAATAAAATAAAGTATGAATTTTATACACTAGACATATCTTTTACAAAGAAAAAAATATATATAGATAAATCGAACAAATATAGTAGGCCGCGGCCTCACATGAGCACAGGTAATCGTGTACCTTTACTGCTTGCTTACAGTGACGCCCAGCAGATTTCTCAATAGAACTTAACATTCTACTTTATATACATATAACTATTTGACATTCCAGTGGTATCTGAATTAACTGAAAAACATTTTAAAATTTCAAAACCTGTTTAATTTGGCTGAAAATATTAAGGCATAATTATATTATTGATTTACAAAGGCTATTACATCGGTATCTACCACATAACACTTTTTATATGTTTAAATAATAAGAATGAATTGTTTATTGATTGCGTTTGAATTGCGCATTTACACTTTTATGATTATCATCAAGAGTTCTTATTCTCATGTAACTTTCTTATATCTGACCAAATAAGAAAAGCAGGGTTATTAAATTCCCAACATTTCACACGCTTTATGTATGGACCTATTTTAACTGCTTTTGAACTATGGACGCTTAAACCTCGGAAAAAATGCAAAAATATGCCAAAATATGTTCATGACATTTACTTCATTAACGATATTTTAATAACCATTCTTGGATCTTTAAAAGCTGCATATCGTTTTGAAAGGAAATTGATTGGGCTATAAATCATGTTCATAATAATATTTACAAAAATCAATATTTTTTTGAGACGCATGCAGTTTCCTGCACTACGTATAGGGCCGTTTTCGCTTTTCCGCCATTAATTTGCCATTTTTAAGCCCGATCTTCAAAAATATTTTATCATCAGAAAGAGCTTCGAAAGCACTTATAATAATACGCATGTTGTCTCGATAGAATGTTGTTCGTTTTTGAGATATAACAGGTCAAATGGAAAACACGATAACTAATTTATGACCTTGACCTTTGAGATTTTCCGGAAATGGAAATGATATTTGACAATGAGATGCTATGGTGCAGACTCAGAGAAAATTTGAAACCAATCGTCAGAATATTTGGAGTACAGGACTGAAAAACTGTTTGCATTTGTTTAAGAATTGTTATCAACATTATGACGTCAAATGACGTCATATGTCGTCACAAGTCACAGAATATAAAGAAGACATCAAGGAGTACATGTGGTATCAATTTGAGATTTCTAGCTTACATAGGAGCTACAAAATACTTAAATACATTTAAGGTCCAAAGTTCGAAACTTGGTTTAACCACATAACCTTGGTCTTCTCGATTTGGAAAAACTTATATAATAATGCACATCTGGAACGTAATATACACATTTTGTGAAATATCTAGAAAATCTTCCAAGAAATGTAGGCTGTAGATCGCGAAAAAGCTTTGTAGGAAATGTCAAATTTGACGTCACGTGACGTCATAGGAATGTAAAAATCATAGATTCTAAAATTTCATCGCGTCAGATGTTCGCTTTTAAATTTTCGTGATTCTAGACCGTCAGGAACCTATTAAAATAGCCACGTCTTTTGGAAGAAAAGAATAATTAAAATAACTAGATTTCATTCGTTGATACGAATGATAAGACTTTCTGCTACATTTGTCTAACACTAAATGCAAAAAACGTAAAAGGATTGAAATTACTGCCTTTAACTTGCTTTTGTATGTCCATAACTTCAAAACACTTTGAAAATAAACCGTTTAACTTGGAGGATATGGCAAAAGTAACTGAACATCATTTTTTATATCGATTTCAATTAATTTGGGATATTTCTATAATCTATGTAACACATCAAACTTATTGAAATGCTTACAATTCGATTTTCACATGATTCGGTCTTGCTTAGAGGTTTTCAAGATATAAGTAATGATTGAACAACATTTTTCCGGAAATGGAAGTTTCATTATTCCATAGGATCACATGATGCACCTTCCGTAAAAATTCATGCAATCAGACAAAATATAAGGCCTGCAGGTCTAAAAACCGTTTAATTTTAAGAAAAAATTAACGTTGACCTTATAGGTCACATGACGTCAACATGACGTTCATCTTCTCAAATGTAAAGAAGACTTGGAGACTTATATTCAGTCCAAATATTAGCTTTATATCTTATCTAGAAGTGATTTTATATGTATCTGAACTGAAATTGACGTCAATGCTTCTAATACTGGATACGCCATAAAATCCTTGCTTTTTCAAATTTGGAAAAACGGAGACCGGTTACCACGTCTAGAGCCTAACATACACATCTGTGAAATTTTGATGAAAATCCGTCCTGGAATAATGGCTGTAGACCGCAGACAAACTTGTGTAGACAACGTCAAGTTTTAGTCATATGACGTCATAAGCATAAGAAAATCAATGAAATGAAATATTAAGTATCTTAAATATACCAAGTAAATTTTTCATGCCCCTTAGAACTTTGCAACATGTAGAAATTAACGCGTAGATATCAATTATTCTTTGACCTTATGACGTCTTATGACGTCAAATGACGTTAATCCTCACAGAATAGAAATTAGTTTTAAAGACTAATATTCAGTCCAAATATCAACTTTCTAAATCATCGGAAGCGATTTTTAATACGTATTTAAACGTCAATGGTGCGAAACTTAGATTCGCCGTTGAACCATTGCCTCTTGGAATAAGGAAAACAGGACCCGGGATACACAACTAAAGCGTTAGCATATACAATCTGTGAAAAATTTGATGATTATCGGTCCAAAAATAAGGCTGTACACCGCGTAAAACCTTTTTGTGCTGACGTCAAATCTGACGTGATATAACGTCAATTATTATAAAATACATTGCATTCTCATGGAATGATGTTTATTACATTAAATTTCCATGGTCCTGGAACTTAACATATTTTGATTAACGCGTAATATCAGAAAATCCTTTTGACCTAATGACGTCATATGACGTCAAATGACGTTAATCTTAACAAAATTTAAAGGCCAATTGGAGACTTATATACTATCCAAATATCGCTTTCTAACTCATCTGGAAGCGATTTTATACGTATTTGAAATTGACGTCAATGGTTCGAATCTTGGATTCGCCATAAAACCTTTGCATTTTCGAATTTGGAAAAACGGACACCGGGATGCACAACTAGTGTATAACATACACATTCTGTGAAAGTTTAATGAAAATCGGCCCAGAAATAATGGCTGTAGACCGCGTACAAACATTTTTAGACGACGTCAAGTTTGACGTAAAAACACGTCATAGTCAAATGAAAATTATTGAAATGCAAAATGTTCCATCTGAATCATAGGCTATTAAATTTTCAAGGTGCTTTGACGTTTTCAACATAAAAAAATTAACACGTAAAATTTAGAAATTACTTTCACCTCATGACACTCACATGACGACATATGACGTTCATCTTCTGAGAATGTTAAGAAATCCTAAAGATTTATATTTTGTCCTAATATCATCTTGCAATCTCATCTGAAAGCATTTGAAATTTAACGTCAATGGTTTGAATCTTGGATTCGCAATAGAACCATTGCCTTTTCGAATTTTGATGGATGCACAACTAGAGCGTAATATACATATTCCGTGAAAAATTTAATGAAAATCGGTTAAGAAATAACGGTTGTAGACCGCGTACAATTTTTTGTACACAACGTCAAGTGTGACGTCATATGACGTCATAGGCATATGAAAATCAATGAAATCGAAATTTCAGCATCTGAAGTACGCCATTAAATTTTCATCGTCCTTGACCATTGCAACATATAGAAATAAAAGCGTAGAAAAGAAATAAAAAATAATAATAATAATGAGAAGAAAGAAGAAGAATAACTAGATTTCATTCGTTAAACGAATGATAGGACTTTCTGCTAACATTGTCAAATGTAAAGATTAAAACCGTTAGAAAGAAGATATATTAAATTCCGTAAAACTTGACATAACGGCAAAATCGCTGAAATTTACATGTTTAAATTCTTTTTTTTTTTATGTAACTTCCTTATACTTTGATCAATTTCAAAACTTTAGGTACCAAAATTATCGTCTGATAATTCTCTACATTTCCCTTGCTTTATGTATAGGAATATTTTCAATATTTTGAGATACAAGCTCTTAATGTTACTGAAAACTGAAAAAAATCACCAAAGATCTATGCTCGAATTTCGTTTTCTTTATTACTCCATGAAAACATAGGTCAATCATTTAACTTAAGGCATCAAATGAACGGCCAAACATTGCTCTACAAATAATATTCATCATCCATATTTTCAAAAATCAAAGGTTTGCGAGATATAAACTGTTAAAGACACTGATTGTTACCAAATGTTCGTTTTACCACCATAACTAAACAGATTCAACCCCGATCATCAAAAAACTAAATATCATCTGAAAGGTCTTTTTAAGCACTACAATTTATAAGAATAGTTTCTAGATAGAATATTTTTCGTTTTTTGAGATATTTAAGGACGAAGAAAAACACGATGATCATATATGACCTTGACCTTCGGAATTTTCCGGAAACGAATATGACATGGCTCTATAGAATCTAATACTGCATCTTCAGTCAAAGTTTCAAGCAAATCATTAAAAAAATAAAGCCTACAGGGATTAAAAAACCGTCAAGTTTTTAATACGAAAGTTTTTTTTGATGTTATGACGTCATGTGACGACATATGGCGTTCATCTTTTTAGAATGTATAGAAGACCTGGAGATTAATATCATTCCAAAGATCTAGCTTCTAGCTCATCTGAAAGCGATTTTATTTGTATTTGAAATTTGACGCCAATGGTTCGAATCTTGGATTCGCCATAGAACCACTGCCTTTTAGAATTTGGAAAACCGGACCCGAGATACACAACAAGAGCGTTACGTATACATTCTGTGAAATTCTGATAAAATCGGTCCAAAAATAATGCTGTAGGCTGTACACCGCGTAAAACCTTTTTTTTGTCCTTTTTGAATCTTGGATTAGCTATAAAACCTTTGCATTTTCGAATTTGGACAAACGGACACCGGGATGCACAACTAGTGTGTAGCATACACATTCTGTGAAATTTTGATGAAAATTGGCCCAGAAATAATGGCTGTAGACAGCGTACAAACATTTTTTGATGACGTCAAATTTGACGTCAAAACACGTCATAGTCAAATAAATATTATTGAAATGCAATATGTTCTATCTGAAGCATTTGCTATTATATTTTCATGGTGCTCGGACGTTTTCAACATATAAAAATTAACAGGTAAAATTATAAATTACTTTTCACCTCATGACGTCATATGACGTTCATCTTCAGAGAATGTAAAGAAATCCTTGAGACTTGTATTCTGATCAAATATCATCCTTTTAACTTATCTGGAAGCGATTTTATACGCCTTTGAAATTTGACGTCAATGGTTCGAAACTTGGATTCGCCTTAGAACCATTACCTTTGCAAATTTTGAAAAAACGGACACCGGAAGACACAACTAGAGCCTAACATACATATTCTGTGAAATTTTGATGAAAATCGGCCAAGAGAAATAAGGGCTGTAGACCGCGTACAAACTTTTGTAGACAACGTCAAGTGTTTTCGTCATATGACGTCATAGGCATATGAAAATCATTGAAATCAAAATTTCAGCATCTGAAGTATATGCCATTAAATTTCATCGCCATTGGACTATTGCATCAATAGAAATTAAAGCGTAGAAAAGAAGAAAAAAAAGAATAAAACTAATAACAAGATTTTCATTTGTTGATACGAATGATAGGACTTTCTGCTAACATTGAAAAATATAAAGATTAATACCGTAGAAAGAATATATATTAAATTACCTTTTACTTTTTTTCGTATGGACTTCTCATGCATGAACTTTGTTAAATAAGCCATATGGCAAAAATAAATACAAATACAAACTAGATGTCATTCGTGAAAACGAATGATAGGACTTTCTGCAAGCTGTGTTAATGCAAAAAGCAGGAGATAGAAGTTTCATGTAATGATCACCTCTGGTAGTATTTCATGTTCATGCTGAACAATTGACATTATATTCCGAAATTAGTGCAAATGATAAGAACTAAGTATTAGTCTGTGACGTAACATGATGTTATATGACGTCAGGACATGACTGCAAACTTGATTTCTAGTTCAAAGGTCCTATGTTCGAATCTTACTTCAGCCACAATACTTCGGTTTTTTCGGAATTAAGGTTAGCTGACAAAATATTCAGGCCTTAGTTTCAAGATGTACCATCTGTAAAAATTTGAAGAAAATCTGACCACAAATGGCGGCTCTAGAGCGTGAATACCATTTTTCACTATTTTTAGCTCTTACGTCAGGTGACGTCATAGGGTGCTGAAAATGCTATTGCTCAAAAGCGCATACTTTACTGCAATAACTCTGAAATTTTCATTATTCTGAACAATTGGCATCATGTCAAAATCATTGCCCCAAAATAAAATTAAGTGGTATGCTTATGACGTCCTATGACGTCTGGATTCAAAATGTTTGTAGAAATGCTGCAGAACTGCAAACTGTTGTAAGTTTCAACTTTCTATCTCATTCTGAAGCTCTTTAATTCTAAAATGAAATTTTCGGTCCTATGTTCGAATATTATTTAAGCCACAGAACTTCGGTCTTTCGGAATTTCGGTTAGCTTAAAGGATATACACATCTTAGTTTCAAGATATACCATCTGTGAAAATTTGAAGAAAATTCGACCATAAATGGCGGCTGTAGAGCGTGAACACCATTTTTCACTATTTTTAGCCCTGACGTCACATGACGTCATACGGTGCTGAAGATGCTTTTGTTCAAAAGCGCATACATTACTGTCATAACTCTGAAATTTTCATTATTCTGAACAACTGGCATCATGTCGAAATCATTGCCTTAAATGAAAATTAAGATGTATGCTTATGACGTCACATAACGTCACGACTCAAAATATGTTAAGAAATTCTGCAGAACTGCATACTGTGTAAGTTTCAACTTTCTATCTCATCCTGAAGCTCTTTAATCCTAAAATGAAATTTTCGGTCCTATGTTCGAATCTTATTTCAGCCACAGAACTTCGGTCTTTCGGAATTTCGGTTAGCTGACAGGATATGTACACCTTAGTTTCAAGATGTACCATCTGTGAAAATTTGAAGAAAATCCGACCATTAATGTCGGCTGTAGAGCGCGAAAACCATTTTTCACTATTTTTAGCTGTTGACGTCATGTGACGTCATAGGGTGCTGTCAATCATTGAAATCAAAATTTCCTCACGTGACTAAAAACCCATAAAAATTTCATCGTTCAAGGACTATTGCAACATATTAAAATAAGCGTTTAGTTAGGAAGAAGAAAAGAATAATAATAATAAAAAATGACGTCACGTGACGTCATATGACGTTTATTTTCACATAATTGTTAAGACAACCCAGAGACCTACTAACTGACAAAATTTCAACTTTCTATCTCAAATAGGACAGTTTTTATAAGCATTTAAAATTGACGTCCTTGTTTCGAATCTTGGATCCGCCATAGATGCTTGGACTTTTCGAATTTTTGAAAACCGGACACCGGTATACACAATAAGAACGTAATATACACATTCTGTGAAAATTTGATGAAATCGGCCCATAAATAATGGCTCTGGACCGTGTAAAAACTTTCGTAGTCATTTCAAATGTGACGTCATATGACGTCATAGGCTTCTGAAAATCATTGAAATCGAAATTTCAGCGTCTGAATCATTTGTCATTAAATTTTCATTGCCCTTCGACAATTTCAACATATAGAAATACTCTTGTTAATATTAGAAATACATTATCATATAATGACGTCACGTGACGTCATATGACATTATTTTCACAAATGTTAAAGACTCTTAGAGACCTATATACTGATCAATTATCACTTTTTCTATCTCAAATAGGACCGATTTTATAAGCATTTAAAAATTTACGACCTTGGTTCGAATCTTGGATTCGCTATAGAACCATGGACTTTTCGAAATTTTAAGAAAAACGGATAAAGAGAATGCACAACTAGAACTTAATATACACATTCTGTGAAAATTTGATGAAAATCGGCCCATTAATAATGGCTCTGGACCGTGTACAAACTTTCGTAGTCAATTTCAAATGTGACGTCATATGACGTCATAGGCTTCTGAAAGTCTTTGAAATCGAAATTTCAGCATCTGAAGCATGCGGCATTAATTTTTTTTTTCTTGCCCTTCGAAAATTTCAAGATATAGAAATAATCTTGTTAGAATTAAAAATTTTTATCTATAAGGCGCACTGCGTCCCTATACATTTTTTTCACAAAATTTTAAAATCCCAGAGAAACCATATCA
>CM037793.1:1320847-1364374 GCA_021229015.1 Solen grandis | reverse complement strand
GTGATAAATGCCCCGCCCAGGGGTCACTTGTTTTAATAGGTTATAGGAAAATTTAAAAAAATCTTTTCCCTGAAGCTAAGGCCTAGGTTAGTATTTGGTATGAAGCATCTTTAGGGGCCCCTACCAAAGTTTGTACAAATACCCCTATGGTGTAAATGCCCCCGCCCCAGGGGGTCAGTTTTTAATAGAGTTATATAGGAAAATCTTAAAAAATCTTCTTCTATGAATCCTTTAAAGGCCTAGAGCTTAGATATTTGGTATGTAGCTCATCTTATGTGCCACTACCAAGTTTGTACAAATCATAGCCCTATGGTGATAAAGGGACCCGCACCAGGGGTCACTTGTTTTACACAGGTTATATAGAAAAATCTTAAAAAATCTTCTTCTATGAATCCATAAGGCCTAGAGCTTAGATATTTGGTATGTAGCATCATTTTATGGGCCACTCCCAAAGATTGTACAAATCATAGCCCTATGGTGTTTTAAGGGACCCCGCACCAGGGGTCATTGTTTACATAGAGTTATATAGGAAAATTTAAAAAATCTTTTTCCCCATGAATGCTTAAGGCCTAGAGCTTAGATATTTGGTATGAAGCATCATCTTATGGGCCATACCAGTTTTGTACAAATCATACCCCTATGGTGATAAATGACCCCACCAGGGGTCACTTGTTTTACATAGATTTATATGGGAAAAAATCTTAAAAAATCTTCTTCTATGAATCCATAAGGCCTAGAGCTTAGATATTTGGTATGTAGCTCATCTTAGGGGCCCACTACCAAGATTGTCCCAAATCATAGCCTTGGTGATAAATGACCGCACCAGGGGTCCACTTGTTTTACACAGAGTTATATAGGAATCTTTAAAAATCTTCTTCTATGAATCCATAAGACCTAGAGCTTAGATATTTAGTATGTAGCATCATCTTATGGGCCACTACCAAGATTGTACAAATCATAGCCTATGGTGATAATGACCCACACCAGGGGTCATTGTTTACATGAGTTAAAATAGGAAAAATTAAAAAAATCTTCTTTATGAATCAATAAGGCTAGAGCTAAGATTTTTGGTATGTAGTAGCATTAAGGGTTTCATTCAAAGATTTTCAAAGTCTTGGCCCTACGGTGATAAATGACCCTGCGCCCAAGTTTCTCTGAAACCCCTATGGCCCATTGCTTAGATATTTGGTGTGTAGTATTGTCAGGGGTAAATGTTTTGTTATATCAGAATCCTTGTTTTTTAAAAACCTTGACATCAGTTGAAGCAATGGTACTAGGGTGAGCGATTCAGGGCCATCATGGCCCTTTTGTTTCTCAAAAATGCGTGTGTGTGTTTTTTCTCTCTAAAATGCGCGTGTCTGTTCTTTTTTCAAGAGTGCGTGTGTGATTCTTTTTAAGGTTTCCCCTCCGTCCGTCGTCCGTCAGCCCGCCCGTCCGCAAAACTGGATCCCATGATAACTCAAAAAGTACTGAAGATATTTCTATGAAACTTAAAAATTGGATAGATGGCTGTAGGGAAATTAGGCATATCTTTTTTTTTTCTTCTAGGTTGAAAAATCTGGTTGCTATGACAACAATTGCCTTAAAATATGGCAAAAAAAACCCAATATCTTGTGATAACTAAAAAAGTACTGAAAATATTTTTATGAAACTTAAGATATCAATGATTGCAGTATGGAGATTATGCAGCCTTTTTTCCACCCTTTATTAACTATATAATTTTATTTTATTTTCAGATAATTGTGACATTAAAATTTATTTCTTCGAAATTCTGTATATGATGATGTACTTTATTGTGCAAATCTAAATAAGTCTGTCAAAAAATTTTTTGACTCTATTTTAACACGTGGCTAAAAGGGTGGGGGGGGGGGGGGGGGGGGGGGGGGGGGGTATTTCTGTACCTTTAGCCGGGGAATGAAACCGGGGCGTAGTCGAGCAGCGAACGTGTAACCACTACGATGATGGACAAACGGGCGTCAAATTCGTCATCTTTGTTAACCAATTCAATTCAATTAAAAAGTTTATTCCAAGGTTTACATAGTAAGCAACATTGGACAAAGCACATAGTAACAAAATATTTTGGGTAATGGCGGTTTGTTTTAATTAATTATGGTATTGAATATTAAATTTAGCAAAATTTTTACATGTGGAAGAGAAGTTTAAGAAAAAAAAATAAAGAAAAAATCATGTGTTTTATCTTCCGAATCGTTTTATTAGTTTTTTCGGGTGACTTTCAAATTATTGGTTTATTAGGTTCGAATTCAACCAACAATTTTTAGCGCCAAGTATCAAAACTGCAAATAATAATAATATTCAACCACACCCCACTATTTACGAAATGCCCGTAGCGACTAAGTTAACTAGAAAGCTTATGGCCGTTAAATTTGTTGTGAATATTTACTAGTTTGTATAGAGTGGGACAAAACGCATACTGAAATAAGATTGAATTTATTTGGCTTAAAGTTGCTGGAATTTGTGCAATACCCAAAAATAACAGGTACGCGCCTTTTAATGTATTGATAAAGATAAGCTGCTTATTTTTTTCATGTGTATATTTTTTGAATTTCCTGTGGAGGCCCCTGTTGTATTAAAGTTTTGTATCAGTACATATTCATGATTGTCACTAACAACAACAAGAACAACAACTACTACTACTTCTACTACTATATTCTACTATATCATGAAATTTAATCCCGTTTTTGCTATAAAATCGCAGAAATACGGTATGAAATGATAAAATAAAGATAACATTTTAATTATAGTTTTATTTATAAAAAGAAAGAAATGTATTCGTTTTTATATTGGCAAATACGGTAAGTGAATAATTCTGTATACACTTCAAAACTGATTACTCGTATCGAAATTACTAAGAAAAAAACGTTTTGGAGTCGTGACATTGTCAGTTTTATTTTTTGTGGGGCACATTTATATATGTTTGTAACTTCGATTTTTTCTTTTAAAAGAGACACGACGTATCGTTTTTGTTCAAAGTTAATATAAATTCATTTCGCCCAATCGATATATGTAATGTTCAAAAGAAATATAGTTGTAATAGCCCAAAAATTTTTGTCGTATTTCTTAAACATCAATAAACAAACCCTTTTTTTGTTATACTTTTGTCTTGCAAAGCCCTTTTTTTCACTTTTTATTTATTTTTTTTTTTTTGCACAGTTGCACAGACAGTTCAAAATCGTTCATGAACAAAATTGTCATTTATGTATGTTTGAAAAAAGCGCCCCCTGGTGGTATTGGTTCTTGCAGGGCAAGATTGAGCCTTTTATCTCTATGGCAACGTCAAAAAATGTCCAGGGCTTTGGCCCCGAAAAGAATACATGTACATGTCATATAAAAGTCAAAGTATCGGTGAAAAAATTGTTATTTTTAGTATGTTTTTTTATACCATTAAAACTTTTGAAAGAAATTATTTTCTGGATAAAATAATTCTTATATGGATACATGCATAAAAATATAATTTCATTTTAGAAAAAAAAATATGGGTTCATCCTTAAACAAATAAACAGTTATTATTATTATTTTATTATATTTTGTTATAATGTTTACTTTAAATTCTTGGAAATTGCTTTGGAGGTTTTTAGGGAACATTTAAGTGTATGCGGGGATGGTTGTGTATTCGTTGTTGTATCAATTTTTGATGTCAAGTTTGCCTTTGGACATGACTGGGTAAGAATTTTAACCCCCTTCGTGTGAAAACCCGTGCACCCCTGTACTTGTTTTTGCGTTCGACAGCTCGTAGAAGGTGGCGTTGCTTCTCAGGTGCCAGTTATCATTGTTTCGGACGGTATGTTCTTGGTTCTAATTTTGATTTTTTTACAAACTTAATTTAAATAAGTCTTCAATATTGCATTTTAATATTTCATTATTTAAAAGCGTTATAATCAAGGGGAAAGCGCTTTGTAAAACTAGAGTCTAAAACTTTTCACAATAAATAACTGTGCATGTTCTTGTCAATCACTTATAATTCTCAAAACTGCAGCTCTAACTATCAGGAGTGTATTGGCGTGATTGAGACGAAAAGAGATTAGTTTTAAAAAACCCAATATTGGTAAGTTCAAATTGATGCATGTACAGTATATGATTTTTGTTACTGTCAGCCGGTTTATTGCAAAAAGTCCCGGGGTATTTTGAATGTTATTGTCCCAAAAGCTACTTTTGGGAAAAAAATGATGCAATTTAATTTTTGGGGAAAGTCTGAAAAATTTTGTGAATCCTTGTTAGTATCTGCTTTGTTTCCCTTTCTGTATTTACGGAAAAAGGGTTTTTTGATATTGATGCACCCCGTAAAATAATGAAATTAAATTAAAATTTGTTTTGGAACCCCTTTTAAACCCCCAGTGGTCATCACATTTAAAATGTTCATTAAAGCTGCTAAATGATATATAATTTAGAAGAAAAAGAATAAAAAAAGCGCGTGGTGATTTAAAGGAACAAACAGTTATTCCAGTTTTTGGCCTGCTTTAAAATGAAGCCAAAAAAAAGGTGCCAAAAAGTATTTACGGGGTTTTAAATGACATCACAGGAAAATTATATCTACAGTATTTGATTATATAAAAATTTCTATAAAGGATTAAAAGAAAACAATAAAATTGGGAAATTTTCCCGGTGTATGAAGAAGGCTTTGAGATGATGATAAAATTGATGTCGAAAATCGAAGGTTGCCCCTCCTGCTGGGTTCAAGTCGGGCTGGCCCTTGATGTTTATGTAAAGAAGCCTTTAAGGGGCCGCTCTCCTGGGAAACCCTTGTATGATGTCATTGTGAGTCATATTATTTGTATTTAAAAATTATGTTCGGATGGGTTTAATTTTACCTATTTTTTTTTAGTTTAGATTTCTCTGGGTTAAATATGTGGGGTTATTTCCCGGCTGGAAAAAATGATGGCAGGTTATTCTTTCAACGCCCCCATGTAGAATATGTCAAAAATAGTAAAATCGAAATTGAATATTCAAAGTTTGTTTTCGTTAATTATGATAACAAAAAATGTTTTTAAATATAGGTTTGAATTGCAAATTTTTATGTCACCCTTTTGAACCCCCAAACCGCCAAACTCCTAAACCGAAGTAAATTAGCATCTTAAAAGGTTTATTCCCCTGTAATTCATTCGGTTTTAGGTATATACCTAAAAACCCATCAAGTAATGATATAACTTTCAATATAAGCTTTAAAACATAAAACCATGGAATCTGAAAGGCAATTGAATGTTATGACATACGCAGAAATTCTTTTTTTACTCCCCCTTTTTAATTTTGTTGTCAGAGTTTCCTACCCTGAAAATACAAAAAAAATGATTTTCTCCCTTTTTAGGTTAAAATTTAATGTGTTCTGAAATTTGAACGAAACACATAAAGCTCTTTCTACCGTGTTTCCTGAAAAATTAAACGTTTTTCATTTTTCATAGAAACTGTAATTTCCCCTAGATTTCAATGTTAAAAATACGTAATTTCCCCACTTAATAAAAACCCGGAAAAATTCGGTGAAACTTTTTATTTTGGTGTCTTAAAGTGACAAAGTTTATACTTCATCCAGTGGCAAGATATGGAAAATGGGTATTTGGGGGGTTATACCCTTTAAAATGGACATTGCTGATGACTGAAAAAATTGTCTGGGAATTGTTAAATTTCTATCAACGATAAAATAGTTTAAAAATGCACCCACATTGCCCTTTTTTTTCTGCCAAAAAGGGCCCCCCAGTAGATTCCATGAGTCGTATGATGTAGCGTAGTCTTGGGGAAATCCTGCATGGCGTGTATTATGGAATCCGTGACAAATTGAGATAATAATTATCAATATATTATATATATTTAATATGGATGAAATATCGGAATCCAATTATTGGTAAGACAACTTAAAAAAAACATCGTTCTTGAAATGTATCAAAATCAAAATGTCTCGTTGATTCAAGAAGTCTATGGTTGATTATCATACGTGTAGGAGTTATGCCCATTTTTTAATACAGTTATCAAAATTTGCATGTATAACATTTCTTGGAAATTGTTTTATTTTGTATAAGTAAACTGGGAAAAAAATCGATTGATATTGGTTTTTGAATAGTTTCTTGTATAGTAGAACATACAGGATGTGGTCTAAAGACGTTTGTTCGAACCCGTTGCGGAAGGGTTTTTTTCATGACTTTCCCCAAGCGTAAAGTACTGGTCCAACAAAGGACAGGTGAGAATGTATGTAACTTGTAGGAACTTTTTTCCCCAATCGACCAGTAAAAAAGGGATTACAAAGAAAACACTCTTCGGCGTGGAGGGTTAAAAGATGTAAAAAATTTAAAAAAATGACTGTGTCCGGTAGCTGTATATAAGGTTTTACATTGGTTTTTTAAAACGGATGCGCCAATAAAATGGCGTAATTTGAACCCCCTAAACGACCAATTCGCCGTAATATCCCCGGCCTATAGTGATTATTGATCGGCGTGGTAGTCGACGATAAACAGAAACAAAAACCCGTTATCTGTTTCTGTGCTTATTTCGATAATTGGTATTATAAGGTGTGTGAAATAAAAGTGTGGTCTGAAAGAGACGTGAATCATGAATACTTAAATATGTAATAGTGAGTGGTTTTTTAAAGTATAAATAAATAAAAAAAAATTTTTGGGTCTTCTGAGATTTGAACAGCCCCAAAACTGAATTTATACATAAGCTTTTTAAAAAAATGAAAAAACAAATCCCTGGTTTCTTTTTTTTTTTGCTTGAATATCTTTTGGGGGAAAATTCTGAATTCGGCCCCTTCCCAAAAACCATGGATAAAGACAGCCGTTTCGTATAAAGATGGAACACCGACCGCCCTTTTAATAGAAATGGTTTACATTTGTTTAAACTATCCCCTTTTACGGCCAAATTTTTGCTCCCAGTATGCCACCGTATGTGTATGTGACGAAAAAACAAACGAATTCTTATTAACGTTTAAGCTACAAAACGTATCATCAGAATAACATAAAATAAAATTATTCGGGCAATATAAAAACAAATTTATAAAAAGCTGCTATTGTTTTAGTTTAGATACTGTAAGTAGGCAGGGTATTCGTTTATTTTTTTCCCACGGGAAACATACAAAAATATAGGAAGTCTGTAAAAGAGGGGAAAAATTGGATATCCGCGTAGAAAAATGACTGATACCACACTCATTAATATGCTGACACCGGCAACCAGTTTGGAACAAGCTTATTTGAGCGTTTTTTGGGTATGTTTTAGTCGGAGATCAAACCCCACGACCCCCCAATTTTTGCGGGGAGCTCTAAAAATCGGAAATCGGGCCGGTTTTTATTCCCCCGCATGCTTGGAATAGAAATTTTAGATTTGAAATTTAAAAGGTTTAATAAGAAATTACCTGTTTTCGCCCCAGTGTGACTGTAAATATCAAGCAAGAAAAATATTTATTTCCCTACCGGTTTACGATAAATATTGTATTTCAAGAGATAATTCGTGTATACAAGAAAAACGCGATCAAAAAAATTTTATTCTCGCCGATTGAAGCGTTAAGACTTGGATTACGGTAAATGAAATACTATTCTGCATTTTAGTTTTGTTTTATAAAAAATTTTAAATTATATAAGGAAATTTGTAATAGTGGAAAAAGAAATAAGCTTGAAAATTTCTCCAACAAATTTTTCTAATAGGTTTAAAATTTTCCCCAGTTTGAGAAAAAAAATGAAGATGAACAAAAAAGGGGAAATGCGTGACAGGCAGTGTGTTTTTTGAGTAGTGTTGTTGGAAAGGGTGCTTATATGGAACGCGTTCTAAAAGATTACACAAATTTATAATTTTCCCCGAAATTTATTTTCACAAACATTGTTAGTAAAAAATTCTTGTAATTGGTTTGTAGCTGATGTAGAAAATTCGTCGAAAGTTTGTAGTGAGTGTATCTATTTTTACAATTCAATTGAATGTTTGTAGTGAGCGTTATTTAACAATTCATGAATGTTTGTGTGAGTGTAGAAAATAAAGTTGTATGTTTGTAGGGCGTATTACTTCTAGCAATTCAAGCGAATGTTTGTAGTGAGCCTATTACTTTAACAATTCAAATCGAAGTTTGTAGTGGCGTATCTATTCTAAATTCAAGTCGAATTTTTAGTGAGGTTTACTTTAACAATTCAAGTCGAAAGTTTGTGTGAGCGTATTTTTCTAACAATTCAAATTTTGAATTTTGTGCTGAGGTTATTCTAACAATTCAAGTCGAATTTTTGTAGCTGAGCGATCTACTTTAACAATTCAAGTCGAATGTTTGTAGCTGAACGTTCATTTAAAATTCAAGTCAAGTTTGTGCTGAGGTAAAAAAATTAAGTGAATAAGTAAGTCACGTTGGGGGCTAATATTTTATTTAGCTTGCATTTTTGCGTAATTGCAGAGAAAAAATGGATGATGTTGAAAGAAAACGTGGTTCGATCCCCTTTTTTTTGTGCATGTTATAAATTATTCTTGGTAGACTTCGTCATTTGTCTCAATAATGTTGTTGGCATTTGCCCATGTGCCAAAAAACAATGAGTTTTTTGAATGAGAGAGAATATATATATATATTGTGACAACACACCAGAACCAGATGTTTTTTTACGACTTTTGCCAAGAATTTTCCCCCCCCAAAATTAAAATACAAAAAATCCCAGATAACGGAAAAGATTTTTAATTTACGACTTTTGCCAAGTACATTTCTACAGATTTAAAATACAAATAATCCCAAATTAGTGATCACACAAGATAATTTTCCCCAAATTATACTTAATTTATAAGATTGTAGGAAAAAATTTAAAGCTTTTAATTTGATTTGTGTAAAAATATCTAAACGCGTTCTTTTTAAAACCGGAGTCCCTTTCTGTATGTAAAAACATCCCCTTTTGAGCGGTGTCCCAATTTTACTTGGTTTTCAGTTTCTTCTTTTTGGTGGGGAATAAATGTAGGCCTCGGGGGTCTTGAAGAAATGTTTCTGGTACGGGCAAATAATTTAAGGTTTATGTTTTAAACCCAAGGGAATGAAAAAAGGGAAAAGGTTTCCTATATTTTTTTGAAAAATTTTTTTTCGACAAATTTTTGGGGGAAAACAATAAAAAAAAGGTTTAAAAACAATCATTCTTTAATTACCCCTCATTAACAAAACGTTAAAATACCGAGTAAAATAAAATTGAAGGAGGTATTACATCATTATAAATATATAAAAAAAAATGTGTACACATACAAGGCTTTGGGATTTATGAAACCCCGGGGTAGAAACAAACATAATACATTTCGAAAAAAATTATAGATCTGTGGGTTTAAATTTCCCGGGAAACATGAAGCAAGGATCGAAATCTCGAAGCCCAAAAAGGCAACATTTCCAAACCTTTAGCCAGTTCTATTCACTTTGCTAAACTAAAAAACCATTATATGGGATCAAGACAAAGAATCAAATCCCCAAAAGAAAAATAAAATCCCCATCGCGTTTTTCATCGGTTTTCGCAAGAAATTTCCCCTTCAGTTCACGAGTCCCCTGATTCAAAAAATTTTTTCTTCTTTTTAAAAGGCTTTTTTTAAAAATTTTTAAAAACGATTTCCCAAAAATTTTGTCCATGTTTAAAAAGACTTTTTCCCCGAGGGGTATTGTTGGATTACCTGTATTTTTGTGTGGGGGTTATAAACGGTTTTCTTTTAAAAAAAATTCCTTCATTTCCCCCGATCGATGATTCAAAAAAAACCCCTTTTTTCTTTAAAAAAGGTTGTTGATACTGGTAACGGGGGAAAATTTTTTAAAAAAGTTTCTGTCGCAATGTTTAAGCGGGGCTTTTTCCAAAAAAAAGTATTGTTGGTTTACCTGTCAGTTTGAAATCGCGTACATCAGTTTTATGAAGAAATTTTTCCTTTAGTTCATGGGGACAATGATTGGGGAAAAAATTTTTTTTCTTTTTAATGGCTTTTTGGGAAAACTGAAAAAAGTGACCCCTTTTTTAAACATTTTTGTGGGGAATGTATAACCCCACTTTTTTCCAAAAAAAGAATACTTTTGAGTATTCCCCGCTGTTTTGTGTCGTAAATTTTTGGGAAAAATTTTTTTTCGGATTTTGGGTGTTTCCCCAAAGTTAAAAAGTGTGTTTTGTTTTTTTGATGGAGAAAAATTAAAAAATTTTATTCAAAAAAAAACCCAAAAATTGAAAAAAACAAACAACATTATAAATGACAAAAAAAAAGAAAAATCCCCCTCAACCTATTCAAAAAAGTTGTTTTAATTACTTTTTATTTTATAAAAAACGCATTATCTTTTTTTTGTCATTTAAAATTTTTTGCACCGAAGAAAAAAATGCAAAAAAATGGAAAAAAAAAGACCCCTTTTTTTTTTAAATTTTTAAAAGGATTTCAAGCTAACCCCCCCCAAGCGGCAAAAGAGAACCAAAACTTTTTAAAAAAATTTTACTATTAGGTACCCCAATGCAAAAAGGTTTTAAAAAAAAGTATAAAAAGTCGCACTAGTAAAAACCCCCTTTTTTTCCCTTTAAAAAACCCCAAATTTTAAGCTTTTAAAAAAGATTTAAAAATTTTTTTTAAAAGGGGGGTCAAAACTTGGGCTACCTTTTAAATGCCCCAAAACAAGTCCCATTTAAAAAAAAATTAACACCCCCAAAAAAGGGCTTTTTAAAAATAAAACTTTTTTTATTACTTTTTTGAAATATTTTTTTTTTGGGGGCTTTTTGGACCAAAAAAAACACAAAAACGAAAAATTTTTCCCTTTTTACTTTGCAATTTCTTTTTTTTAAAAAAATTTGGGGTTTTCCCTTTTAGCCCCAAAAAATACTAACTTTTTAAAAAATTTATGAAAAATAAAAAAAAAAAAAAAAGTAAAGGGGCGAAAAACCCCCTGTTTTAGAAAAATTTTTATTTTTTTTTGGGGAAATTTTTGTGAATTTTGGGAAAATTTAAGGGGCAAAAATGCTTTTTTAAATTCGCCCCCCTATATTTTGTGGTTTATTTTGAAAAAAAATTTGCAGAAAAAAAGAATTTTTATTGTCCTTTTCAAAAAAGGTAGGTTTTTGTAGACCTACCCTCATTTCACTTTTTTTTGGGGGGGGTTTCAAAAATTTAAAACCCTTTTTTTGTAGCTCAAAAAGTTTTAGCCATTTTCCCCTTTTTACCTAGAAACTACCCCCTTTTTTTTAGGTTTTAAAAAAAAAACAAGCAACAAACTGATAGGGGAAAAAAAAATTTAAAAATTTTGAATTATAAGTAGAAAAAGGTTTTCTTTTAGGGGCCCCCTAGCAGAAAAATTTTGGGGAAAAAAAAAAATTTAGAAAAAATTTTTCCTTTTGGGGGCCTTTTTAAAAATGGAAAAAGTTCAATTAAAAATAAAAATTTTCCCCTGTCGAACATTCAAATTTTTTTTCCCCCCCCTTTAAAAAAAAAAAATTTAAATTTTCAATTTTTTAAAAAAAAAGGATAAAAACCCTTGGATGCCGAAAAAGGGGGCCAAAACAAGTCCGATTTTCCCAAAACTAAACATATTGGGGAAAAAAACCCCCCTTTTTAAAAAAAAAACTTTTGTTCTATATTGTTTATGAAATTTTTTTTTGATTTTGATTTTTTAAACCCCAAAAAAATTTTTAAAATTTTAAACCAAAAATGAGGGGCCCTTTTCAAAAATTTTTTTCTTTTTAAAAATTATGTGCCACTTAAGAAAAATATTTTTTCTTTAAAAAAGGGGGAAAAATTTTATAAAAAATTTAATTTTAAAAAATTTTGGGAAAACTGCAAAAAAACTTTAAAAGTCATGCTTTGAAAATTTTTGGATTTTTCAAAAATTTTTGGTTTAATTTTTTACCCAATGTGGAAAAAAACCCGGGGTTTTCCCCCAATTCGCCCCCCCATATTTTGGGTTTTAAAAACTTGAAATCATATGAAAAAAAAAAATTTTTTTTTTTTTTTCCCTTTTTAAAAAAGGGCATTTTTTTTTTTTAGACCTCCCCCCCTTTTTTACTTTTTTTTTGCAAAAATTCAAAAATTTAAAACCCTTTCCCTAGCAAAAAGTTTATTACAAAAATTTTTTAAACCTATCATTTTTTATTGGCTTTTGACAAGGAAACAATGAAAAAAAAAACTGAATGGACCTCAAAAAAGGGGGAGTTATTAGCATTTTTTTTTTTTTTTAAAAAAGGTCCCTTGCGGAAAAAATAAGAAAAAATGAAAATTTTCTAACGTTAGGATCAATTTCACCCCCAAAAAAAGGGGAAAAGGTTTTAAAAATTTCATAATTGGGCTTTTTTCTATTGGTGATATCCTTTCCCCAAAAAAAGGGGTTTAAAAAAAAATTAATAAAAAATGGGAATAAAAATCGCTTTTTCCCCCTTTTTCGGTTTTCGCAAAATTTTTTTAAATTCAGTTCACGAGTCAAAAAAATTTAAAAAAAATATTTTTGAAAAAGGGCTTTTTTTTTAAATTTTTTTAACAGCGTTTTTTCCCCAACATTTTTGTCGCAATTTTTAAAGTTTTTTTTTCCCCAAAAAGGAAAAATTTTTGGTATTATCTTTCAGGTATGCCCCCAAAAGGTTTTGGGTTTTTGGGGGAAAAAAAATTTTCCTTTCCCAGTTCACGAGTCGCTTTTTTTAAAAAAAACATTTTTTCGTTCAAGGGCTTGTTGAATCCTGAAAAACATTGATCTTTCAAACGTTTCTGTGCTTTTTTTTAAAAGCAGATTTTTCCCCCGGGGGATTATTGTTGGTATTACTGTCATTTATGAAACGGATATCATCGGTTTTAAAAAAAAAAAAATTTTCCCTTTTCATTTGGGGGAGTCGCTTGATTCGAAAAAACCTTTTTTTTTTTTTAAAAGGTTGTTGAATCTGAAACATGATTTTTAAAACATTTTTGTCACAAGGTTAATCAGACTTTTACCAAAAAAAATACTTTTGAGTATTACCGGTCTGTTGTGTTTTTTTAAACAAAAAAACTTTTTTTAGGTTCGGGTTTGAAATTTTTTTTAAATTTTTGTTTTTTGCTTTATGATGGGACAAAGGGACAATTGTATTGATAAAAACCAATTGCAAACGACAAACAAAGTTAAAATAAACCCGGGACAAAAAAATATCCCCCCCAAACACTTTTAAAAAAAAATTTTAAAAATTTGGGGAATTTTTTTTTCCCCTTTTCCCCTGGGGGAAAAAAAATTTTTAATCTTTTTTGTGTTTTTCAAATTGATGTCACCGAAAAAAAGGGGGAACCCCCAAAAAAAGGGGGCAAAAAAAAATCGAATTCATTTTTTTTAATTTTTAATAGTATTTCAAGCAAATCCCCCCCAAACCCCGGAAAAAAAAGAAAAAAAAATGTTTAAAAATTTTTAAAAAATTTTTTTTTGTACCTACCCAAAGCAGAAATGGTTCAATCAAGTTTTACAAGTGCATAGTCAAACCCTTCTTTTCCCCTTTAAAAATCACAATTTGGGGCTTTTAAAAAATGTTTTTTAAAATTTTTTAAAAAGGGTTTTAAATTGGCTTCCCCAAAAAAGGGGAAAATTTTTTTTTTTTGGAGGTTTTGGACCCCAAAAAAAAACAAAAAGATCGTAATTTTCCCCCTTAAATTTTCAATTTTTTTTTCCCCTTTTTTTTGTGAGGCCCCCTTTTAGACTTTTAAAAATCCCAAAAAATTGTAAAAAAATTTTCCCGAAGAAGGAAAAAAAAAAATAAACAGGAGCGAAAAACTTTTTTAAAAAATTTAAAAATTTTTTTAAAAAATTTTTGGGGAAGTTTAAACCCTTTCTAGAGGAAAAACCCCAAACATTTCTTAAATTCCCCAACCCCCTAATTTTGGGGTTTTTGTTTGAAAAAAATTTTTCAGCAAAACGGGGAAATTTTTTTTGATTCTAACAAAAAGGGGGGGTTTTTCTTGGGCCCCCCCCCTCATTGCAAAATTTTTTTTCCAGGTTCGAACTTTAAAATTCCCCTTGTAGCTCAAAAAGTTTTACCCCCTCCCCCCTCATCCCCAAAAAACTATATATTTATTAGGCTATCAAAAAGGGGGGCCACAGGGAAAAAAAAATGCTTATGGATCAGACTTAACATTTTGAAATTTTAAAAAAGGGGGGAAAATGCCTCTTTGGCCCCCTGCGGCAAAAGGAAAAACCCAAAAATTTTTTTTAAAATTTTACCATTAGGTCCCCAGAAAAAGGGGCCCCAATTTTTTTTAATTAATTTTTCAAATGCACTGTCGAACATTCTTTTTCTATAATCAAATTTTAAAAAATAAAAATGTTAAAAAATTTTTCCCCCAAAAAAGGGGTAAAAATTTTGGGGTCCCCTAAAATGACCAAATCAAGCCCATTTTTAAAAAACTAAAATATTAAAAAGAACTTTTTAAAAACAAAAATTTTTTTTTATATATTGTTAAAATTTTGTTTTTTGATTTTGAGCTATTTCAAGCCGATATTGATATCCCAATTATTAAAATGACCTTGCCCTTTACAAATATTTTTTTTTTTATATTATGTGACCGTAAGAACATGTTTTAAAAAAAATTTTTAAAATTTTTTCATAGAAATTGTTTTTAAAAAAAAAAGTAGGAGCTAAAAAAAATTCTTAACAGTTTTTTTTTGAAAAGGGGGTTTTTTTTCAAAAAAATTTTGGTTTAAGCCCCGCGTATGGGGACAAACCATGTTTCCCCCCAAATTTCCCCCCCCATTTTTTTTGTGGTTATTTTCTTGCAATATATGCAACAAAAAAAAAATTTTTAAAAAAATTTCCCCAATAAAAAGGGGAAAACTTTTTTCGTCCCCCTTTTCCCTTTTTTTTTCACTGTTTTTTGCGAGGTTCAAAAATTTTCCCCCTTTCCCCGTAGAAAAAAAAGTTTTATAAACGCAGTTTTTAAAACCTTCTTATTTGATTAGGATTTTGAAAGGAACACAAAAAAAAAAACCCCACATCTAATCGGACCTCAAAAAACAGAGTTATTAGAAATTTTTTTTTTTTTTTTAAAAAACCCCCCTGGGGCAAAAAAAGAAAAAAATGAAATTTTTCCCCGTTAGGTTAAGGGTTTTAAAAAAATATAAGGAACTGGAAAAATTAAAATAGTGGTTTTTTTCTATCTGGTGTTTTTGGGTTTAAAAAAAAGGGGGGTTTTTTTAAAAAAAATTAAAAATACTAGACCCCCCAAATGCGATTCATCGGTTTGCAAAAAAAAATTTCCCCATTAGTTCACGAGTCGATGATTCGAAAAAATTTTTCGTTAATTTTTTTTTGGATATTTTTAAACCCCCATCTTTCAAACATTTCTGTAAAAATTTTTAAAAGGGGGGCCTTTTTTACCCAAAAGATTATTGAAAAATTAAAACCTGCCCGTTATGTTTTGGGGGTATCTCAGTTTTCAGGGGAAAAAATTAAAAAAAACCCCCAAGTCGCAGGTTTCGAAAAAATTTTTTGGTTCGGGGGCCCCTTTTTGGGGAATACTGTTGAATCCATTTTTTTCCTTAAAAAATTTTTGGGGTGCAATTTTTAAAAAAAAACCCCTTTTTTCCCAAGAAAAAAATTTTTAAAATTTTTTACCTTTTAAAAATGTAGTGCAAAAAAAACATTTTTTAAAAAATTTGGGATGCAAATTATATGTGTGTGTTGCTTTATGTTTTTAAAAAAGGGGGAAAATTTTGTACTCGAAAAAAAAACAACCCCCAAAGGGGAAAAAAATTTTTATAAAATGACCGCAAAAATTTTGCGTTTTTTCCCCCCTTAAAATTTTTATAAGAACTAATGTTTTTTTAAAATTCTATCTTTTTTCATGAAATATGAAAAAATTTTTTAGTGTTTTTAAAAAATTGATGCCCCAAAAGGAAAACAGAATGCAAAAAATAGCATAAAAATCACCCAAAATTTTAAAATTTAGTAAAAAAGGGGTTTTTTTTCCCCAACCCAAAGGCCCCCCCCTAGCAGAAAAAAGAGAAAAAAAATTGGTAAAATTTTACTAGGGGGAAATAGAAATCCCCCAAAAGGGTTCAATGAAGCCCAAGCGCACTATTTTAAACTTTTTTTCCCCTTTTTTCCCCCCAAAAATTTTGGAAGCATAAAACTGTTTAAAATTTTTTTAAAATTTTGGGAAAAAAAAATTTTGGAAAACTGTTTTTAAAAAAGGGACAAATAAACCCCCGTTTAAAAAAACCCCTAAACCACTGGAAAGGGCATTAAAAAAAAAACCCCTTTTTTTTCATTTTTTTCCCCAAAAAAATTTTTTTTTTTTGGGGGCTTTGGGGCGAAAAAAAAACCAATAATGTAATAGGGATTGACCTTTAAAATTTCATTTAACTTTTTAAATTGTGGGGCCTTTAAACATAACAATACATAATTGTGAAAATATAAAAAAAGAATGAAAAAAAAAAAGGGGTCAGGAGCGACAAAAAAAATTTTTAAAAAATTTTTGTTTTTCCCCAAAATTTTTAAAAAAAATTTTGATTTTTTTAGGGACAAACCAGGCCCTTTTTTTAAATTTTTTCGTCCCCCAAAAAAATTTTGGCGAAATTTTTTTTCCCAAATCATTTGCAGCAAAAAAAATTTTCTATTGTGTCTAACAAAAACGGATAGGTTTTTCGTAAATCCCCCCATCTCACAGTTTTTTTTTGCGAGTTCGAATTTAAAAACCCCTTTCCCTTCTAGCCCAAAAATTTTTTACCCCTCATCCCCAAAAACTTTATATTTTATTAGGCTATCAACAAAAAAAATAATGAAAAAAAACCGCATTTGGATCAGGCTTTAATTTTTTTTAGTTAAAAAAAAAGGTGTTTCACTAAGGGGCCCCCCGGGGGAAAATGAGAAAAAAAATTTTTTTAAAAAATTTTTAACCCTTTTTGGTACATAGAAAAGCAGAAAAAAATTTCCCCAACCCCTATAAAAGTCCCCTCTACGAAAAAATTTTTTTTTCTTAATATTCACAATTTAAAAAAAAAAAAATGATTAAAAAATTTTTCCCAAAAAAAAAAGGGTAAAAATTTGGATGCCGTTTGCCCCAAAACAAACCGATTAAAAATTTCCCCTAAAGGGGAAAGGGGTTTTTTAAAAAAAAAAAATTTTTTTATTTTTTTTCAATAAAAAAATTTTTTTTTTTTTTGGGAAAATTTTTGGGGGGCCCAAAAAAAAAACAATAATTTTAATATGCCTTGCCCTTTTTAAATTTCTTTTTTTAATTTTTTAAAAATTTTGGGGCCCCCTTTTAAACATAAAAAATACATAATTTTTTGAAAAATTTCAGGAGAATAAAAACCCCAAAAAAAAGAAGGGCGCCAAAAAACTCTTTTCGAAATTTTGTTTTTTTCCAAAAATTTTGTGAATTTTTACGTTTTAGGGAAAAACCATGAAAATTTTTTAGATTCGCTACCCCTTTTTTTGTGGGGTTTTTGTTTGCAAATCTTTTTGAAACGATTCTTTTTCTGTTTTCAAAAAAAACGGTGGTTTTTTTTCCAATACCCTCATCTGCCCATTTTTTTTCGAGGTGGGGAAATTTAAAACCCCTTTCCTTTTTCAAAACTCAAAAAGTTTCGGGGACTCTACCTAAAAATTTTTTATATTTTATTAGGCTATAAAAAAAGAAACATAATGCAAAAAACCCCCATTTGGATAGGCTTTAATTTTTTTAGTTAAAGAAGAAGGTGCTTTCAAGAAAACCCCCCAGGGGGAAAATGAGAAACAAAATTGTTAAAAAATTTCCCTTTAAAGGGCCCCACCCCCGCAGCAAAAAATTTTTAAAAAAAGTAAAAAGTCGCATAGTCGAAACTTTCCCTTTTTTTTTAATGTACAATTTAAAAAATAAAAATGATTTCCCCCTTTTTAAAAAAAAAAAGGGTCAACTTTGGGGTTCCCCTAATTTGCCCCAAAAAAAGCCCCATTTTTCCCCAAAAAAAAAAACGTCACGGGAAAAAGGGGTATTAAAAAACAAAAAAATTTTTTTTTTTATATCCACAAAAATTTAAAAAATTTTTGGGGTTTTTTTTGGGGCCAAAAAAAAAACCCCCAATAACCCCGTAAAAAACCCTTCCCCCTTTTTTCATTTATTTTTTTTTTTTTTTAATTTTCCCCCCTTTTTCCCCCGACTAACAAACTAATTGTGAAAAATATCATGAAAAATTTAAAAAAAAAATTTTACAGTCGAAGCGAAAAAAAAATTTTTTTTAAAAATTTAAAAACTTTTCCTAAAATTTAGTGAAGTTTGTTTTTTCCCCAGAGGACAAACCAAAACATTTTTAAATTCGCCACCCCATATTTTTTGGGGTATTGTCTTGAAAATTTTTTCCCGCAAACAAAATTTTTAAAAAACTGATTCTAACAAAAATGGGGGGGTTTTTCGTAGAACCCCCCCCTTTTTTTTTGCACATTTTTTTTGAGAGGTTCGAATTTAAAAAAACCCTTCTGTGGTTTTAAAATTTTTTTTTCCCCGCGAACGTACCCTCGAACCCCTTATTTTTTTTAAATTTGGCTATCAAAAAAAAAAGAATGAAAAAAAAAACTTTTTTTAAAAAGGGACCTAAAAAAGGGGAGTTATTGGGCCTTAGTTTTTCCCCAAAAAAACCCCCCTGGGGAAAAAAAAAAGGACAATAAATAAAAATTTTTCCCCAACGTTGGAAAATTTTTTTCCCCAAATACGTGCTAAAATGTTAAAAATTTTCCAAACATGGACTTTTTTTATCATGGTAAATCCCCCGTTAAAAAAAAAAGGGGTTAAAAAAAAATAATAAAAAAAAAAAAAATAAAACAGAAAAAGGGGAACCCCAAAAGGGTTTTTTGCACTGCGAGGTGCGAAAACCTAACTAAAATGGGGAATGCGATATCTCGGTTTTCGAAAAAACAATTTTTTTTAGTTCAGAGTAAAATGTTTGAAAAACATATTTCTTCGTTCAAGGGGATTTTGAATACTGTTAAAACCGTGACTTTAAAACCCTTTTTTTCGCAATTTTTTAAAACAGACTTTTACAAGGGGAAAAAAATTTTAAAATTTTTCCCGTCTGTAAAGGGTCGCAAAAAAAAATTTTTTAGAGGAAAATTTTTGGGGAGAAATTTTTTTGTGTGTTGCTTTTGGGGGTGACATAGCCCCAATGTACTCGATAAAAACAATTGCAACCCACACACAAAAGTTAAAAATGACACGCGGCCCTTTTTATTAATTAAAAATTTTTTAAAGAACAATGTTGCAAAAAAATTAAATATTATTTTTGAAATATCGCAAAAAATTTTTTAGTGTTGTTTCAAATTGATTTCACCAAGGGCCCCCCAAAGCAAAAATTGCCAAAAAAAAAACCCCTTTTTAAATTTTTTTTGTAAAAAAAGGGGGGTTTCAACCAAAAAGGGGCCCCCCCCCCGCAAAAAAGAGAAAAAAAATTTAGTAAATTTTTTCTTTGGTTTTTTTTTTTCCTAGAAAAAAAGCAAATGGTTCAATGAAGCCTAAAGTCGCATAGTCGAACCTTTTTTTTCTTAAATTTTTCAATTTGAAGCATAAAAATGATTTCCTTTGTTTAAAAAAGGGTCAAAATTTTTGGGTGCCGTAAAATGACCAAATCCAAAAACCCATCTTTAAAAACTAAACAAATTTTGGAAAAAGGGGGTTTTAAAACTAAAACTTTTCGAAATACTTTCAATAAAAAAAATTTTTTTTTTTTTTTAGCTATTTGTGGCCGAATAAAAAAAAAAATAATCGTAATATGACCCCTTTTTCCCTTTTAAAAAATTTAATTTTTTTAAAATTTTTTTTTTGAAAAGGCCCCTTTTTTAAAATAACAATACATAACTTGTGAAAATATCCTGGAAAAAAGAACCCCCAAAAAAAGTCAGGAGCGACAAAAAAAAATCTTTTCGAAATTTTAAAATTTTTTCCTAAATTTTAAAAAAAAGTTTGACCCTTTCTAGAGGACAACCCCGCCTTTATTAATTCGCTCCCCCTATCCCCTTTTTTCATATATTTTTTTGCAAATCTTTTTTTGCAAACAGAAAATTTTTTTTTTGATGTCTAAAAAAAAAAAAAAAGGGGGAAGGGGGTTTTTTTTTCACCTCCCTATCTTTCACAGTTTTTTTCGAGGTTCGGGGAAAAATTCCCCAAAAACCCCTTTTTTTGCTCCCCAAATTTCAGCCCTCCCAACCCCCAAATTTTAAAATTTTTAAATTTTTTATCAACAAGGGGAAAAAAAATTAATAAAAGCAATTTTTTGGGCGGTTTTTTAATTTTTTAAAAATTTTTGGTAGGGTGCTTTTAAAAAAAGGGGGCCCCCCCTTTTTGGGGGAAAAAGGAAAAATTTTTTTCAAATTTTTTCCATTAGGTCCTAAAAAAAAGCAGCAAATAGTTAATCCAAAAAAAGCAGTGCCCTAGTCGAAAAATTCTATTTTTAATATCACAATTTGGGGAAAAAAAAAAAAATTTTTTTTTTTTAAATTTTTTCCCAAAAAAAGGGTAAAAAAATTTGGGTGCCTTTTAAAATGACCAAATCAACCCCATTTCAAAAACTAACATCACGGGAAAAAGGGGCTCCCCAAGACAAAAAATTTTTTTTTTTTTTTAAAGAAAAAATTTTTTTTGTTTTGGAGCTATTTTGGGGGGCCCAATAAAAACATAATTCTTTTAAAATGCCCTTTGGGGTTTTTTTTTAAAATTTTTTTTTTTTTAAAGGGGGGGCCCCCCTTTTAGACAAACAATACGAAAAATTGTGAAAATTTCATGAAGAATAAACCCAAAAAAAAAAAGTGGGGGCGAAAAAAACTTTTTTTTTAAAAAAATTTTTAAAAATTTTTCCTAAAATTTGGGGGAAATTTGCCCCCTTTCCCCGGGGGAAAACCCCTGTTTTTTAAAATTTCCCCCCCCCATATATTTTGGGCGTTTTGTTTCCCAAAAATTTGCGGGGAAAAAGAACTCTTCTTTTTTGTTTTCTAAAAAAAAAAAGGGGGGGTTTTTTCCCCACCCCTTCCCCCATTTGCCAGTTTTTTGCGAGCTTCGAACATTAAACCCCCTTTGTAGTCAAAAATTTTTAGCGCCCCCTTTTCCTCGAATCTATCATTTTTTTTTTGGGGGAAAACAAAAAGGGGGAAAAAAATGCAAAAAAGCTTTGAAGGCCCCCAAAAAAGGGGGAAAGTTATTAGCCATTAATAAATTTAACAAAAACCCCCCCGGCGGGGAAAGTAAGACTAAATAAAAAAATTTTTCCCCCTTTGGGTCAAGTTCAAATAGGGGTTTTAAAAACCCGTTTAAAAATTTTTTAAAAATTTTGACTTTTTTCTTCTTTTGGGGGTATGCCGTTCACAAAAAAGGTTGAAAAATAAAAAAAACTAAAAAGCAATCGCGATATCATCGGTTTTCGCAAAAAAAATTTTCCCTTAAGTTCACGAGTCGCTTTGTTTTTGAAAAACATTTCTTCGTTAATGGTTTTTTTAAATTTTTAACAGGTCTTCAAACCCTTTTGTCGAAAATTTTTAAAAAAGGGGTTTTTTTTCCCAAAAGGGGAAAATTTTTAAATTTCCCACCCCCCGGGGGGAGTCGCGATTTTTATCGGTTTTTTTGAAAGAAATTTCCCCTTCAGTTCCCCAGTCGCATGTTTCCCCAAAAAAATTTTTTCGTTAATTGTTGTTGATACTTTAAAAAGTGTTTTTTTAAACGTTTTTTGTCGGGAATTTTTTTAAACAGACTTTTTTTCCCAAGAGGTATTGTTGGGGTTTTTTCCTGTAGTTATAAAATTTTCCCTTTTTCATCAGTTTTCATGAAAGCAATTCCTTTTTGTTCTGGTGCATGATTCGAAAAAAAATATTTTTGTTCAGGTTTGAATTTTTTTAAAAAATGATCATTCCCCAAAAAAATTTTTTTGCAATGTTAATCAGATTTTTACCAAGAAGAATATTTTGGTATTCCCCCCTGTTGTGTAGTTGTAAACTTGAAAACATTTTTTACGGATTCGGGTACTGCAATGTTTTGTGGGTTTTTTCTTTTGATGGGGGACAAATGACAATTGTATTCGATAAAAACAATTGGGAAAAGCAAACAAAAAGTATAAAATGAAACGACCAAAGCAATATTTCCAGTCAAAACATTACGAAAAATGTTGCATTGAATTAAACATTTTTATTTAAAAATCGCATTATCTTTTTTGTGTCATTTCAAAAATTTATGTCACCGAAAAACAGAATGCAAAAAAAAATCGTATAAAAAACAGACTTCATTTTTTTTTTTTAAAATTTTTAATTTGATTTCAAACTAATCCCCCCAAGCCGGGAAAATGGGAACCAAAATGATTAAAATTTTACTATTGGTACCTAGCAATGAGCAAAAGGTTCAAACCCAAAAATATACAAGTCGCACTAGTCAAAAATTCTATCCCTTATATATCACCAAATTTTAAGCATAAAAATGATTTTTCCCCCTTTTTTAAAGGGATCAAACCCTTTGGGCGCCGTTTTAAAAAGGGGCCAAATCAAGTCAGATCTTCAAAAACTAAACACAATGGAAAGGGTATTCAAGAACTAAAAATTTTGTTCATATACTTTCAATGAAAATTTTTTGTTTTGGGGGCTATTTGGAGGGCCCAAAAAAAAATAATAATAATTGGTATATGACCTTGAACCCTTTTCTATTATGCTTGATTTTTTTTATGATTTTATTTGTTTTATAAAATTCATAAACAGTGAAAAAATGATGAAGATTGAAAAAAAATAAAAACAGGAAACAGCAAAAAAGGGGAAAAATTTGGGTATTTTTAAATTTTTTGATAAAAGGGGTCAAAATTTTGGGCTGTGGGCATTTGATCAAATGAAATCCCACTTTAAAATAAAAAATGGGGAAAAATCTTTTCAAGACTAAAACTTTTGTTCATATACTTTCTTAAAATATTTTTAGGGTTTTGGGGCTATTTTTGCCGAAAAATAAAAATAAATTGGTATTGACCTTGACCTTTGGGATATTATGCTTGATTTTTTTCTATGATTTATTTGTTTTTAAAATGCATAACAATGAAATAATAAAGAAATTGAACCAAAAAAAAAAGTCAGGAAAAAAACAAAAAGAGGAAACATAAGGGGAAAACAATTGTTTGATAAAAGGATCAAAAATTTTGGGCTGTGGGCATTTGATCCAAAAGAAGTCCGATTTTTCAAAAAAAAAAACCAAAGGAAAGGCCCTCTTCCCCAAAACCCCAAAACTTTTGGTTTTATTACTTTTTAAAAATATTTTTAGATTTGGAGTATTTTTTGCCAAAATAAAAAAAAAATTTTTGGTTATGACCTTTACCTTTGCATATTATGTTGATTTTTTTTTTATGTTTTATTTGTTTTATAAAAATGATTAAAAAGTTAAAAAATGATGAAGATTTTAAAAAAAATTTAAAATCGGAGTGAAATAACCGTAAAAGTCTGCTTTTAAAAATTTTTTTTTTTCCAAAATTTTTTAATTTTTACCCTTTTGGGAAAAAACCCCAAAATTTTTAAAATTTTGCCACCCAAAAATTTTTTGGAAAATTTTTTTGCAAATCTTTCCCCCGAAAAAAATTTCCCCTTTTCTCTGAAAAAAAAAGGGGTTTTTTGTAGCCTTTTTTTATTTCCCCTTTTTTTTGGGGGGTTTAAAATTTTTAAACCTTTTTGTAGCCCTTTTATTACGAAATAATTAAAACCCTATCATTTTTTTTAATTTTTTCTCCCCAAGGAACAAATAAAAAAAAAACCGAAATTTAAAATGGGGGAACCCAAAAAAAGGATTTAATTACCCCTTAAAAAAAATTTTAAAAAAACCCCCCCTGGGGGGAAAATAGAAAAAATGAAAATTTCCCCAACTTTAGGATCAAATACGCTTTGGAAAAATGGAAAAAAAATTTCAAAATGTAAATTTTTTTCTATCATGGTGAATGCCGTTCAAAAAAAAGGTTAAAAATTTTTAAAAAAAAAAAAAAAAAAAAAAAAAAAAAAAAAACCAGGAAAAAAAAAAGGAAAAAACAATAGGTTTTCGAAAGCGTCCCAAAAACCTAAAAAAAAAAAAAAAAAACAGGAAAAGAACAATGGGTTTTTCGCATGCGAAGGTGCGAAAACCAAATTTAAAAACCAAAAGGAAAAAAAAATAGGTTTTCGAAGCGAGGGAAAAACCTAAAAAAAAAAACAGAAGAAAAAACCAATAGGTTTTCGCATCCCGGGTGGGGAAAACCTTAAAAAAAAATAAAAAATAAAACGAAAAAAGAAAAAAGGGGTTTTTCGAAACTGCGAGGTGGGGAAAACCCAAAACAAAAAAATCGCTATGGGCGTTTATCGGTTTCGAAAAAAGAAATTTCCCCCATTCGGGTTCACGAGTCTTTTTATTCAAAAAAACAAATTTCCCCTTGTTCACTTGTTTGTTGAAAAGGGGTTAAAACATGATTTTTCAAAACTTTTTTGTGCAAATTTTTTAAAACAGATTTTTTTTCCCAGTAGATTTTTTTTGAGTATTAAATTTTAATTTCTTTTGTCACGAACTTAAAAACTTTTTTAAACCTTTTTCGGTTAGTTCCATTTTAAAATTTGTGTGTGTTTTTTATGATGGCGAAAAACGAAAAAGGGAATCGTTTTTTAAAAAACAATTCCCAAACGACTCAAACAGAGGGGGAATGAACAAAAAAGGGAAATTTGAAACGCAATTTATTACAAACTAAAAAATATCCATAAATTTTGGAGTGTCGTTTTTTTTTTGTTGTCCCAAAGGGAAAGAATGCCAAAAAATGGCCAAAAAATAAGTTTTTAAATTTTTTTTATTTTTGAAAGTGTTTTCGCGGGCCCCCCTAGGGGGAAATTTTTGGAAAAAGAAAATTGATTAAATTTTTGCGATAAGGCCCTTTGCAATGCAGCTTTTGGTTAGTAAGGTTAAAGTGCTTTTGTCTATTTTTATTTTTTTTTATAAAATTTTTGAAGTATAAAATCTGATTTTACGGTTTTTAAAAAAAAAGGTTTTAAAAACTTTGGACTCCCGTTTTAAAATGAAAAAATTAAAGCCCGGATTTAAAAAAACATATTGGAAAAAAGCTCTTAAAAAACTAAAATTTTGTCTGTATCCTAATAATAAAAATTAGTTTGGGTTTTGGGATTTTGGGGCAAAATAAAAACCAATCATTGAATATGCCTTGCCCGTATATTTATTTTTAATTTTTTAAACTTTGATGACTTTAAAACCAAACCAAACAAAAGGTGGTAAAATATTTTCGAGAACAATAAACAAAAATAAAAAGTCAGGGCGCCCCAAAAAAAGGTTTAAAAAAAATTTTATTTTTTTCCCCAATTTTTTTATTTGAAGTTTGACCTTTTCCCTAGGGACAAAAGGGTTTTTTTTAAATTTCCCCCCCCCATATTTTTTTGTGGTTATGTTTGCAAGTCGTTTTGCGGGGAAAACATAATTTTTATTTTGATTTTAAACCAAAAAGGGGGTAGGTTTTCCATACACCTCCCTTTTTAATTTCCCTTTTTTTTTCCCGGGTTAAAAACTTAAAACCTTTCATTACTAAAAAATTTTTTTTTCCCGTCATTTAAACCCTTTAAAACGAAAAATATTTTTTAGGTTTCCAACAAAAAAACAAAATTGAAACAAACCGCTTTTGAAAAAGGTTTTAAACTTTTTGATTTAAAAAAGAAAGAGTGATTTAAGCAAAGGCCCCTAGCGGCAAAAATGGGGAAAAAAATTTTGATAAAAAGTTTCCTTTGCAGCAAAGAGTTCAATCAAGGTAACAAGCGTTTTTAGTCGAACTTCTATTTTTCATATATCAAAATTTAAAAGCAAAAAAACCCTGTTTTACAATTACCCCCAAAAAAAGGATAAAAATTTTTGGATGCCGTAAAAAGAAATAAAGCCCGTCTTAAAAAACAAAACCCGGGAAAAGGCTCCCAAGAACAAAAACTTTTTTTTTCACTCTCAAAGAAAAATTTTTAGTTTTGGGAGCTATTTGGGGCCGAATAAAAAACACAATAATCGTAATATGACCTTGACCTTTCATTTATTTTTTAAACTTTTTAATTGTGATCCCTTTTTTCAGACATAAACAATACATAACTTGTGAAAATATTCATGAAGAATTAACAAAAATAAATTTCAGAAGCGATAAAAAACATGTTTTTGAACCTTTAACTTTTTTAAAAATTTAGTGAAGTTTGACCGTTTCAGAGGCCCTACCATACTTTTCTTTAAATTCCCACCCATATATTTTGTGCGTAAATGTCTTGCAAATCATTTGCAGCAAACAGAAATTCATCTTATCTGATCTCAAAACAAAAATGGATAGGTTTTTCGTAGACCTCCCCTCATTTGCCAGTTTTTTGGGGAGGTTCGAACTTTCAACCTTTTGTAGCTAAAATACTTTCAGCAACACGTACCCTCGAAACCTATCATATTTTATTTGGCTATCAAAAGGAACAGAATGCAAAAAACCGCATTTGAATGGGGACCTCAAATAAGTGAGTTATTAGCCATTAATAAATTTCATGCAAAACGCCCCCTGGCGGGAAAAGTAAGACATAAATAAAAATTTTTTTCTCAACGTTAGGATCATTTTCAAATACGTGGTAATAACTGATTAAAATTTCTTTACATGTGCCTTTTTTCTATCATGGTGATTTTGCCGTTCACAAAAAAAGGTTAGAAAATAATAAAAACTAGAATCGTATTGCGATATCATGGGTTTTCGCAAAAGCAATTCCATTCAGTTCACGAGTCACATGTTTCGAAAAACATATTTCTTCGTTCAATGGCTTTTTTGAATACTGTTGAATACAGTGATCTTTCAAACATTTTTGTCGCAATGTTTAAGCAGATTTACCAAGAAGAATACTTTTAAGTATTACCTGTCTGTAATGTAGTCGCTAACTTGAAAACTTTTTTTACAGACTTGGGGGTACTGCAACATTATATGTGTGTGTTGCTTTATGAGGGTGACATACGACAATTGTACTCGATAAACAACAATTGCAAACGACACACACAGTATAAAATGACACGGAACAATGTGATATGCACACTTAACATTAAATAACGAACTAATGTTGCATTGAATTACTATCATTTTCATGAAATATCGCATAAATATTTTAGTGTTGTTTCAAATTGATGTCACCAAGGAACAGAATGCAAAAAAATTGCATTAAAATTCAGACTTTAATTATTTTAGTAATAAAGGGTGATTTCAAGCCAGCGCCCCCCTAGCAGCAAAAATGAGAACAAAATTGAGTAAAAATTTTACTATAGGTACCTAGAAATGCAGCAAATGGTTCAATGAAGCATACAAGTCGCACTAGTCGAACATTCTATTCCTTATATATCACAATTTGAAGCATAAAAACTGATTTACAATTGTTCTAAATAGGATCAAACTTTGGACTGCCGTAAAATGACCAAATCAAGTCCGATCTTCAAAAACTAAACATCACTGGAAAGGGCTATTTAAGAACTAAAACTTTTCTTTAAATACTTTCAATAAAATTTTTTGTTTTGGGCTATTTGGAGCCGAATAAAAAACACAATTATCGTAATATGACCTTGACCTTTGAAATTTCATTTTAACTTTTTAATTGTGAGGCCCTTTCAAACATAACAATACATAACTTGTGAAAATATCATGAAGAATGAACTAAAAATAAAGTCAGGAGCGACAAAAAACATCTTTTCGAAATTTTAATTTTTCCTAAAATTTAGTGAAGTTTGACCGTTTCTAGAGGACAAACCATGCATTTATTAAATTCGCTACCCCATATATTTTGTGCGTATATGTCTTGCAAATCATTTGCAGCAAACAAAATTCTTCTATCTGTTGTCTAACAAAAACGGATAGATATTTCGTACACATACCCTCATCTGCACAGTTTTTAGCGAGGTTCGAACTTTCAACCTTCCGTTGCTAGCTCAAAAAGTTTCAGCCACTCATACCTAGAAACTATCATATTTTATTAGGCTATCAACAAGAAACATAATGCAATAAACCGCATTTGGATCAGGCTTTAACTTTTTGAGTTATAAGTAGAAGAGTGCTTTCAAGCTAAGCGCCCCCTAGCGGCAAAATGAGAAACAAAATTGATTAAAATTTTACCATTAAGTAACCTAGCAATGCAGCAAATAGTTCAATCAAGTAGTTAAATCAAAAACTAGTCGAACATTCTATTTCTTATATATCACAATTTGAAGCATAAAAACTGATTTACAATTATTCCAAAAAAGGATCAAACTTTGGACTGCCGTAATATGACCAAAAAAAGTCCGATCTTCAAAAACTAAACATCAATGGAAAGAGCTCTTAAAGAACTAAAACTTTTGTTCATATACTCTCAATGAAATATTTTCAGTTTTGGAGCTATTTGGGGCCGAATAAAAACACAAGAATCGTAACATGACCTTGACCTTTTCAATTATTTTTAAAATTTTTAATTGTGAGTCCCTTTCAAACATAACAATACATAACTTGTGAAAATATCATGAAGAATTAACAAAAAATAAAGTCAGAAGCGATAAAAAACATGTTTTTGAAACTTTAATTTTTCCTAAAATTTAGTGAAGTTTGACCATTTGCAGAGGACAAACCATGCATTTCTTAAATTCCCCACCCCATATATTTTGTGCGTATTTGTCTTGCAAATCATTTGCAGCAAACAGAACTCTTCTATCTGATGTCTAACAAAAATGGATAGGTTTTTCATAGACCTTCCCTCATTTGCACAGTTTTTTGCGAGCTTCGAACATTCAACCTTCTGTAGCTCAAATACTTTCAGCGACACATACCTCGAAATCTATCATATTTTATTTGGCTATCAACAAGGAAAAGAATGCAAAAAACCGCATTTGAATCGGACCTCAAATAAGTGAGTTATTAGCCATTAATAAATTTCATACAAAACGCCCCCTGGCGGGAAAAGTAAGACATAAATGAAAATTTTCTCAACGTTAGGATCAAGTTCAAATACGTGGTAATAACTGATTAAAATTTCAAACATGTGACTTTTTTCTATCATGGTGATATGCCGTTCACAAAAAAAGGTTAGAAAAATAATAAAAAACTAGAATCGCAATCGCGATATCATCGGTTTTCGCAAAAGCAATTCCATTCAGTTCACGAGTCGCATGATTCGAAAAATATTTCTTCGTTCAATGGCTTGTTTATAATGTTAACAGCGATCTTTCAAACACTTTTGTCACAATGTTTAAGAAGACTTTTTACCCAAAAGATTTTTGAGTATTACCTGTCAGTTATGTAGTCGCGATATCATCAGTTTTCAGGAAAGCAATTCCATTCAGTTCACGAGTCGCATGTTTCAAAAAACATATTTCTTCGTTCAATGTCTTGTTGAATACTGTTAACAGTGATCTTTCAAACACTTTTGTCGCAATGTTTAAGAAGACTTTTTACCCAAAAGATTTTTGAGTATTACCTTCAGTTATGTAGTCGCGATATCATCGTTTTCAGAAAGCAATTCCATTCAGTTCACGAGTCGCATGTTCAAAAACATTTCTTGTTCAATGCTTGTTGATACTGTTAACAGTGATCTTTGAAACATTTTTGTCGCAATGTTTAAGCAGACTTTTTACCAAGAAGAACACTTTTAAGTATTACCTGTCTGTTATGTAGTCGCAAACTTGAAAACCTTTTTTACGGACTTCGGGTACTGCAACGTTATATGTGTGTGTTGCTTTATGATGGCGACATACGACAATTGTACTCGATAAACAAGAATTGCAAACGACAAACAACAGTTTAAAATAACACGCGACAATGTATTATGCAACTCAACACTATTACAGACTAATGTTACATTGAATTACTATCATTTTCATGAAATATCGCTTTGATTTTTAGTGTTGTTTCAAATTGATGTCACCAAGAAACAGAATGTAAAAATTTTGCATAAAGTCAGACTTCAATTATTTTAGTTATAAAAAGTGATTTCAAGCCAAGCGCCCCCTAGCGGCAAAACGAGAAACAAAATTGGGTAAATATTTTCTATTAGGTATCTAGCAATACAGCAAATGGTTCAATCAAGTATACAAGTCGCACTAGTCAAACATTCTATTCCTTATATATCAAAATTTGAAGTATAAAACCTGATTTACAATTGTTCTAAAGAGGATCAATATTTTGACTGCCGTAAAATGACGAAATCAAGTTCATTCTTCAAAAACTAAACATCACTGGAAAGGGCTCTTCAAGAACTAAAACTTTTGTTCATACACTTTCAATAAAATATTTTTTGTTTTTGAGCTATTTTGAGCCGAATAAAAACACAGTAATCGTAATATGACCTTGACCTTTGAAATTTCATTTTAACTTCTTAATTGTGGGGTCATTTCAAACATAACAATACATAACTTGTGAAAATATTATGAAGAATGAACTAAAAATAAAGTCAGGAGCGACAAAAACCATGTTTTTGAAATTTTGATTATTCCTAAAATTTAGTGAAGTTTGACCGTTTCTAGAGGACAAACCATGCATTTATTAAGTTCGCCACCCCATATATTTTGTTCGTATATGTCTTGTAAATAATTTGCAGCAAACAGAATTCTTCTATCTGATCTCTAACAAAAATGGATAGGTTTTTCGTAGACCTACCCTCATCTGCACAGTTTTTTGCGAGGTTCGAACATTCAACCTTCCTTTAGTAGCTCAAAAAGTTTTAGCCACTCATACCTGGAAACTATCATATTTTATTAGAGTATCAACAAGGAACACAATGCAACAAACCGCATTTGGATCAGACTTCAACTTTTTGAGTTATAAGTAGAAGAGTGTTTTTAAGCTAAACGCCCCCTAGCGGCAAAATGAAAAACAAAATTGATTAAAATTTTACCATTAGGTACCTAGCAATGCAGCAAATAGTTCAATCAAGTACGCAAGTCGCACTAGTCGAACATTCTATTTCTTATATATCACAATTTGAAGCATAAAAACTGATTTACAATTATTCCAAAAAAGGATCAAACTTTGGACTGCCGTAAAATGACCAAATCAAGTCCGATCTTCAAAAACTAAACATCACTGGAAAAAGCTCTTGAATAACTAAAACTTTTGTTCATAAACTCTCAAAGAAATATTTTTAGTTTTGGAGCTATTTGGGGCCGAATAAAAACACAATAATCGTAATATGACCTTGACCTTTTCATTTATTTTTTAACTTTTTAATTGTGATCCCCTTTCAGACATAACAATACATAACTTGTGAAAATATCATGAAGAATTAACAAAAAATAAAGTCAGAAGCGATAAAAAACATGTTTTTGAACCTTTAACTTTTTCTAAAATTTAGTGAAGTTTGACCGTTTCCAGAGGACCTACCATACATTTCTTAAATTCGCCACCCCATATATTTTGTGCGTATATGTCTTGCAAATCATTTGCAGCAAACAGAATTCATCTATCTGATCTCTAACAAAAATGGATAGGTTTTTCGTAGACCTACCCTCATTTGCACAGTTTTTTGCGAGGTTCGAACTTTCAACCTTCTGTAGCTCAAATACTTTCAGCAACACGTACCCTCGAAACCTATCATATTTTATTTGGCTATCAACAAGGAACAGAATGCAAAAAACCGCATTTGAATCGGACCTCAAATAAGTGAGTTATTAGCCATTAATAAATTTCATGCAAAACGCCCCCTGGCGGGAAAAGTAAGACATAAATGAAAATTTTCTCAACGTTAGGATCATTTTCAAATACGTGGTAATAACTGATTAAAATTTCATACATGTGCCTTTTTTCTATCATGGTGATATGCCGTTCACAAAAAAAGGTTAGAAAAATAATAATAAACTAGAATCGCAATCGCGATATCATCGGTTTTCGCAAAAGCAATTCCATTCAGTTCACGAGTCGCATGATTCGAAAAACATTTCTTCGTTCAATTGCTTGTTGATACTGTTAACAGCCATCTTTCAAACATTTCTGTCGCAATGTTTAAGCAGACCTTTTACCCATAAGAATATTGTTGAGTATTACCTGTCAGTTATGTAGTCGCGATATCATCAGTTTTCACGAAAGCAATTCCATTCAAATCACCAGTCGCATGTTTCGAAAAGCATATTTCTTCGTTCAATGGCTTTTTGAATACTGTTGAATACAGTGATCTTTCAAACATTTTTGTCGCAATGTTTAAGCAAACTTTTTACCAAGAAGAATACTTTTAAGTATTACCTGTCTGTAATGTAGTCGCAAACTTGAAAACATTTTTTACAGACTTCGGGTACTGCAACATTATATGTGTGTGTTGCTTTATGATGGTGACATACGACAATTGTACTCGATAAACAACAATTGCAAACGACACACAACAGTATAAAATGACACGCGACAATGCGATATGCCACTTAACATTATAACGAACTAATGTTGCATTGAATAACTATCATTTTCATGAAATATCGCATAAATTTTTTAGTGTTGTTTCAAATTGATGTCACCAAGGAACAGAATGCAAAAAATTGCATAAAAATCAGACTTTAATTATTTTAGTAATAAAGGGTGATTTCAAGCCAAGCGCCCCCCTAGCAGCAAAATGAGAAACAAAATTGAGTAAAATTTTACTATTAGGTACCTAGAAATGCAGCAAATGGTTCAATGAAGCATACAAGTCGCACTAGTCAAACATTCTATTCCTTATATATCACAATTTGAAGCATACAAACTGATTTACAATTGTTCTAAATAGGATCAAACTTTGGACTGCCATAATATGACCAAATCAAATCCGATCTTCAAAAACTAAACATCACTGGAAAGGGCTATTCAAGAACTAAAACTTTTGTTTATATACTTTAAATAAAATATTTTTAGTTTTGGAGCTATTTGGGGCCGAATAAAAACACAATAATCGTAATATGACCTTGACCTTTGAAATTTCATTTTAACTTTTTAATTGTGAGGCCCTTTCAAACATAACAATACATAACTTTTGAAAATATCATGAAGAATGAACTAAAAATAAAGTCAGGAGCGACAAAAAACATCTTTTCGAAATTTTAATTTTTCCTAAAATTTAGTGAAGTTTGACCGTTTCTAGAGGACAAACCATGCATTTATTAGATTCGCTACCCCATATATTTTGTGCGTATATGTCTTGCAAATCATTTGCAGCAAACAGAATTCTTCTATCTGATGTCTAACAAAAACGGATAGGTTTTTCGTACACATACCCTCATCTGCACAGTTTTTTGCGAGGTTCGAACTTTCAACCTTCCGTTGCTAGCTCAAAAAGTTTCAGCCACTCATACCTAAAAACTTTCATATTTTATTAGGCTATCAACAAGAAACATAATGCAATAAACCGCATTTGGATCAGGCTTTAACTTTTTGAGTTATAAGTAGAAGAGTGCTTTCAAGCTAAGCGCCCCCTAGCGGCAAAATGAGAAACAAAATTGATTAAAATTTTACCATTAGGTACATAGCAATGCAGCAAATAGTTCAATCAAGTATACAAGTCGCACTAGTCGAACATTCTATTTCTTATATGTCACAATTTGAAGCATAAAAACTGATTTACAATTATTCCAAAAAAAGGATCAAACTTTGGACTGCCATAATATGACCAAATCAAGTCCGATCTTCAAAAACTAAACGTCACTGGAAAGGGCTATTCAAGAACTAAAACTTTTGTTCATATACTCTCAAAGAAATATTTTTAGTTTTGGAGCTATTTGGGGCCGAATAAAAACACAATAATCGTAATATGACCTTGACCTTTTCATTTTTTTTTAAACTTTTTAATTGTGATCCCCTTTCAGACATAACAATACATAACTTGTGAAAATATCATGAAGAATTAACAAAAAATACAGTCAGAAGCGAAAAAAAACATGTTTTTGAAACTTTAACTTTTCCTAAAATTTAGTGAAGTTTGACCGTTTTCAGAGGACAAACCATACATTTCTTAAATTCGCCACCCCATATATTTTGTGCGTATATGTCTTGCAAATCATTTGCAGCAAACAGAATTCTTCTATCTGATCTCTAACAAAAATGGATAGGTTTTTCGTAGACCTACCCTCATTTGCACAGTTTTTTGAGAGGTTCGAACTTTCAACCTTCTGTAGGTCAAATACTTTCAGCGACACGTACCCTCGAAACCTATCATATTTTATTTGGCTATCAACAAGGAACAGAATGCAAAAAACCGCATTTGAATCGGACCTCAAATAAGTGAGTTAATAGCCATTAATAAATTTCATGCAAAACGCCCCCTGGCGGGAAAAGTAAGACATAAATGAAAATTTTCTCAACGTTAGGATCATTTTCAAATACGTGGTAATAACTGATTAAAATTTCATACATGTGACTTTTTTCTATCATGGTGATATGCCGTTCACAAAAAAAGGTTAGAAAAATAATAATAAACTAGAATCGCTAATGCGATATCATCGGTTTTCGCAAAAGCAATTCCATTCAGTTCACGAGTCACATGTTTCGAAAAACATATTTCTTCGTTCAATGGCTTTTTGAATACTGTTTAATACAGTGATCTTTCAAACATTTTTGTCGCAATGTTTAAGCAGACTTTTTACCAAGAAGAATACGTCTAAGTAATACCTGTCTGTAATGTAGTCGCAAACTTGAAAACTTTTTTTACAGACTTCGGGTACTGCATCATTATATGTGTGTGTTGCTTTATGAGGATGACATACGACAATTGTACTCGATAAACAACAATTGCAAACGACACACAACAGTATAAAATGACACGCGACAATGCGATATGCCACTTAACATTATAACGAACTAATGTTGCACTGAATTACTATCATTTTCATGAAATATCGCATAAATATTTTAGTATTGTTTCAAATTGATGTCACCAAGGAACAGAATGCAAAAAATTGCATAAAAATCAGACTTTAATCATTTTAGTAATAAAGGGTGATTTCAAGCCAAGCGCCCCCTAGCAGCAAAATGAGAAACAAAATTGAGTAAAATTTTACTATTAGGTACCTAGAAATGCAGCAAATGGTTCAATGAAGCATACAAGTCGCACTAGTCGAACATTCTATTCCTTATATATCACAATTTGAAGCATAAAAACTGATTTACAATTATTCCAAAAAAGGATCAAACTTTGGACTGCCGTAATATGACCAAATCAAGTCCGATCTTCAAAACCTAAACATCACTGGAAAGGGCTATTCAAGAACTAAAACTTTTGTTTATATACTTTCAATAAAATATTTTTTGTTTTGGAGCTATTCGGAGCCGAATAAAAACACAATTATCGTAATATGACCTTGACCTTTGAAATTTCATTTTAACTTTTTAATTGTGAGGCCCTTTCAAACATAACAATACATAACTTGTGAAAATATCATGAAGAATGAACTAAAAATAAAGTCAGGAGCGACAAAAAACATCTTTTCGAAATTTTAATTTTTCCTAAAGTTTAGTGAAGTTTGACCGTTTCTAGAGGACAAACCATGTATTTATTAAATTCACTACCCCATATATTTTGTGCGTATATGTCTTGCAAATCATTTGCAGCAAACAGAATTCTTCTATCTGATGTCTAACAAAAACGGATAGGTTTTTCGTACACATACCCTCATCTGCACAGTTTTATGCGAGGTTCGAACTTTCAACCTTCCGTTGCTAGCTCAAAAAGTTTCAGCCACTCATACCTAGAAACTATCATATTTTATTAGGCTATCAACAAGAAACATAATGCAATAAACCGCATTTGGATCAGGCTTTAACTTTTTGAGTTATAAGTAGAAGAGTGCTTTCAAGCTAAGCGCCCCCTAGCGGCAAAATGAGAAACAAAATTGTTACAATTTTTCCATTAGGTACCTAGCAATGCAGCAAATAGTTCAATCAAGTACGCAAGTCGCACTAGTCGAACATTCTATTTCTTATATATCACAATTTGAAGCATAAAAACTGATTTACAATTATTCCAAAAAAGGATCAAACTTTGGACTGCCGTAATATGACCAAATCAAGTCCGATCTTCAAAAACTAAACATCAATGGAAAGAGCTCTTAAAGAACTAAAACTTTTGTTCATATACTTTCTATAAAATATTTTTAGATTTTGAGCTATTTTATGCCGATATAAATAATAATAATTGGTATATGACCTTGACCTTTGTATATTATGGGTAATTTTTTCCTATGATTTTATTTGTTTTATAAAAATGCATTAACAGTGAAAAAATGATGAAGATTGAACAAAAAATCAAGTCAGGAGCTGCAAATAACCTTAAAAGTCATGCTTTTAAAATGTTGATTTTTCGAAAATATTGGTTATGTTTGACCGCGTACTGTGGACAAACCATGCATTTCTCAAAATCGCCACACCATATATTTTGTGCGTATATGTCTTGCGAATCACATGCAACAAACAAAATTCTCCTATCTCATTCCTGAAAAAAATGGGGACTTTTTTCGTAGACCTACCTTTATTTCATCGTTTTTTCGAGATTCGAACATTCAACCTCCTGTAGCACGAAAGTTTTATATACGCAAATAATTGAAACGTATCATATTTTATTAAGTTTCTGACAAGGAACACAATGCAAAAAACCGCATTTGAATCGGACCTCAAATAACAGAGTTATTAGCCCTTAGTCATTTTTACAAAACGCCACCTAGCGGCAAAACTAAGACAAAAATGAAAATTTTCTCAACGTTAGGATCAAATTCAGATTATAGGACAAAACTGGTAAAAAAATCAGAAATGTGACTTTTTTCTATCATGGTGATATGCCGTTCACAAAAAAAGGTTAGAAAAATAATAATAAATAAGAGGATCAAATTTTGGACTGTGGTCATTTGATCAAATGAAGTCCGATCTTCAAAAACTAAACACCAATGGAAAGACCTCCTCACAAACTAAAACTTTTGTTCATATACTTTCTATAAAATATTTTTAGATTTGGAGCTATTTTATGCCGATAAAAATAATAATAATTGGTATATGACCTTCCTTTATATTATGCTTGATTTTTTTCTATGAATTTATTTGTTTTATAAAAATGCATAAACAGTGAAATAATGATGAAGATTGAACAAAAAATAAAGTCAGGAGCAGCGAAAAAGAGGAAACGTATGGATATACAATTGTTTGATAAGAGGATCAAATTTTGGACTGTGGTCATTTGATCAAATGAAGTCCGATCTTCAAAATCTAAACACCAATGAAAAGATCTCTTCACAGACTAAAACTTTTGTTCATATACATTCTATTAAATATTTTTAGATTTTGAGGTATTTTATGCCGATAAAAATAATAATAATTGGTATATGACCTTGACCGTTGCATATTATGGCTAATTTTTTTCCCATGATTTTATCTGTTTTATAAAACTGCATTAACAGTGAAAAAATGATGAAGATTGAATAAAAAATAAAGTCAGGAGCTGCAAATAACATTAAAAGTCATGCTTTGAAAATGTTGACTTTTCGAAAATATTGGTAAAGTTTGACCGCATACTGTGGACAAACCATGCATTTCTCAAAATCGCCACACCATATATTTTGTGCGTATATGTCTTGCGAATCACATGCAACAAACAAAATTCTCCTATCTCATTCCTGAAAAAAATGGGGACTTTTTTCGTAGACCTACCTTTATTTCATCGTTTTTTCGAGATTCGAACATTCAACCTCCTGTAGCACGAAAGTTTTATATACGCAAATAATTGAAACGTATCATATTTTATTAAGTTTCTGACAAGGAACACAATGCAAAAAACCACATTTGAATCGGACCTCAAATAACAGAGTTATTAGCCCTTAGTCATTTTTACAAAACGCCACCTAGCGGCAAAACTAAGACAAAAATGAAAATTTTCTCAACGTTAGGATCAAATTCAGATTATAGGACAAAACTGGTAAAAAAATCAGAAATGTGACTTTTTTCTATCATGGTGATATGCCGTTCACAAAAAAAGGTTAGAAAAATAATAATAAATAAGAGGATCAAATTTTGGACTGTGGTCATTTGATCAAATGAAGTCCGATCTTCAAAAACTAAACACCAATGGAAAGACCTCCTCACAAACTAAAACTTTTGTTCATATACTTTCTATAAAATATTTTTAGATTTTGAGCTATTTTATGCCGATATAAATAATAATAATTGGTATATGACCTTGACCTTTGTATATTATGGGTAATTTTTTCCTATGATTTTATTTGTTTTATAAAAATGCATTAACAGTGAAAAAATGATGAAGATTGAACAAAAAATCAAGTCAGGAGCTGCAAATAACCTTAAAAGTCATGCTTTTAAAATGTTGATTTTTCGAAAATATTGGTTATGTTTGACCGCGTACTGTGGACAAACCATGCATTTCTCAAAATCGCCACACCATATATTTTGTGCGTATATGTCTTGCGAATCACATGCAACAAACAAAATTCTCCTATCTCATCTCTAAAAAAAATGGGGACTTTTTTCGTAGACCTACCTTTATATCATCGTTTTTTCGAGATTCGAACTTTCAACCTCCTGTAGCACGAAAGTTTTATATACGCAAATAATTGAAACGTATCATATTTTATTAAGTTTCTGACAAGGAACACAATGCAAAAAACCGCATTTGAATCGGACCTCAAATAACAGAGTTATTAGCCCTTAGTCATTTTTACAAAACGCCACCTAGCGGCAAAATTAAGACAAAAATGAACATTTTCTCAACGTTAGGATCAAATTCAAATTATAGGACAAAACTGGTAAAAAAATCAGAAATGTGACTTTTTTCTATCATGGTGATATGCCGTTCACAAAAAAAGGTTAGAAAAATAATAATAAAAACTAGAATCGCAATTAGAATTGCGATATCATCGGTTTTCGCAATTCAATCTCATTCTTTTCAAACATTGCAATTCACGAATTGTATTACAAAAGCAAATAAATTTCTATGCGTGTGTTGATACTTAAAAATACAAAATTGCTGCTTTTATGTAAAAAGGTGCATAATATGTGATTTATTCAAAGATATAAGCTTTAATCGGACTTCGGTACAAAATTTGTTACAAAGTTTGAAGATGATTGCAAAAGAAATGTTTTTCATATACCCACACAAGTCTGCAAAGTCTATGCAAGGTTCGAACATTTAACCTTCTATAGCCAGTAGAAAAAATCAGGTTTTTGGTCCTTAGATTTATCAAATTTATCAGGCTTTCAACAAGAATATCAACTTTCTTAGTTATAACAACAAGAGTGGTCAGAAGACAACATAGCTTGCCGTAACAACACTTTTTGTCTAAGATTTAAGTTTTTGAAAAGTAGGTCAAACTCCAAGGTCAAGGTCACAAGCCAAAAGTCATAGTTCCAAATGATAGATCTTGAATTGGGCTATCTACATGTAAAATATCTAAGCTCTATCTCTTAGAATATAAAAAATATAAGCCAGGTTAAAGGTTTGTTCACGGATGACAACGACGAAAATGACACCGGGGGTTTGACATTAGCTCTCCGGACTTTCTTCCCAGATATCAAGCAAAGTGCCCCTTAGCGGAATATGATAAACAAAATTTATTTACATATTGCAATTTAGGTCTTAGAAATGCAGTAAATTTAGATGGCTGATATCTGCCATTTCTTATTTTCGTGTACTAGCCCTTAAAGGTGAAAGGGGAAATAACGCAATCATGTGTCTTTATGTCTTGGCCAAAAAAGGCGAAAGAAAGAAAACGTGCCATATTGTTGTTATTTCGACTTTGGACAAAGACACGAAATCACAAAATATGCCAACTGAAATAAACTTTTGAGGTAACATACTGATTTAAGATTTTTTGATAAAGGATCAGATTTTGGACTGTTGTAATTTGATCTAATGAAGTCCGATCTTCAAAAACTAAACACCAATGGAAAGATCTCTTCACAAACTAAAACTTTTGTTCATATATTTTCTATAAAACATTTTTAGGTTTGAAGCTATTTTGTGCCGATAAAAATAACAATAATCGGTATTATGACCTTGACCTTTGCATATTTTCATCGTTATTTACTATGAGTTTATTTGTATTATTTAAATGCATAAACAGTGAAAAAATGATAAGAGTGAACAAAAAAAAGTCAGTCCTGCAAAAAAGAGGAAACATTCGGCTTTACAATTGTTTGATAAAAGGATTAAACTTTTTACTGTGGTAATTTGATCAAATGAAGTCCGATCTTCAAAAACTAAACACCAATGGAAAGATCTCTTCACAAACTAAAACTTTTGTTCATATACTTTTTTTAAAATATTTTTAGATTTGGAGCTATTTTGTGCCAATAAAATAACAATATTTGGTATATGACCTTGACCTTTGCATATTATGCTTGTTTTTTTTCTATGATTTTATTTGTTTTATAAAAATGCATAAACAGTGAAAAAATGATGAAGATTGAACAAAAAATAAAGTCAGGAGCAGCAAAAAAGAAGGAAACATATGGATATACAATTGTTTGATAAGAGGATCAAACTTTGGACTGTGGTCATTTGATCAAATGAAGTCCGATCTTCAAAAACTAAACACCAATGGAAAGACCTCTTCACAGACTAAAACTTTTGTTCATATACTTTCTATAAAATATTTTTAGATTTGGAGCTATTTTGTGCCGATAAAAATAATAATAATTGGTATATGACCTTGACCTTTACATATTATGCTTGATTTTTTTTCTTTGATTTTATTTGTTTTATAAAAATGTATAAACAGTGAAATAACGATGAAGATTGAACAAAAAATAAAGTCAGGAACAGCAAAAAAGTGGAAACATATGGATATACAATTGTTTGATAAGAGGATCAAACTTTGGACTGTGGTCATTTGATCAAATGAAGTCCGATCTTCAAAAACTAAACATTAATGGAAAGATCTCTTCACAGACTAAAACTTTTGTTCATATACTTTCTATAAAATATTTTTAGATTTGGAGCTATTTTATGCCGATATAAATAATAATAATTGGTTATATGACCTTGACCTTTGCATATTATAGGTGATTTTTTTTCTATGATTTTATTTGTTTTATAAAAATGCATTAACAGTGAAAAAATGATGAAGATTGAATAAAAAATAAAATCAGGAGCTGCAAATAACCTTAAAGAAATGCTTTTAAAATGTTGATTTTTCGAAAATATTGGTTATGTTTGACCGCGAACTGTGGACAAATCATGCATTTCTCAAAATTGCCACACCATATATTTTGTGCGTATATGTCTTGCAAATCATATGCAACAAACAAAATTCCCTCTCTCATCTCTGAATAAAATGGGGACTTTTTTCGTAGACCTACCCTCATTTCACCGTTTTTTTCGAGATTCGAACATTCAACCTCCTGTAGCACGAAAGTTTTATATACGCAATTTTTTTGTAACTATCATATTTTATTAAGTTTCTAACAAGGAACACAATGCAAAAAACCGCATTTGAATCGGACCTCAAATAACAGAGTTATTAGCCCTTAGTAACTTTTACAAAACGCCCCCTAGCGGCAAAACTAAGACAAAAATGTAAATTTTCTCAACGTGAGGATCAAATTCAGATCATAGGACAAAAGTGGTAAAAAAATCAGAAATGTGACTTTTTTCTATCATGGTGATATGCCGTTCACAAAAAAAGGTTAGAAAAATAATAATAAAAAAAAAAAAAATAAAACAGAAGAAGAACAATAGGTTTTCGCAAGCGATGCGAAAACCTAAAAATAAAACAGAAGAAGAACAATAGGTTTTCGCACTGCGAGGTGCGAAAACCTAACTAGAATCGCAATCGCGATATCATCGGTTTTCGCAAAAGCAATTCCATTAAGTTCACGAGTCGCATGATTCGAAAAATATTTCTTCGTTCAATGGCTTGTTTATAATGTTAACAGCGATCTTTCAAACACTTTTGTCACAATGTTTAAGAAGACTTTTTACCCAAAAGAAGATTTTTGAGTATTACCTATCAGTTATGTAGTCGCGATATCATCGGTTTTCATGAAAGCAATTCCATTCAGTTCACGAGTCGCATGATTCGAAAAACATTTCTTCGTTCAATTGCTTGTTGATACTGTTAACAGTGATCTTTGAAACGTTTCTGTCGCAATGTTTAAGCAGACTTTTTACCCAAGAGAGTATTGTTGAGTATTACCTGTCAGTTATGAAATCGCGATATCATCAGTTTTCATGAAAGCAATTGCATTCAGTTCATGAGTCGCATGATTCGAAAAACATATTTCTTCGTTCAATGGCTTGTTGAATACTGTTAACAGTGATCATTCAAACATTTTTGTCGCAATGTATAATCAGACTTTTTACCAAGAAGAATACTTTTGAGTATTACCTGTCTGTTATGTAGTCGTAAACTTGAAAACATTTTTTACGGACTTCGGGTACTGCAATGTTATATGTGTGTTTAGCTTTATGATGGAGACAAATGACAATTGTATTCGATAAACAACAATTGCAAACGACAAACAACAGTATAAAATGACACACGACAATGCAATATGCCAGTCAACACTATTACGAACAACTGTTGCATTGAATTACTATCATTTTTATGAAATATCGCATTATCTTTTTTGTGTCTTTTCAAATTGATGTCACCGAAGAACAGAATGCAAAAAAATCGCATAAAAATCAGACTTTATTTTTTTTTTTTAATTATTAATAGTGATTTAACCCCCGGCAAAATGAGAACCAAAACTGATTAAAATTTAACTATTAGGTACCTAGCAATGCCGCAAATGGTTCAATCAAGTATATAAGTCGCACTAGTCAAACATTCTATTCCTTATATATCACAATTTGAAGCATAAAAACTGATTTACAATTGTTCTAAAGAGGATCAAAACTTGGACTGCCGTAAAATGACCAAATCAAGTCCGATCTTCAAAAACTAAACACCAATGGAAAGACCTCTTCACAGACTAAAACTTTTGTTCATATACTTTCTATAAAATATTTTTAGATTTGGAGCTATTTTATGCCGATAAAAATAATAATAATTGGTATATGACCTTGACCTTTGCATATTATGCTTGATATTTTTTCTATGAATTTATTTGTTTTATAAAAATGCATAAACAGTGAAATAATGATGAAGATTGAATAAAAAATAAAGTCAGGAGCTGCAAATAACCGTAAAAGTCATGCTTTGAAAATGTTGATTTTTCGAAAATATTGGTAAAGTTTGACCGCATACTGTGGACAAACCATGCATTTCTCAAAATCGCCACACCATATATTTTGTGCGTATATGTCTTGCGAATCACATGCAACAAACAAAATTCTCCTATCTCATCTCTAAAAAAAATGGGGACTTTTTTCGTAGACGTACCTTTATATCATCGTTTTTTCGAGATTCGAACGTTCAACCTCCTGTAGCACGAAAGTTTTATATACGCAAATAATTGAAACGTATCATATTTTATTAAGTTTCTGACAAGGAACACAATGCAAAAAACCGCATTTGAATCGGACCTCAAATAACAGAGTTATTAGCCCTTAGTCATTTTTACAAAACGCCACCTAGCGGCAAAACTAAGACAAAAATGAAAATTTTCTCAACGTTAGGATCAAATTCAGATCTTCGGACAAAACTGGTAAAAAAATCAGAAATGTGACTTTTTTCTATCATGGTGATATGCCGTTCACAAAAAAAGGTTAGAAAAATAATAATAAA
>CM037793.1:1270747-1320747 GCA_021229015.1 Solen grandis | reverse complement strand
GTATTCCATTTCACTCTGTCGTCATCAACGCCTCTCCGAAATTCATCTATTTTTTCATCACTTTCAGCTGATAGTCTCTGAAATTAAAATCAAGCTGAAAGTTTTCTTTTTTATGGTGGTATGGTGGCATATTTCTGCCAGCCACTTATCCACTTAGCTATGTCGAAACTTTTCTGAAAAATTGTCACTTATTCAGTTAGTATCTGGCAAGTAGAAAACTTTCGTGTTATCCTCTTAGGTAATTTGCCTGTTAGTGCCCACTACTGCCAGCCATATATTCACTTTAGATAACTGGATATCTCGCCTCTTTTCAAGTTAGTTAAATTATGTGGATAACAAGCATTTTTTCACATAATTATCTGGAAAAAAGCATAATATCCAGTTAACATAAGTGAATATGTGATTGGCAGTAGTGGGCACTAACAGACAGTTAAGTCATTTTGAGTGCAAATGGGAGGCAGTCCCTTTAAACTATGCAAAGGATATCGTGTAGATATGATGCGGATAGTGATAAATAATTTCTGAATTCTGAGATGATATTCGCTTATGACGTCAAAGTGAGCGAAAATCGTATGATCCACTAGACAACCTCCGGTAAAACTGGGTAGTTATTTCTAGGAAATAGCGAGGTAATAAGCAAAAGAAAGGATGAGTCTCACTCGTGATTTAGGACGTGATTGCAATCGAGTGTTTTTAGTGAAAGCAATATAATTCAACTCAATATCGTGCATGGTGCCACTTTGACGAGATCAACGATTCTCTGCAGACATATTACGGGAAATCCCAGAGATATACAAAGTAATATGATTGACACGGTGTTGACCAATCAGAACACGTGGAGTTTCTCCGAGGTTTTCGTTTTTCTTTCAAAATAATGTCTAATTTAATGATAGCATTTTCACTGTTTCGCAGTCGGTGTTTCAACTTTCATGATTAAATGGAAAGGAGAGTCAAAATATTATTTAAATTTGAAAATTGATACCGTCCTAGGAAAAGGTTAACTGTGTATTCTAAAAAAATGACATTTTTATTATATCATATTTAACCCCACTACTAAGTAACAAAACAGTAGAACAAAATAAATAAATATCATTAATCAATATCTGTAAAACCTATTTTCATGAAGCAGACGTTCTGGTACGGTACCAATTAACATCTGTCTATCCGATAGTTGACCGACAGGAAAGGTATTTCATCTAATATCACAAACTACTTAGCTCTGCAGTCTCTTCTCCGTCATTCGAAATCAAAAAGGAAAAAAAATCAGAAATGATACAGTTTCAATGAAATATCTCCTGGACCGACTTCATTTGCACCCCATTTCATTTAATAACTGCTCGTTGACAAATTTTCAGGAACAGCTTTTGTTATATCCATTCAGAAACCAACTTTACCAAATCAGTATCCCGTAATGATATTCTATATATACCTATTGTTCAATTACTGGTCAGACATTCCCGGGGACGAATTTGCGTTCAATAAGCCGCAAATGGCGTCTTCTGACAGTCAGCCTATCAATCTTCAGCGCAGGATATGTTCAAAGATAGTCGAATTTCGGCTAATACCGTGACTATGTTGATGCGGAGCCAACTCAATGCGCCGGAGTTTGCCAGCCTCTCCGAAAACCATACGAAAGATTGATCCATTCCTGAGATAAGCGATTATGTACGAAGACAATACGAAGAAACATGATTGGTTATATCACTCATAAAATGAAGTTTCATCGGAACATCCATCATAGTGCTTGACATTACTCAGCATATTTCCGGAATTCTCTGATGACGTCAGAGTGACACAATCGCAAAAACTGCAAAGGGAGGTAATCACATCAAATGGGTTCCACATTACTGTATAGGAAGTGACGTTACCCTATTAGTGCGTAGCGCTACCGTATTGTTCAACATTGTGTTTTTACTAAGTGCGGGATCGAAGCCCTCATTCGAAAATCCTCTCATATTTCTACTAGGTTAAGCAGTAGATAAGACTGGAACTCATATTCCAGGAGTTATTTCCCCTTCCGGGTGCTCATCGGAACACTCTGACGTCACGACTCGGAAGGAAAGAGATCCTGATCTGAATGTCAGTGGGTTACGTGAATGAAAGAGATGCATGTTTATTTTAAAGTTCATTTGTTTTGCCACAAACGGCAATTTGATATTTATATATGGACTTGCTGAATATCAACTAACTATGACTATGTGACCTACACATGTTTTTTCTATTTATAATATCACAGAAGCTAAATCATGAAAGAAAACAAAACCTACATGTAATGATTAAAGAAAAAGAAACATCAAGGTATTTGACTGTCCCTTGTAAATAGATAAACGAATAAAATAAAATAAATGGGTTAAACGAATGAATGAAAATCTTTAAAAAAGGAAATGAAAAAAAAAAAAAAAGATAGATAAAGTTTAAAAAAAATGTATATATACTGAAAAATGAATTAAACAATATATAAATATATATAAAGGAAACGTTACATAAAGTAAAAATTTGTATAATATAAATTAATGAGAAATGAATAAAATAGAACAAAATGAATGAATAAAATAGAACAAAATGAATAAAGAAAACGTTACATAAAGTAAAAAAAATGTATACTATAAATTAATGAAAACAGAGGGTTTATCACTGTTCGGTACATGGCGAGAATATTTTATCATGTAGATAGTGCGAAATCACGGGTCGATTTCCCACCAAGCCTTGAGTTCAATAAAATATATTCTGCCAGGAATCAGTAGGAGTTCTGACAGGCCGAAAACCTTAGAGACGTCGCTCTCAGCCGACACGCGAAACCGATCTATTACTGTTTGGATTTATCAACTTAAATTCTGCCTTTCGCCTGTCAGTCGAAATAAATACATGTATGCCTTTCAGATTATATGTGTATATCCATATCTTCGTCATATATGTGTTTTGACTAAAAGTATCATGAATTATCATTGATCGTCTAAAACACGATTTCATTCCATTTAAAGTCGTTTCTGACTAATGTTTCTGTGTCGTACTGTGACAACTATACCGTATCAAACGTTCTGTACATTCCGAAGAATTACAAAATGGTTGAACACTCATTTCTTTATCACTAAAGAAACTCGATCTAGCTTTAAAATCCTTCTACCGTCGAAGTTAAAATCAAATTCAAGTATCGCATTTTAAGGGCTCAGTCCCCTCGCTTCCCAACAACACACACACACACACAGATGGAATCAGGAGAAATAACCCAAGAAAATACGTAATTATGTTGTCCCAGCCGCTCGGCTAAGTGATTTCTCAAAATATCGTATCATTATCATTGACATGAATGGCATTTTCTGACAATTACCATACAACCAGTATGAAAAACATATGCATAATGAGGTGTAACGACGCGTCTTTGAGAGAGAAAAACATGTCGTCTGCTTTCAGATTCCACTGGTTCCCCTCATACCAACATTAAGCATTGCGTTTAACATTGCGTTGATGATGAAACTGGGCTACCTTACCTGGATCCGTCTAGGGATATGGATGTTTGTCGGTAAGTTGAACATTTGTACATATACAGCTAGTAGTTAGAGCTCTTGTCCTGTAACCGTGAGGTCGTGAGTTCGATCCTCGGCCGCGACATGTCTTAGATGAACAAGAAATATCTTTAAAAAAGATACTCGGCCGTGGTAACCAGCTTGATGATTAGTGTCTGAATGGTTTAACATGTAATAGATTTTGTTGTTGGTTTAATATTTGTGTAATTCCTGTGTCAGTGCAGCTCCTTGAAATACCACGGATCCAAATAATTTGTACAATCTTGGAAGACACTTACAGCCTTAAAACATCTGCGCATTAGACTTCGTTTCGCGGGCTACAAAACGAAACCGAATGTTACGTTTTGTTGAATATAGGATCTGTTAGGGTCGAACAATCAATTGTGTTTCCTATTTATTTTTTAAAAAACAAACAGAGATCTAAAGAACTCGTTTCTGCAACTCCTTTCTTTTCTTTTGACTAATTCTACAATGACCAATGGGAAGTTATCAAAGTATATAATAACCTATGAAAGGCCTGATTTTATTCCGCTTCATTACTGTGTGTTTCACAGGAAGTCAGGGTGAAAATAAACGGCATAACGGCCGAAAAAGTCATACTGGTATCTCCACTGATTGGCGCCCAGCATATAATGGTAGATCCAGGGTTAGTTGGCAAGTAAGACCAGGGATTCTATATCACATTTTGTATATAAAACAAATCCTGATTAGATCAAGTCTCGAAATGACTGAACTATTCTCGGTAGGCCGTTAAACCCCAAGCAAATAAACACGTATAACAAACCAGCTAAAATATCTCGTTTATTTCTGTACAAGTTATTTTGGTTTCGGAGCTTGACCGAATAGACGTTTTTGATCAGCTGGGAATGCAGACGACTGACGTAATCGAAGTCGCTGATATCAATATCAGTGCATGATTAGTTAACGGAATACAAGAGGTTGATCAATCAAAACTACAGAACAAATTTGATGATGAAGGGATAATGTAAAAATGCTATTTTATTATTTGTTGTCATAAAATTCCGTTGAAATCAAGGTAATTAAATTCAATATTGGATCTGCATGCGGATGCCAAAGCGTGTCTTTGTGGGAATGTAGCGCATGTGATAGTGAACAAGTATACATGTGAAGTATGATGACAGAAGCTTTATTAGTTATTGCCAAGGTTAAAGTTTTTCGCAGGAGAAAGTTGGTGAAAATGGAACCTAAGAAGTATGGCCTTTGATGGAAATTTAGCCCTTGTGATAGGGAACAAGTACATGTATGTGATATGAACAAGGTTTAAGTTTTTCACGACAACGACACATGTTTTTCTTTGAAAAACATACGAGCTAAAAAAAGTGAGGTGAACAATTTTTGTGCAGCTTACATGTTGTTGTAAAGTTCATTCATAAATCAGCGAAATTGAGTTGCCCACGAAAATTAATGATTGCGCGGTATAATCACAAAGTATTTTTAGTGTGTTTCAACGTAGAATTTGAAATGACCCATTTATAACTATTAATATGCCTGAATACATGTTATTTCACTACCGGTCCCGGTGGCCGAGTGGTTAGAGTGTCCGCTCCGGAATCGGGAGGTCGTGGATTCGACCAGCGGCCGCGACATACCAAAGTCGTAAACATGGTACTGGTATAGCTCCCTTGCTTGGCGCACATCATATAAGGGTAGTTCCAGGACTGGTTGGCCCGGTGTCAGGATAACGTGACTGGATGTGGTATCATGCCACATGTCTACAGTATGATACTACAGTGTGGCAGCACAATATCTGCCCCAAGTAGACATCGTCCCCAAAGGGCTGAAATACTGTCGGTGGGATGTAAAATCCAATAAACAAACACGTTGTTTCAATGCGTTTTTTGTTTTTGTTTTGTATTTAGTTGTGTGTGACGTCAGTCACACCAACTATAGTACTACGTTTTTAACCCAGGTTCTCCTAGAACCCCTCAATTGTGTAAATATGATCGAATAATTGTATATTTCTCTACAACACAAGTATACTAGAATTAAGCAAAAATGCTGAAAAATCAACGCTGTGTCAGAAATAAATACTTACAGGCTACAAAAATCGCCTGTGATATGAACACATTATTTTTCTATGCTGATGTAACTGCAATCGAATGATGTAATTGTTTTTATCACGTGATCACTTTACCAAGCGCACGAATATAGTTTGTTTCGACGCAAAGGTGGCTCGCAAATAAATTTGATAGTAAATGTGCAGCGTTCGGTCATTTTAGGCTGTTACAATAATCCATGTGAAGTCCAAAACAAATCATTGTAACATACTAATAATCACATCAATCGACCTCAGATATCTCCAAGGCTTATTTCTTACACTAAAAATGATCGAATCTGTATTTCTACTCTCCGAAATGAGTCTCTGACATGTGCAGAAAATTTGCATAATTACTTCAATCTATAAGTAGAGTATGTTGTATATAAGGTACTGCATGAATACAAAATACAAATCAAAGCTCTGATAGCGCTGAGAGAACAGGAATGCCGCATTTCTTTTGTTTATCAAAGTGAATTTAATTATTGGTGATCGACTTGCAGCTCTTCAAACACTCTTTCAGTTGAGACACGCACAATTTCAGTGCTTTCAGCGCTTTGATTGTTTTTCACTTCTTTTTCTGTACAATTATATTTCAAAGTATGTTAAATACTGGAAACAGACGCAAAAGTGTAGGTGCGCATGCTACATAACTCATACCACAGACATATGCAGCACTATGATGACAATTAACAGCGAGACAGCAGTTAATGGTTATAATTCAGCTGTACGAGACTAGTTGTTAACTTCTGTTGTAAATGTGATATCTCCTGACATGCGATTCGATTGTCTTGAGACACCCGGAAATGTATCGTCTGCAACGTTTCAGTTGTCTTGACAACGGCTGGTCGTCTGGACAGAATAATATATATGAAGTAGCACTTTTTTTGCACTTTTCGGTCCTTATTTTATAGCAGTTGTAGAAAATATCTGAAATTAGCCTTGCTACACTGGTAACTGCAGGGGCGATTACACCTCGTAAAGGAGTAGGGTTGGGATTTGGGAATTATTAATGAAAACTATCATGACGAATTCGTTTTTTCTTGTGGACCTCATGTTTTTTGGCGCGTGAATCAAAGGCCGAATACGAACTTGAGTCTTAAATAAGACGCATGAAAAGCACACGAAAAACAATCCTAACATGTAGACGCATTTTAAGATATTATTGTTCTTTTAGCTTTTGATTTAGTCAAATCCAAGGTTGAAAACGTCAAAAAACACGTAGCAAATTCGTGTTCTGTTTGTACAACAATAGCCTCCAGTTTAAGCGGGTTATTCCGAGCATTCTTTCAGCTACATATATTTCGCTTTTTATTTCAGTTCTTAGTAAAGAAAAATAATCTTTGGCCCACCTGCTATCATTTACGTATGATAAATTCCGATTTTGACGTTTAGGTAAAAGACGTAGCGTATGCCAAGAAATATATTATGTAAAATACATGTATCAGAATAGATGAAACCTGTTACCACCATGTAATATGGCGGCTATATGCTGTAGGTCTGGTCCTCTACTTTGCATACGGGATCTGGCACAGCAAGGAGGGGCGCAAAAGCAGCTACGGTCCCATGGTGACGTACAGCGGGGAGGCCGACATGTCCAGCGGGACCCTAGGGAAGATGGACGAGGAGTTGGTCCATCAGCAGCCGCAACGGAAGGACGAGGTCCACGGCAGTCTCTGAACAGGGGAGGCAATTCATTAATAGCATATTGACTAAGATAACAATTAAATGTACTTCCGTAGTTGCCGCGCCCCCCCCCCCCCCGGTCCGATACGTTGCAAATAAAATATGAATATGAAAAATCATATCTGTAACACAACTTAATTACAGCTATTTTGCACTTCAGACTTATTTGTCCTTTTTCGGTGTAGCTGTATAAAAATGATTTTTACCTACTCCTTCAACCAATCAAATGTTGGAATGCAAATGAAGCCAGAGTAAATGCAATGCTATCATTGGCTTATATAATTTATTTTTAAGATATTTAAGATAATCCAGCGTAAGATGGAAGTTTCAGGTTGTATATAACTTTCTATTTGATATAACAGGTTAACATGAAAGGAAAAACAGTAATGAAAATTTAACACTTCCATATCAACTTAGGAATGCTGCTTTGGCAATATGATTAAAACAACTAAATAATGCGCATGTCTATTTTTAGACCAGAATTTCCTTTAATTTATAAAAGTGGACTCGGCCTTCAGGGGAGGTAACTACTGCGGAGAAGTTGTATAGTTTATTGTGCGGTTCTTGAAACAATAATCTTAGGTTTCGCTTGCTTGATTACATATGAATTGTCTATACTTTAAACAAATCAACAAGTGCATAATATTTAATGGAAGTTGGTAAATTATTATTATTATCCATTTTAAATTTGTATATTAAATCCGTTTTGTTATATAGTCTTCACAATACCACGCATAATCATGATATTTAAAAACATATAACTTTATTATTGTTTTTATCTGTTTTACATGTTAAAATTGGGTTATTTAGCCATATCTACGCCGAATATCTTTTTTAAGATAATTCTTGTTAAATCTTATTCTTTTATTAGTTACATACATTATGTATGTAAAAGAAATTTTACCTGGATAATACTTCCGAACCACAGCAGCCATTCACATATACCTCGAGGAAACTAACAACCATGAATTGATACCGCAAATAGACTTTAATGACACAAAATGATCATTCAATCGCTTGCTTCTGATCAAGGGCTCCGCTTATTGATAAAGTGTAAAAATATACCAATCATTACAAATTTTCCAGAAAGTTCCCTATCCGCACAGCTCATTTTCTCAGCTGATCTCATAAAAAAAGATTTGACATTTCCTCCCTATTCCAAGTGTCAACAGGATTCATTTTTTGCATGTTTTTCATTAAAAATATCACTCTACAGCAGATGCAAGATAATAAAAGATAAAGGAAAGGGGGAAACCAATACCTCATTACATGTACCGTTTATTGACCAGAAAATGTATGAAAGAAATTTCATTTAAATACCGTTCCCAAAGTGATCAGCGCAGAAGGTCGGTTCGATTTGTCTTACACCGTGCAATTTATTAATATCACTTATTTCTTATTCAATAAAAAGTGTTTAGATCACGTGATCATTGAATTTCAGGAATTATCTCAGAGATATTCCTCAACTTGAAAACATGGAAGATCTTTTGTTACTGACAGAGAGAGTAAGGGTGTTGTCAAATAAATAATGCTTAAAGATTCTTAATAACGTTATAATGAAGGGTGTCCAAATCGGGACACCCTTGATTTTTAAAAAAAAAAAAATGTTTTGTGCCTCTAAATTTTGGGACACTTAAATTATATATTTTTTTACTGACTCTAAGTTTTGGGACACAATTGTATTTTATAATTACCGCTTACCCAATGCTTTTTCCTCTTATACATTACGTAAATTTTGTTAAGCTTTTTAGACGCCGGTGCATGAAATTCACATTGTTGTAACATTTACTTAAGCAGGTGAAGTATTGTTCGTTTACCTAAGTAATAAACCAAACAGATACTCCAATTGTTTATCTTCAATTCCCAACCCTCTTTGCACTCACCCACCCGTGACACATTGTCTGTCGCATGTTAAAACAACATAGCGCCTCGGGGAACGAGTCGGGTGGGAGGGGTGTGTACTGTATATATTCGCGTACGTGTGTCATTCATTGGCAGTCAAGGTCAATAGGCAGACGATAACAAACGACACAGTGGTCCAATTAGCAACCGATGATTAAGGGTTCTGAGACTGTATGTGTGCTTGTTTTTGACACGTCTCAATAACGTTTTATATATAAATGACGCTATAATAGCAGTTCTTGTTTTATTTATAAGTCCCGGGAAATACACTATTCCAACTGGCCGGAAGAAAGCCTAAATATGAAACTTTATGTGTCAAACATTGCAATTGACGTTAGATAAATAAAATATTAACTTTTAAACTCAGATATTTTTTTTATGATGAAAGAATCGTATATATATATATATATATATATATATATATATGGACTAATAGGTATGTGTATGATGTTTATAAAATTAACGCACATTGAAAATTGACGATATCACTTGACCGTATGAAAACATCAGCGTGTACCTAAGTTTTGGGACACTTTTTGACAAGATTAAAAACTTTTTTTTCTGTCCCAAAACCGAGTGATTACGGTATATCCTGCAGTTAACACCACGACGAACTGAAAACGCGTGCAACATAAACTCCTGTAGGTCATGTACTATTTCAAATTCCACACAGTGATCTCCCTTGCGTGGAGTTGGTACAATTTTAGTCATGTTTTTGAATATGATCTAAGGGAGAGAAATCGTACACGTTTCAAGTTAGCGTTTTACACGATGTGTTCGTGAAACGCAAGCATATAGATAGGGCAGAGATGTGAATAATGTAACTCCGTGGATTGGGTTACTGACACAGGTAACGGAAAAATCCCATGGGTACTACTTAATTTAATAATAATAATAATAATAATAATAATAATAATCTAATGATTACAATAATAATACAATTTATATTATAATTATTTTCAATTAATTTTATTTTCAGGTGTGAGGATGTAACCAAAGAATTACAGATTTGAAAAAGTTTGTGCCAGAATCATTTACACCAAAGCCTTTTTGTTTTCATTTCTGCATGTAGGCATATTTTTTAAACAAAATCAACACCAACGGAGCAGACTTAATAAAGGAAAAAATCATCAATAACTTTGTTGTTATTCTTTTTTAAGTGTTTTTAAACAATGTTTTTTTCCTTTATTTTTTAACTATGTATTTTTCTATTTCACACACATATATTAGATACTACATTATAAATATTTATCTCTCTTTAATATTTTTGAAAATAGGATAAGAACTCATTCTTTTTTGTTGTTGTGGTTTTCTAGATATTATTCCAGACTATTCAGTTTTACATGTATATCCCTCCCTCTTTTTTTTAAAGAAATGACAGATGCGATTTTCAGATAAAACCTATGTTATAGTTTGCTAAATATTATAAACACCTTTAGTTTAAGATGTCATTTTCTGTCAGTTGAAGACTGTCTAGATGAAACTGCGAGATTACGCTATACAACCAAGTGGATTGATAACATATTCGGTCACATTATTTTGATACCGGGCCAACCAGTCTTGGAACAGTCCTTGGGCACAAGGGAGATAAACCATTTCCACACTATCGTATATGTATGTGTGCATTATATTAAATGAAGTATCTGTTTCTGTTCGGTCAGATTTTATCTATGTTAATATACATGCACTTTAAAATCATTTACTTTCGTTGACAGTAAAATCAAGATCTCAGCCCACTGGAATTTTTAAGCGTACTGGAACTCATTCATGTTTTAAACTAACACAGAAAGTGACGTATTGATTGAATGATTCCATGTGCAAATAGTCGATGATAAAACTACCGACCAATTCAACAACTGTAGTCCTTCACGAAAATAAGTGGGTTTTTGTTTGTTTGTTTTTTTCATTCATGTCTTTATCAGCATTCTTCAATTCCAGTGTGTGCGTTTATGTGTGTGTGTGTCCAAGCAAACTCGCGTTTGAATGCCATCTTTAAAACGTGAATTGTTAAAAACAAGTTTAAATGACCTGAAGTAAGACTATTGCTTTAGAAATATGTACAGTAAAATATCGCTTTAAAACCACCACTGAATTAAGACCAAGACCACTAATATGTTGAAATAATTAAATTTAAGTCCTGGTCTGATTTAATTGGTAAAATATACTATCAAGACCACCTCAATTTTAAAACCACTTTTCTCTGGAATCGATGGCGGTCTTAATAGTGAGGTTTTACTGTAACTAAATTTTCAACCGTCTAGCTTAATAAATTAACATATTATTTCTGAGATGTGGAAAACCTGTTTTCTAATTGAGAAGTTTAATAAAGCATTTTTTTTATTTACCCAAGTTTGTATATATACTTTTCTAATCTTGATATCAGAAACTACATCGAAACCTTTTTTTTTTATATATATACCTGAAGATGTTTCCTCTCTTTCCCTGATGAAATTTCGGATAAAAATTTTTTATTCTCGTTTTATAACCGACATACGTTACAAATCTAATACCGTATAGCGGGTTATTTTTGCGGGTAATTTTTTTTGCAAATCAAAATAAACTTTCTCTAAATATAGGTCATAAACATCTGAATAAGCAATAGTCAGAGAGAGAGTAAAAATCGTGTGTGTGTGTGTGTGTGTGTGTGTGTAAAAAAGATATATTGTATGAACTGTTACCTAGTAGGTGGCCTGAATTGTAAAACTTAGTTTTAAGACCAAAATGTATCGGTCACATTGTTGGGTCTGATAAGTGTTTATTGTATTTTGAAAGATTTATGTTTGTCTGTATCACATTACAAATTAAATAAGAAATTTACGTCCAAATTGGGCTGTTTATGCTGCGTTTACACAATGTTCCCGGCGGCCACGGCGATCACGTTTCAAGCTACCGTAGACAAAACGGGGTGGCCGTGAGAGGACGTGGGGGAACGGGATGGGCAAACGTGACAAGCGCCGTGGATGCCGGGCCAGACTTTTAAACTGTCAAAAAATTCGCTATGGCAGTAACAGTGCGGATAAGAAACCTAGTAGGCCGTAGCAAAACGGGATGAACGCAACAAGACGTGACAGAACGTAAAAGGCCGTAACAAAACTTATAGGCGGTCCGTAATGGGACGGGGAGCTTTCCTGATGTAGTCTCGTACAGCGATTAATTTTCTTTGGATGGCATTTTCAAAAACTATGTTCTATGGTAACGCGCATTCTGCATCAAACAGCATTTCTGGGCAATAATAAGATACACTTTTTTTCCTCTAACTACACAGAGAATTTTCATCCAGTGATGTTAATCATTTTGTATATTTAAGTACGGTTTCAATATGGAAGTCGAAACCGAATTGAAATGTGCAAACAAATTATGCTGGAAATAAAATGTTCAATAAACGGAAGTAAAAAGTAAAGCGAGTAAGTGGCAAATAATATGCACATGCATGTTAATGTATCATCTGCCACGCTAGTTATATGCTAGTTATATATTCAGCGCGGTGCAAAGTTAGGTCGCGGTTTCGAATCTAGCCGTGGAAGTTTTGAATGGTAAATCTTAGTCAATTAACCAATTGAAGATTAATAAAAAATGTAATAAAAAAAATGAAAGTAAAGTGAAGCACCTAGCAATGCTTTGCCCGTGGAGTGGCGGGCTGACCTAGTGGAATTTTTAATCTTTTATTCCCTTTTTTAGTCTAAAACCCAACGTAGGGAATGGCAAGTTGTCAAAATCCCCACATTACATGCTTGCAAAAGTCTTTTTAATTGATAATTGCACAAATGATTTTTCCTTGGTACATTACATGAATGAAGCATTGCATCATTTCTTTTTTTTTTTTTTTTGGTGGGGTGGGGGCTGTATTAAAAAAAAAAATCAAATAATCATGGGCTTTATTTGTACTAGATATCTTTATTCATTTCATCTATTATTGTGTATTTCTTATATTATGTTTTCTTTCTTTTGAAAACATATATCTTATAAATCTTATTAAAGGCCCATTATGTTTCATTATGATACAATTCTTTTCATGATAAAGAAAATATGAAATAACATTGACATATTGTAGACTAACATAAATGGTACATAATGGGCAAATATCTGTTGTAAAGTAACAGGTAAACACATTAAATGTGTATATCAAATAACGCAATTTAGTATTTTGGATGGATGTCAAAATACTCTCATTATTTACATTTTGCATTCGCGTGTATTCCCGAAGACAGTCAGTAATCGAAATTTATTTGAATTTCAAAAAGCCGTAGCCGAATCACAATTGATTTATCTGCTACGTCATCAATTTAAGCACTCGTGATTCGTTAACGGGGGAATACGGGAGGTCTTTGCAAAACGTCAGAAAATTGACGAAGATATGCGGAATATGCAAAAAAGGTATTTTTGTAAACAATGGAATGATCTTAAGTAAAATATTCTTTCTTATTCACGGTGCATAACCATATCGGCGGGCTCTGTGCGGAAATCGCTATTTCGACAGGCCCTCTGCGTTCGCACCGGTCATTCTCTGCCATAAACACTAGCAAACGTTGGACGGAAGGGAAAGAAACAGACCAATGGTCACTTTTCAAAGTTGAGTTGCTCAATATTAAGTATTGCACGGAATATTAGAGTATCTTAACTATGTATATGCGTGTAAACTCTTCAATTATCAGCGACTCCGACCTGAAACTCGGCCGAACAGTTTAGTGATGTACCAACATGGAACACACCCTCGGCACTTTCTACAGGCTTCAGAAGGTTATTGCTTTGATTATGTCTATAATATGACCATCGAATGTATTCTTTTAAGTATATTCTTCAAGAAGATACCGATAATTGGCCGATTTTAATGTAAATTTCTTGAAAAAACCCTACTTTCTTTTTTTTCGATGCACGGGAGGTCTCTCTGCACATCACTTTTTGAAGCCGTGATAGACCGTGAGAAAACTTGGGAGGACTTAACTCAACTTGTATACATAGTAAAATAAACACAAAAGTCCCACGGCGCACTACGTTTCGTGCAAACGGGACTGCCGTGGCCGCCGGGAACATAGTGTAAACGCAGCATTAATTGGAATTTGCATTATACTGGAGTCCATTGTAATGGAATTACCCTGTATTTTGGACAGCGTAATATTTGAATTTGCTTTATACTGGAGTTCATTATAATGGAGCTACCTTGTATTTTGGACAGTGTTATACTGGAATTTGCTTTATACTGGAGTGCATTATAATGGAACTACCCTGTATTTAATTTTTTTGACAATAGATGTGTGAATACATGTAATGGCAATAAGCTTCTATGTTGTATTGGTTATTGCTTTTTAAAGTCTATCATTACAGTAAATGAATTTATTTTTATTGTAATAAAAATTTGAGTTGTGACAGCGTTTACTTTTTTGATTTCATTACCATCAACTAATGATTTAGTTTAACCGTGTTTATGATGGTAGGGAAACCTTATCCACATTATTCTGACATCAGGCAAACTTGTCCTGGAATTATCCTTATATGTCGAGTGCAAAGCAAAGGAGCTATAGCATATGACCAACCCAGGAAAAGGTTGCAGGTTCAATTACCAGTGTATATGAGCTACCAAAACGGTCAAAGGGGCATAATTTTCCAACAAGAGTGCCAGTGATGCCACAATATACGCCGCCACAAAATATAAAGACCAAGAGGGTCCTTTTAATTATTGCTTTTAACATTTCTGTAAGCATAAGCTCATAATGAAGTCTGTAAGACCAATTAATTTACCTGAACAGAGATAGAACCCTAAAAATGCTTCCAATATGAAAGTAGGTCAAATAGCAGTATCAATATGAATCCTTTTTTCTTTCTCCGCATAACTCTTGCAAAAATCACTGTATCAGAAAATCCCGGCTTTATGCACTTTTACCTGTTTAGAAACTTGAGTTGTGTTTTCAAGAGACCATGTTTAGAAAGGCCTAACTATAGCAAATATTGATGAACATCAAAATCCCTGCTTTGTGCATATCTACCAAGTATAGTAATGACATTGCCCAAGTTTTGAAAAGATTAGGTCAGAAACATACAAGGAATTGCATTCACAAGGCTGAAATATCAATCAGCTACAGAGACTTAAGTTTCAAGGGACAAAAATTTTGCAAAAATTAATGAACCCGAAAATCGCCACTTCATGTACATCTACCCATTATAGTAATGCCACAAATCAAGTTTGAAAAGATTCGTTCAGAAACGTAGGAGGAGTTGCGTTCACAAGGCTGCAATATCAATCAGCTACAGAGACTAAGTTTCAAGGGACACAAATATTGCAAAAATTAATGAACTGGAAAATCGCCGCTTCATGCACATCTACCCATTATAGTAATGACATTGACCAAGTTTTGAAAAGATTCATTCGGAAACGTATGAGGAGTTGCGTTCACAAGGCTGCAATATCAATCAGCTACAGAGACTAAGTTTCAAGGGACACAAATCTTGTAAAAATCAATGAACCGGAAAATCGCCACTTCATGCACATCTACCCATTATAGTAATGACATTGACCAAGTTTAGAAAAAATTCATTCAGAAACAAAGGAGGAGTTGTGTTCACAAGATATGGACATACGGACGGACGGACAGACGGAGATCACGACAATATACAACCGCCTCTGGCGGTGTATAAAAAGGGGGAAATAACCCAACATGTTACAGATTTCACTAATCTACAATTTGTAACAATTAATCCCAGCAAGTTTCATTGAAATACATCCAGTAATTACAGAGGAGTAGCTGGCAGATCATTATGGTAGTAGCTGCCAATGTACATGAGCTACCAAACAGTCAAAGGCGCATAATTTTCCAAAAAGGGGAGATAACCCAATGCGTAATGATTAATCCCAGCAAGTTTTAATGAAGTAAGTCAGTAGCTACAGAGGATTAGCCAGCAGATCATTTTGTCTACAGACGGATGGACAACCTGATTCCAGTATACCCCATCCCCACTAACTTCGTTGCTGAGGGGTATAATAAATGGAAAATGTTGTAATGGCAAGAAATGCCAAATTAATACCTGTATTTTCATGGAAAACAAATTTCAGCCATGAGATCAGCCTCGATGTGTCTTATCCATGAAAAGAAAGATGATAACACGTTTAAGTAGAAAATTTTATTTCAATACCAAAAGCCAAAATGTGTAAAGTTTTAAAAAAATCATATAGATTCAAATCTGAGATATATAACAACACCAAGAAAGGTAACCTTGATAGTGTAAAATTCATATAAAATACAATAGTCAATGTAACAATGGCACATATATTTATAAAATTATATCAATATATGCAAATATGACTTACTAACAGACACTCCTCAACAATATGACACTAGTTCCAATATTTCAATAAAATTATCACAATGTACAAAAGCAACTTCTCTAAACAAAATTTTGATACATTTTTGTATTTTATCTCCAAAACAGGAACCAGTTCTACTATGAACAAGAATAAACACTGAAGGTGATTAATACCCCAACATCCCACCCCATCTTCCTGCAATGTGAATCTTGTATGAGATGTGACAGGTGGGATTCTTAGAGATGCCATTTGCCTGTGATGGGGAAACCACCCATATCTTTACAATTACAAATGATTGCTTTAATACATTCGGACCATTTTGAAATATCAGACTGTGACATTTTTATTTCATTTTTATGAATTCATGAATTATTTTAAAACAGGCAGAAACTTGACAATAAATGTCTCCTACAGTGTATACGATATATAAATCATAATTATTTCTCCCTTTTCACAGAACATATGAAATAATCAGTTCTCATTCAGTTATTTTGTCTTAAATTTATTTCTTAACATCTTGCCACCAAAATCTTAAAAGCAAAGTGTGTAAACATATACAAAGTTCATTGAGAAATTCAATATAAATTTAAAATGAAAACTAACTCCAGAAGGAGGCAAGTACAGATAAAATGGACAAGAAAGCATGATACTGGACATAACTGGTACATAAGAATGTGATATACCAACAGTTACCACCTTGGAACAGTCAAGTTGGCAATAGGACCAACTGGTGTGCTAAAACCAGGTGCCCAAATCTAAAACTTCCCGAAGGTGTTTTTACTTAACAGACTCTCAACATATCATATTTTAATGGCCAGATTCAAATAGAATATTAAACCAATTACAGAATTGACAAAATAAATCGGCATGTTTCTTAAGGATAGATTCTTGACCTTCTGAATTTGCATTACTGACAAAAGGTTAGTTATATTTTTACCACAAACAATAAATTCTATTGTAATTAGATTAACAAGAGGGCCAAGATGGCCCTGAATCACTCACCTGAGAAAGATTATTGATTAAGAAATAAAGACAAAGTGAAATCTGGTTTATTTTTATAGTGAAAGTGGCATAACTCCTAAATTAACTAGCCAATATCAGTAATAACTGAACCCAATTGCGAGATTATGGTCATAAACATTGTCTTAAAGTTTGAAGATGATTGCTCAACAAATGAAGACGCTTAAGCAAGTAAACAATGTGAAATCTGGCATATTTTTTTTTAAATAAAAGGGACATAACTCCTGACCTTAATTGGCCAATCTCAGCCATAATTAAACTCAACTGAGAGATTATGGTTATAAACATTCTCTTAAAGTTTGAAGATGATCATTTAAACAAGAGGGCCATGATGGCCCTGAATCGCTCACCTGATTATAAATGAGCAACATATGTTGGATTTTTCATATTGACCTACTTTTTGACCCCACATGACCCAAATTTGAACTTGTCCAAGATATTATGGAAACAGACATTCCAACCAAGTTTCATAAAGACTGGGCTAAAAATGTGGCCTATAGTGTTTAAACAAGGTTTTTGTACAATTTGAACTCCTGACCTACTTTTTGACCCCACATGACCCAATTTCAAATTTGTCCAAGATTTTATGGAGACAATCATTCTGACCAAGTTTCATGAAGATTGGGCCAAAAATGTGGCCTCTAGAGTGTTAACAAGGTTTTCATAAGATTTGACCTCGTGACCTACTTTTTTGACCCCACATGACCCAATTTTGAACTTGTCCGAGATTTTATGGAGACAAACATTCTGACCAAGTTTCATGAAGATTGGCCTAAAAATATGCCTCTAGAGTGTTAACAAGTCAAATTGTTGACGATGCACGACAGATGCTGGACGAAGGACCATCACAAAAGCTCATCTTGAACATTTGTGCTCATGTGAGCTAAAAATGGAGACGCTAGAGTGTAAACAAAGTGAAATCTTGCATTGTTTTATATTAAGAAGGGCATATCTCCTGACCTAATAGGCCCATCTCAGCCACAATTAAACTCAATTAAGACATTATGCTGCCTTACGAGGATAAACTTAACCAGCAGATAGCTTTAACCATAACGGTGAAAACCTGAAATTAACAAAACCATTGATGTACTTTTTACCAATACATTTTTTCAAAAACACTGAATAGACCCAGATCTTGTTCTTCTATGGTATACTGAGTAATACCAACTTACCCAAACATATCAAAGACCCAAAACTTATAACGCAGCTAAATTGATGTCTAAATTGATCTGGATCCATACATTGTCCTTATCAAGTCAAATACATATAAAATAATCAAATTCTATACTGTTAACCTATTACAATATAAACTAAGTCATAAACAGTGATATTACAATTAATAATGCTATATCCAAAAGCAGACCATACACGACAGACCATAACAGACACCATGCATATGTCAGACCATAAGTAGACCTTGCATATGTCAGACCATAACAGACCATGACTGTATCTCAATCTAAATTCACATGATAATTATGGAAATAAACAATATGCAAACTAAGGGCATATCAAAAGATTTAAATTAATCCTTAGCAATATGAATTCTTAATAATTTAATAATACTCACCAAAAATCTGATCTGTTACTTTCTAATTAATACAAAACTTTATGAAGTTGTATGAACTCCATAAAATGTTTATCTAGCAATATAAAACAATTAGAAAACAATCAAATGAATAGCATAAATGCACTGCAATAACAGTGTGATGCAAGACGGATGAGTGCTCATATACCTGACTTGGATATAAACATGTAGGTTACAAGGATACACCTTAAACCATCAATAATAGCCAAATGACGTTATCGATGTCTCGAGGGAGTTCCAATACTCTAAATATAGAAATGTCCGCACAAAGTGTGCGAACCCTAATAAAGCCAAATGAAGAGAATTATACAGACACTTGCATAAATACAGTTTTAACATGAGAAAGCAAAATTATAACTTACAGAACATGGGGGACCATAATTATCTCTAACTTTGCGGTGCGCAAATGAAACATGCCTCTTTACTGGCCATTGACAATAAAATCTGAACAATTCCAAATGATATGGAGCACTTCCAAGAAACACGAGGATTCCTAAGTGAGATTAAACCAACAATCTCAGACCCATGCCTTATAAGCTAAACAAGTTGTGTCCCTTTGACCATTAATTATATAAACACTAGATCTTGTGTAGATTGTAACAGAACAGTCATAAACAATGTCATAAAGTCTGAAGATGATTGCTAAAAAAATGAAGATGCTAGAGTGTAAACAAAGTGAAATGGGCATATTTTGATATTAAAAGGGGCATAACTCCTGACCTGATTGACCGATCTCACCCATAATCAAACTTAATCGAGAGATTATGATCATAAACATTGTCATAAAGTTTGAAGATGATTGTTTCCACTCTAGCATCTTCATTTTTTAAACAAAGTGAAATCTTGCATTTTTTTTATATTAAAAGGAGCACATCTCCTGACCTAATAAACTCATCTCAGCCACAATTAAACTCAATTTAGACATTATGGTTATAAACAATGTCATAAAGTTTGAAGATGATTGCTCGGAATTTTTTTTAAAAAAAAAAAATATGGTCTAAACATTGTCATAAAGTCTGAAGATGATTGCTTAAGAAATGAAGGTGCTAGAGTGTAAACACGAACATGTTGACGACGCATGACACACGACGGACACTCACTGGATTGCAAAAGCTCACCCTGAGCTTTGCTCAGATGAGCTAAAAAGTCATCACTCAGATCTTGTAGATAAAAAAATGCCACTAAAAATTATTATCAAATATATGCATCATTAAATATACAAAATAATGCCAATACATCCATATGCAATGAAAACAAATGGTCACACATTAAATCTGTCAAAACTTAGATCATAAAAAGCATGAATGAGATCAAATAGTTTTCTATTTTCTTACAGCTGCATTAATAAATAAATATGACAAATTGTGAAACATGTCAATTTTAGTGAGGAGTTTGCCAAAATTTTTATACATGTTTATGAAAAAAAAACAACAAGGAACTTGGAGGGGAAAGTACCATCAAATAAAGATTATTTTATGCAGTGCACATATTTAGCCTCTGTTATATGGAATGTTTGCGTTATTTTGGTCAGCTGCATTAATAAATAAATATGACAAATTGTGAAAACACCTCAACAAATGTTAAACAATCAAATGATAAAGATTTATAAATGTGATAAATGATAATGAAATCGTAACTTCTAGTATAAAAATAATTTTACCAAAACAATTCAAAACAAGAAATGTTTGTGAAACATATATGCCCCCCTCATATGCCATAATATGTATATAGCTATATTACATGCAAGGAGTTTGCCTTCAAAATGTTGGCTTGTCACAAAAAATTCTCAAACTTCAAAAATTTGAGTGAAAATATAATGTGCTAAAATGTGGAACTAAACATTTACTGAAATAAATGGGCTGGAGAAATATTTACACAAGTCCACAAAGGTTTAAGTGAAAGAACATTGTCATTCCTATTGATATGCAACAACTGTAAAATATTTGAAGCAAAGGTTTTCAGCTGGACAATGCTTCCTTGACACAATGTACTGACCCCTAAAGTCCATAGAGGTCTTCTTTATTAATTACTATTAAGTATATGTTAAAACCAGACACAATGAGATTTTGAGTTATTAGTCAGACAGTGCTTAAATCATACAAAATATTTATAAGAATCCCACTTATTGATTTAAAAACAGGGTTTTCTACATTTATAAGCAACAACTACGTGAGGTTAGGACCTTAAGAGTAAAAATAAAATAGAAGTTATCACTTGGGCAAGACATTTATATAATGAAAATATATCAACATGTGACATTGTGAACTTGACCTTTGGATGTTGACACCCAAATCAATAGAGGTCATCTACTTATTATAAGGAACAACCACATATAGTCTGAAATAGGACTAAAATTTTATTTGGACAAGGCCAAGTCATCAAACATATACAAATGCAACCTTGTGACCTTGACCTTTGAGGTATTGACACCAAAATTGATAGGGGTCATCTACTAATCACCGGTTCCTTGCCTTTGAGGTATGACACCAAAATATAGGGGTCATCTACTAATCATGAGCAACAACCACATGAAGTTTGAGACTTAAAGGTCATATAGAACTTAAGTTATCACTCAGACAAGGTCTGGTATTATACATACACAACATGTGACCTTGAACTTTGAGGTAATGACACCAAAATCAATAGGGGTCATCTACTAATCATGAGCAACAACAACAAGAAGTTTGAGACTTAAAGGTCAAATAGAACTTAAGTTATCACTCGGAAAAGGTCTGGTATTATACATACACAACATGTGACCTTGACTTTGAGGTAATGACACCAAAATCAATAGGGGTCATCAACTAATCATGAGCAACAACCACATGAAGTTTGAGGCTTAAAGGTCATATAGAACTTAAGTTATCACTCAGACAAGGTCTGGTATTATACATACACAACATGTGACCTTGACCTTTGAGGTAATGACACCAAAATCAATAGGGGTCATCTACTAATCATGAGCAACAACCACATGAAGTTTGAGGCTTAAAGGTCAAATAGAACTTAAGTTATCACTCGAAAAAGGTCTGGTATTATACATACACAACATGTGACCTTGACCTTTGAGGTAATGACACCAAAATCAATAGGGGTCATCTAATTATCATGAGCAACAACCACATGAAGTTTGAGACTTAAAGGTCAAATAGAACTTAAGTTATCACTCGGACAAGGTCTGGTCTACCGACAGACCGACGGATCGACCGACCGACATGAGCAAAGCAATATATACCCCCTCTTCTTCGAAGGGGGGCATAATAAACACTCCTAATATCTGTTTGCCATCATCCGGTCAAGAAATCCTGTGGATTGCATCGCTGTAACCGTGCCGCTTTCTTGTGACATCCAACCTGTACTAGCTTCAGATTCTCCCTTGTGAAGAGTAGCCTGTAAACATATTCCCAGTCTAATTCCTGGTGCTTCTTCTTCAGCTTAGCAGCCTCAATAAGTGTTGGGATGACTTCTCGGGACTTCTCGATGCTTTAAATAACATGTTTATATCGGGTAAAGGGTTAATTAATATCTCCTTTGAAAACGAAAGCAAAGCAGGCTTTTAAGAATAAATCTAAGGCCTGATGATACTCAATGGTGTCAAATGTAATAAAGCGTTAGAAAAAGTAAATGAAAATTAGAGCTGGCCAGATGGGGCGCCAATTTGGGATTTCAAGTTTGAACACCATAAAGAGTAACTGTTTAGTAAATATGAAAAAGAAAACATCTTCCATTGTGTAGAACAAAAGTAATTGCTTTGAATAAAAACAATTTTAACAAAAATTCTAACACCAAAAATATTGCTTTCAGAATAATGCCCCTTGTCTTACAACTATCTTACAACTGTGCCTTGTCATGATTATCAAGTATTCCAACTTTCTTGTTGATACCTTTCATAGTTTTCAAATCATTCTACTTAATAAGTAAATTTGAACAAAATGTGATATATGAATATGCGTTATGCAACTGTGGGTTTGATTCCCGCTCTGGTCCAGGTTGCCCCCAGAGTTTTGAAACTGGGGGTACAATTGCTATTTTTCCTTAATAACTTTGTACCCCCTTCATATAGAGAGTCCTTAAAATTTTGGGGGTACATGTCCAATTTGGGGGATAAAAAGCCTCTATAGGGGGTTAATGGGCATACTGTGGTCACTTGCATACTTCAAGTAAGGAAGCTTGCAGGGGGCCTATTGTTCTACCCAAATGTTTCTGGGGTTTTTTTTGGTCTTCCTCCACCTGTAATTAGCTGAGTATGGCTATGGCCAAAATTAAAAATATTTTCATTTGTAGTGGACTCATGTATTCGGTGCACGGAATATTGCCAGTATTCAAATACGTATTCATTAATCGTAAATAACTGAATAGTTAAAACAAGTTAACAAGTGAACTGTTACTAAGTCTCCAAAACGAGGTTTAAGAAATAAGGTCACAAGTAAAATTGTGTGTGTATGTGTGTGGCCCTGACCCCTTTGTGACCCCAAGTGGACACTAAAGAAGTACCATTTAATCTGTCTCATCAGGAACAAAATATTTATTGTTTATGGGTGGGGCAGAAGAAAGAAGAAGGAAGAATAGTAATAATAAGAAGAAACGGAGTAAAAACAAGAAGTTTCTAAACTTCATTTGGGAGACTTAATTAACAACTGATAAACCAATGATGCAAATAATAACCTATTAATTATCATAAGAAAAATCCAGTGCTTTACTTCTTCTAGTTTCTGTTTAGACAGGTGTCGTAAATGTATCAGCTTAAGTGTACTGTTACACATTCTGTGTACAGTCCAGTCTCTTATCTCTAGCCAATCAGCACACTTCTTTTGATTCTACCATGCAGGGTATCTTTGGATATTTTCGTAGAACTTGCTACTTACCATTTATCTAAGCCTGCTGGAACCACTGACATTGCATAATGGCCAAATAAACTGTCATTAAATGACCCTTTTACAAGAAAGTTTCAAGAAACTGATTTAGATCCTATAGGTAACAGCACAAAATGTATTTTATAAAACGTATGCTATCTGCTTTATAGATTAAGATTGTTTACGTGAGAATACTCACTCAAAGAGCAAGCCTTATTCTTATTTCAAGAATAGTAATGTTTGGTCATATTTCAAACAATTTATTTCTTTTAAACAATTTGTTTCCTTTCATTCAATGATTATTTGGATTACAGTTTATGATTGACGAGATAGCAGCCACTTCAAAATATGTGCAACCAGAATTAAGGTATAACCCCCGTAATATCCATATTCCATATCTTGCCACTGGATGGAAATATTTCTATGAAACTTTGTCACTTTGAAGACATCCAAAAATAAAAATGTTTCACAGAGAGTTTTTTAAGGTTTTTTTAGATATAGGGGAGAAAATTGGTATTTTAGTTTAACACTGAAGTCTATGGGAAATATACAATTTCTGTGAATATGAAAAGCTGGATTTGATTTTCGAGGAAGTCACGGTAGAAAGATGCATTATATGATTCTGATTCAAATTTTATGAACACATCTAAACTTTACCATAGGAAAATGGAGAAAATAACTTTTGTAGCTTTCAGGGGAGATAACTCATGACAACAAAATAATAAAGGGGAGGTAATAATATAATTTCTGTCATATGTCATAATATGTCAATTTGCCTTTAAGATTTCCATGGTTTGATATTTTAAAAGCTTATATTGTGAAGTTATATGCATGGCTTTGTTGGTTTTTATGGGGCATATACCTAAACCGGAAGTAAATTACCTTAAGTTTTTTTCTTTATTTCTGCATTATACCAGGATGTATTCATATTCATGAATAAATATTTGTATTCGTGACCCTGAATCGTGATGTGTATTCATATTCGCTACCTGGTGTAATTATTACAGCTCTATCTGAGCGTCCCATCAAAATGGCCCCTACTCAAATTTTCTTTTAGGTCTTTGACTTTATTTTTTTTATTTTTTTTTATTTTTGTGTCCATTCTGTAGAAAAAAAGGATTTTCGGCTATATTTTTATCATTTGAAATGACCTACCCACCTCTGGAATTCAGGGTTGAAGCACTACAAACAATTTTTTAATGATGGCCTAAACTACAGAATTACTGTCCAAGTGACAGTAAACTCTAAAATGACAAGTAAAATTACTCACACATGATCTAAGTTCCATAAACCAAACAACTGCCGGTACCCCCTTGACGCGTATGGATTAATGGTATGAAAATTGTTGCATCGTTTACTGTCGAATGGACCTTCACATTGGAACCAGCCCTTCTTGTCACACATCCTGTCACTGGACTTGGCTGTGCGGTCAAAATACCCGCCTTGAAAATCGGTTTTCTTCAGCCGAGACATCAGCCTATCTAGTATTTCCAACAGAATTTCTTTTGTTTCTCCGTCACACTCCTTCTCGATTTGATCCTTTGCCTTAAAGCAAATTTGACGTAAATACTAGTGACCAGTCCAGGTCCAAAAAGTTCTCAAAGATAGTGAAAATTGTTCTCGTACCTAACTCAAGCTGAAATATGATTATCATGCTCAATTCAGTTTGAATTAGGAGAGATGTTCACTTCTTTTTAGCACATTCTAAGCCATATCAAATTTAAAACTAAATTATAAAATTCTGAATTATATAAACACACTGTACAACTCAAACTTTAGCATGCTTTCTGAGTTGGAATTATTTTTGATAACACCTCTCAAATTTCATACTACATTGTATTTATATAGCTTAAATTCAAAGCAGATATTTTGAGTATCAGACTTAAGTATTTTTCAAGAACATGGCGCCTGCAGACTGCCTAGTGGTTTAATTATAATACTGATTGATCATAATTAGAATATTTTTGACTTACACAATTACAAGTATCTGTGAAACAGACATTATACATATATATATATATACAATTATATCATAATGCAGGTCTTTTTTTTCAGATGTTGGGGATGGGGCCTTAATATCAAATTTGGGGGAAAATATCACCTTTTTTTTTCAATGGGGGAAAGAAAATCCTGGAGATAGATGCAAATTTGGGGGAAAATGTGTGAATTTTAAGATTTTTTCAGGAGAAGGCACCTATGAAAGCCCCTGACAAGAATAAAATGAGAATTATCATTGAATATGATGCATAACCCAAATATTGCTTTGTCAGTTACTGATACCATGTCACACAGTCTTGAGAAATATAAGACAGGGCCATAACTCATTCAAAATCAAGCAAATCAAGACATGCTGACAATATGCACAACGAAGCATGGTAATTATCAATTTTGTAAAGTTTCATCAAAATCCAACCAAAAGTAGCTGAGACACAGGCCTCAGAAAACAATCAACTGTCAGGGTTTTGACTCTAATATTTAAGAATGGTGCTTTCTGATCATTAAAAGTAAGTGGTAAGTGGTCAAATTTATTAAGGAGAAAAGCCACAAAGCCTCAAAATATTGTTCTGTTTTTCGAACAAGGCCTTTGTCACCCAGATGCAACTTAAATTTTGTTTAAACCAAGAAATAAATATCCTTCTTTATTGGTTCAATGGTATTTCAGAATCAATCACCTGGTTAAGCTCCTGTGGCTAACTCTAAACAAGAGGCCCATGATGGCCCTAAATCGCTCACCTGAGATAAATAGGTTGACCCAAGGAACATCTGTACCAATTTATTTTAAAATCTGGCCAGTAGTTTTGAAGAAGATGATTTTTAAAGTTGTCATATTTTTTTTTTTTTTGTTGCCATGGCAACCAGAGTTCTATATGGATCAAGTTTATTTTAGGAACTTTTGTGAAGGTTGACCCAAGGATCATCCCTGCCAAGTTTAATCAAATTCTGTCCAGTGGTTTCAGAGGAGATGTTGTTTAAAGGTTTCCCTATATACATATAAGGCAAATAAGCCCCGCCCCTGGCGGCCATGTTTTTTTACGGATCGGAATAATTTTAGCAACTTTGGTAGAGGTTGACCCAAGGAACATCTGTACTTAATTATTTTGAAATCTGGCCAGTAGTTTTGAAGAAGATGATTTTTAAAGTTGTCATATATTTTTTTCTTTTGTTGCCATGACAACCAGAGTTCTATATGGATCAAGTTTATTTTAGCAACTTTTGTGAAGGTTGACCCAAGGATCATCCCTGCCAAGTTTAATCAAATTCTGTCCAGTGGTTTCAGAGGAGATGTTGTTTAAAGGTTTCCCTATATACATATAACCATGTTTTTTTACGGATCGGAATAATTTTAGCAACTTTGGTAGAGGTTGACCCAAGGAACATCTGTACCAATTTATTTTAAAATCTGGCCAGTAGTTTTGAAGAAGATGATTTTTAAAGTTTTCATTTTTTTTTTCTTTTTGTTGCCATGGCAACCAGAGTTCTATATGGATCAAGTTTATTTTAGCAACTTTTGTGAAGGTTGACCCAAGGATCATCCCTGCCAAGTTTAATCAAATTCTGTCCAGTGGTTTCAGAGAAGATGTTGTTTAAAGGTTTCTCTATATACATATAAGGCAAATAAGCCCCGCCCCTGGCGGCCATGTTTTTTTACGGATCAGAATAATTTTAGCAACTTTGGTAGAGGTTGACCCAAGGAACATCTGTACCAATTTATTTTGAAATCTGGCCAGTAGTTTTGAGGAAGATGATTTTTAAAGTTTTCATTTTTTTTTTCTTTTTGTTGCCATGGCAACCAGAGTTCTACATGGATCAAGTTTATTTTAGCAACTTTTGTGAAGGTTGACCCAAGGATCATCCCTGCCAAGTTTAATCAAATTCTGTCCAGTGGTTTCAGAGGAGATGTTGTTTAAAGGTTTCTCTATATACATATAAGGCAAATAAGCCCCGCCCCTGGCGGCCATGTTTTTTTACGGATCCAAATAATTTGAACAATCTTGGTAGACACTTACCAAAGGAACATCTGTGCCAAAACATTTTGAAATTCAGTTGGTTGTTTTGGAGAAGAAGACATTTTAAGTTTTTTCTTTCCGTTGCCATGGCAACCAGAATTCCAAATGGAATTCAATTCTTTGAACAACTTTGAAAGGGGACCACCCAAGGAACATCCCTGTAAAGTTTTATCAAAATTGACCAAGCGGTTAAGGAGGAGATGTCGTTTGAAGCAAAATGTTGACGGACGACGGACGGACGGACGGACGACGGACGGACGGACGACGGACGGACGGACGACGGACGAAGACCGGTCACAATAGCTCACCTTGAGCCTCTGGCTCAGGTGAGCTAAAAATAAACCAAATCAGTTTACTGCTAGTTTGTTTCTCATCGAATTAAAAAATAAATGACTGAGACAGGGTCATTCAATATTGTTTGATCATTACTGGCACATGTGTTTCAGGCTGGCTTACACAGCCAACTAGAATCCCTGAAACAATGCAAAAAAAAATCTGCCCAATGACAATACTTACTGAGTTGTAGTAGCTTCGAATTCGAGTCTGTGCATTGTGTCTCATTACTTCTCCCTTTGTCTTGTACTTCTTGTTCAGTCCTGAGTAATGGTAAGGAATTAAAAGGCCCGTTATATTTCATAATGATTCAATTTTTTTGAAAAAATAAAACATAAAATAACACTGATATATTGTAGTCTAACACAAATGATACATAATGTGTAATGTTGATCAAATTACGCAGTTTAGTATTTTGGATGGATGTCAAAATACTCTTGTTTACATTTTGCATTGGCGAGTGTTCATTAGAACAGTCTGTTATTGGAAATAATTTGAAACTGAGAAACTGTCTCAGAATCACAACTTGTTTATCTGCTACATCATCAATTTATGCACTCGTGATTTGTTTACGGAACAAGAGCTGTCAGAGGACAGCACGCTTGACTATTCAAAATGCTTGTTAGTAAATCAAATGAAATCTATTTCAATTCTCGCCCTATACATACACTGTATATAATAATAGTCAAAAATTATGTACAGTCGGTACTCGTTATCTCGAATTTCATGGGATCAAAAATAAGACTTCGAGATGTCCGTAATATGACCAATCCGAAATGAGGTATTTTCGCCTTGTGATCAAGAAATTTTACACCTGTATCATCCTATAGTATTGTGTTGATAGCTTGAAGAAGATGACACATATTTTTGTAGAATATATAATTAATAAATAATAATCCATAAGTTGCATATTTTTCTTTATTTATTCAACCGCTTCTTTCTGTAAAGTTTCTATAAATACAGAAAGGTAAACGAAATAAACAAATAGGTTTACAACAATAATATAGATCGAAATCATGCGAACTGCATTCTATTAATAAAGAGCATTTATATATATGCACAATATTCAAAGCACTTTGCACAACGTAAGATTACTCATAGATGGACAAGTAGGTTCTAGACAAATTGCAAATTATGACCTGGGTTTATTCTTCGATCTGGCACATTTTGAGCAAAGATTGTCAAGCACAATGCCTTGTGTTTGGCCATATAATTACCATGCAAATATTTCGTCAAAACATAATCCGGTAATTAATGAAAGCCTAAAATCACGGTTTGTCATACAAGCTAGTGTCACCAGTTGACTGATAGGTGTGAAAAATATCGGCCGGCTAATTAGCGTCTGTGGAATTTGAGATAAACAAACAAATATGCATTGTACTATAGGGCGAGGGTCCAAATTTTCACTTTGAGATAGCAGTAATTTGAAATAAATAAATTTTGAGACACACAAAGTTAATGTATATAGACAAAGAAAGGAAAAATCTGGACCAAGTCAATTAATTTGACATAGCCGAAATTTCGATATACGCGAATTTGAGATAACGAGTACCAACTGTACCTTGAAGTCTGATACCCCTTATAATATTTTAATGAAGTCTGAAATCAATAGCATGCCTAGTTACTGAGACATAAAGTATCGTATACACGGTCAGATTAGGCGCAGCTACGTATAAGGCGCATCCTAACTTTCAAGGTAACTTATTTGAAAATATAATTCGTATGCAGCGAAATATTGTTTTGAAATTAAGCCGTCATACATTTTGACAGACCGAAAGCTATCCGTACATCACTGGGCTAATCATACGGTGAACAGTTTTATTTACACATGGCATAAGATTACCGTTAGACCGTTACAGTAACGACGGGTAGGATAAAGGTGACACATTTTCATTACGTGACATTACTCAACCGTGTCCCCGCATTCTAACACTGGGAACCATTGTCACCTGTCAAAATTCTCCTAACAACATTATGTAACAATTGCCACCTGTCAAGTTTCTCCTATATATCATGAGGTCCCGTAAAATAAACTTATTTGTTTATATTGAAAATGGCTTCCATCAAGTTGTTTCAGTTTCTCATGATCATTTTATTATGAAATATACCTGTAGGATAACTAATAAGAACGAAAGCAGTAATATGGTATTGTTTATCATGGTTTCGTATAGACTTTGTGTCATATTATCGTATTCATTGGCTTTCAGTATATCCATTTTCTGAAACCGCTAGTCTCTATACTACTCGTTAGCATAATAACAATGTGCAAGCAAAACTTTAACCAGGTATCCAAGTAAAAAAAAGGGTCATAATTTGTATAAAATTCAGTCCAAAAATCCTCCTTGGATTTGTGATGCACCTGAATACACTCCTTAACTTTCTAGTCAATACCCTAAACAATTTCTGAGATATAACATGAAAGAACCTTGCATGCAAAACTTTAACCAAAATTTCTAAGTTAAAAAGGGTCCATAATTTGTAATATATTCAATCAAGAGATATCTACCTTGGTTGTCTGATGCCCCTAAACATATTCATAAACTTTCAAGTCAATACCATGAATGGTTATTGAGATACAAGCTGGATAGTAGCTTGCATGCAAAACCTTAACCAAATTTTCTATTGCGTGCAAAACTTTAACCAAAATTTCTAAGTTAAAAAGGGGCCATAATTTATATTAAATTCAGTCAAGAGTTATTTGCCTTGGTTGTCTGATGCCCCTTAACATATTTATAAACTTTCAAGTCAATACCATAAATGGTTATTGAGATACGAGGTTGATAATAACTTGCATGCAAAACTTTAACCAAAAGCTGCAATACCAATGCCGATGCCAGGGCGACTACAATAGCTCTCATATTCTTCGAATAGTCGAGCTAAAAATTGATGATGATGTGTGCAAAATGTAATTTAGTTATTTTTATTTACAACTGAATGATTAATTTATTTCTTCTTTATTCAATGTAGTCGTCAACGAGTATGTACAGATGGCATCTCTTTTCAAATCTGTAGCACTAACTTTGCCTTTCTATCTGAATTACATACACTACTTTAGCAAAGAATTAGTGGACCTTTAAAACTGTCACTTGGATTTTTGAAGTTTAAAAATTAGTAAAGGTTGCAACAAATCCTGTAGAAATAACTCTAAAAGTGATGACACCGAATACCAACTTGTCTCCATGTAAAGTGAAAGCAGGACAGGACGTGATTCCTATATATTTCCCACTTTTGTAAGGCAGAGATATAATTAATTTACAATTACAAACTTTAATGCACATGAAGAGCATTTTACCATGTTGCAAAAAAAGCAATCCAATGCAAAAGCTTGGGAAAGAAACTGACAATTATTATCATTCTCACAGAACTATATACCGGCATATATATAATATATAAAACTTCAGAGAGTTATAAGTTAATCTTAACAAATATCTTCAACTCTTTACCACAAGGAAAGGACTTGATGTAACAAGCATGATTTCCACAAAGCTGGAGTAAAAAATGCTTTATCAATGCAAAATTTCTGAAAATCTTCAGATTCTCCTAAAAATAAGCTTGACTCCAACCTTCAAACCAGTCTTCGTTTTCATAGCGATATTCAGCTTCTGCATCCGTAGCGAGAAGCTCCAGGTACTGCGAGATGATGTGGACCTTCTCTAACGCTTCCTCCCCTGCCAGTAGGTCCCGGATTTGGTCTGCAATTTCGTTATTCTTTGACGCATTATAGAGCTTGCTTAAAGCATCATGTATGAGGGCCCCAGCTGTTAAAATGAAAAAGACAGCATGTAATTCATTGTTAGCAGATTAATACAAGCTTTGAAAAATACTTACTTAAATCATTTGTATTTTCATGCTGAAATGTTTGTTTGTTTCCCACTGCCTGACAGAATTTCAGTCAGTTGGAGACAATGCCTACTTGAGACTAATAAAGTGCTGCCACCTGCAGTATCGCACTGTATGCTGAAGTGTGAAACTTAAAACTAGTAACTATTTTGTAACAACTGAAAAGATCTTTAATGGAATGGACTGTAAATTGTTTAGAAAGGAGCATCCCGGAAAAATAAAATGCTCCTTATTTTGGTGACCAACCAGTTTTTATGGTATTCCAACCAAGTGTTTGAAAAAGCTTCAAGAAAATAAAAAATAGAACAAGAGCTGTCAGAGGACAGCACGCTCGACTATTCAAAATGTTTGTTGGTAAATCAAATGAAATCTATTTCAATCTTTGCCCTTCATATACCTTATTGTACATAATAATAGTCAACAAGAGCTGTCAGAGGACAGCACGCTCGACTATTCAAAATGCTTGTTGGTAAATCAAATGAAATCTATTTAAATTCTTGCCCTTCATAGTAATAGTAAACAAGAGCTGTCAGAGGACAGCACGCTCGACTATTCAAAATGCTTGTTGGTAAATCAAATGAAATCTATTTAAATTCTTGCCCTTCATAGTAATAGTAAAAAATGATATACCTTGATAGTCTGATACCCCTTAATATATTTATGATGCCTAAAATCAATCCTATGCCTAGTTACTGAGACATAAGCACAATAACACTGTGCATGCAAAACTTAAACCAAAAATCCATGTTAGAAAAGGGCCATAATTTGCATCAGTCCAAAAGTTATCCTCCTGTTTTCTGATGCCCTTGAAGACACACCTTAACTTTCTAGTTAATTCCACATGCAATTTCTGAGATATTAGCATGAAAGTACCTTGCATGCAAAACTTTAACCAAAATTTCTAAGTTAAAAAAGAGGCCATAACTTGTAATATATTCCATCAAAAGTTATCTACCATGAAAGCATGATACCCCTTAACGTATTAAAGATGTTTCAAATCAATCCCATGCCTGGATACTGAGATATTAGCATGAAAGTACCTTGCATGCAAAACTTTAACCAAAATGTCTAAGTTAAAAAGGGGCCATAATCTGTAACAAATTCTATCAAGAGTTATCTACCATGAAGGTATGATACCCCTAAACATATTAAAGATGTTTCAAATCAATCGCATGCTTGATACTGAGATATAAGCATGAGAGTATCTTGCATGCAAAACTTTAACCATATTTGTAAACTTTCAAGTCAAAAATCCAAGTTAGAAAAGGGCCATAATTTGCATCAGTCAAAAAGTTATCCTCCTGTTTTCTGATGCCCTTGAAGACACACCTTAACTTTCTAGTCAATTCCACAAGCAATTTCTGAGATATAAGCTGGATAGTAGCTTGAATGCAAAAATTTAACCATAATTCTAAGTTAAAAGGGGGTCATAATTTTTAATTTATTCCATCAAGTGTTATCTTCCTTTATAGTATGATACCACTAAACATATTAAAGATGTTTCAAATCAATCCCATGTCTGGACTCTGAGATATAAGCATGAAAGTACCTTGCATGCAAAACTTTAACCAAAATTTCTAAGTTAAAAAAGGGGCCATAACTTGTAATATATTCCATAAAAAGTTATCTACCTTGATAGTATGATACTCCTAAACATATTAAAGATATTTCAAATCAATCCCATGCCTGGATACTGAGATATAAGCATGAAAGTAACTTGCATGCAAAACTTTAACCAAAATTTCAAGTTAAAAAGGGCAATAATCTGTAACATATTCCATCAAGAGTTATCTACCATGAAAGTATGATACCCCTAAATGTATTAAATATGTCTCAAATCAATCCTTCAACCAAAATTTCTAAGTTAAAAAAGGGGCCATAACTTGTAATATATTCCATCAAAAGTTATCTACCATGAAAGTATGATACCCCTAAAAGTATTAAAGATGTTTCAAATCAATCCCATGCCTGGATACTGAGATGTTAGCATGAAAGTACCTTGCATGCAAAACCTTAACCAAAATTTCTAAGTTAAAAAGGGGCCATAATTTGTAATATATTCCATCAAGAGTTATCTACCTTGATGGTATGATGCCCCTAAACATATTCATAAACTTTCAAGTCAATACCATGAATGGTTATTGAGATACAAACTAGATAGTAGCTTGCATGCAAAACTTTAACCAAATTTTCTATTGCATGCAAAACTTTAACCAAAATTTCTAAGTTAAAAAGGGACCATAATTCATATTAAATTCAGTCAAGAGTTATCTACCTTGGTTGTCTGATGCCCCTGAACATATTTATGAACTTTCAAGTCAATACCATAAATGGTTATTGAGATATAAGGTTGATAGTAACTTGCACGCAAAACTTTAACCAAAAGCTGCAACGCCAACGCCTACGCCAGGGTGACTACAATAGCTCTCATATTCTACGAATAGTCGAGCTAAAAATGAAATACCTTGATTTCTGATACCCCTTAATAGTTTTATGAAGTCTAAAATCAATCCCATGCCTAGTTACTGAGACATAAACATAATAACACTGTGCATGCAAAATTTTAACCAAAAATCCAAGCAAGAAAAGGGCCATAATTTGCATAAAATTCAGCCCAAAGGTTATCCTCCTTGGTTTTCTGATGCCCCTGAAGACACTGCCTAACTTTCTAGTCAATTCCACAAGCAATTTCTGAGATATAAGCTGGATAGCAGCTTAAATGCTAAAATTTAACCAAAATTCTTAGGGCCATAATTTTTAATATATTCCATCAAGTGTTATCTTCCTTTATAGTATGATACCCCTAAACAATACAAATCAATCACATACCTGGACTCTGAGATATAAGCATGAACGTACCTTGCATGCAAAACTTTAACCAAAATTTCAAAGTTGAAAAAGGGCCATCATTTGTAATATATTCCATCAAGTGTTATCTACCTTGGTTGTCTGATGCCCCTTAATATATTCATAAACTTTCAAGTCAATACCATGAATGGTTATTGAGATATAAGACTGATAGAAGCTTGCATTCAAAACTTTAACCAAAAGCTGCAACGCCGACACCAGGGCAGCTACAAAAAAGCTCTCATATTCTTCAAATAGTCGAGCTAAAAATATAATTTCCAATCAAAAAATGGTTTACCGTATGCAAAATGTAGATTTTTTTTTTGTAGGAGACTATCTTATTGATTAGAATAACCAAAAACACAATTTTTAAGGATAGCCTGCAATTAATAAAAATCAGTTTCAAAATACTAAGTACTATTCTAACATATCCTTTGACCCTTGAAAGATATTCACAGTCGCTGCTCCTACATTGAATTTCAAGTGAGCAAAAATCATACCGCCTCCCCATTTTTCTCCTTTCTTCAGGAAAACCAGGACAGTTTGAGCAGGGAGCTTCTTGAAGAATGTGTCAGAATCAATGAGAGTCCCATCGTCTTCCAGCACAATCGTGACTGATTCTGGGTCCATCTACAATGAACAAGCATATGAACTGTATTATAATCAGGTTAGAAAAATGTTTAAGAGTTTGATGATGGTATTTCCAGACCCTTTGAATTTTTGCAAATGCGTTTTTCTAATAAATTTGATGTTTCGCAGCCATTAATTTTTTTTTTTTTTATTGGACTTATTATTATTCCTTATTATTACAATTATTCCTGTATCGGAGAGGTGGGTGGACTGGGGTATGGTAGGCATTACATTCCTGGCGTTTATTTATATAAGAGGGGTCGATTTTTTTTTAAAAGTTTTTTTTATTTTTTTATTTAACTGAATAGCATGTTCCTGTGCTCGAGGATATCTGTACCTGTAATTTTTCACATCCTTTCTTTACGAGCTCACTAAAGTTTTGTGCAGTCACTCCGATCCGTTTTTCTCTCTTGACATCTTGAACTTTGTAAGCCCTCATGCCTGTTTTAAATAAGGACAAAAATCGACTGAACATTCTATTCTGGGTCGTTACATCAGCTGTTGATTATTTCCTGAATGATAAACAATAGACCCGTCATTCCCGCCATTTGAAACTCACGATAAACAGAAAGTTTATCCAAATGAATGATTGGTTCTCGTGTCAATAATCTTGTAAGTAAAGAAAGTCAATAGGGTACGAGTACCAGCATATATCAAATCTCGAGAATTCGCGCGAGACGGGCACCGACAAAAATGTACACAAACTTTACCGTTGTCAAGTTGTCTGTGGTATTGTAATGAAGCAATTAGCGTGTTCTGATTCAATGAAAAGTTAGAGGTAATTATTTTGTCATCTCTTTCATTGCATTTTGTAACACAGTTATTAACTTTAGAGAATAAGATTTTAACTATAAATGAATACTTTAGAGACGGGGAAATCCTGAACAGAAATTCCATCTCTCCACCCACTCAAATTTTGCATTCCATAACTGTTGTCTCAAACATAAACACGACTTTTAACTTTTTACTGTATTTTGTGATAATGGTTTCAGGGTTATAATAACTTATTACTTTCCCTGACAATCATTTAAGTTGTTTAACCTATTTGCAAAACATCATCACTGAAAAAAAAAAAGACTTTAATTGTAATATTTTCATAACTTTGCTTTCAAATGTCCCAAAAATGCCATATTTGCTGTTTGACACATATCTTTTTAAGCATGACAATAATTCCACTAGAGTCCTTGTACTTAAATGAGTCAAATGAAGATCTTAATTGAAAAAGACTTTATTAGATCTGGCAACCCACAACACTTTTAAATCAAGGGTGAATAAACACTGGGTTGTTGGTTGGGCTTAGTTGCAAGTTTTATGCCAAGTGTTATGATTAGGTCTGGACAGTTATGGACAGTGAAAGGATCTGATTCTAGATAAGTGCACATAGTTTTACAATCATTTAATAGAGTATTTGATGTGTGTATTTAATGTGAATTACATGTATACCGGGGGGCCTCGAATCTCGCGGTAATAACACTTTAACGATGAATAAATTATGAAAAACCACTTATCAAATCTAATTGTCTTCAAAAACTGTGACTTTCATCTAATTTCTTCAAAATGACACATTTGTACAACAAAGACATCACTCAATAACAGTTTAATTAGGTCACCAATTGTCATACTGTGGCAGCCATTTGTAATCAGGGGAGGCTATTAAACTCGCAGTAGACTGGTATACAAGGCCAATTTTAATTGAAAATAACTAGATTAGATAGTAATGATGGAAAAATTAGTGGTTTCACAGTCTAATCAATTTGCATAAAATATAGTACTTCAAACCTCAGTTTGACAGTTCAAAATTTTGACAGACGACGGATGTCAATGTGAAGGATTTAGGTTATTTTAGGAATATGTGAGTGAAATTAATGCTGTTTTTAGATAAAATGTTAAAATTATATTATTTCAGTATTTAATTACCCAAATTGGTGGCATATTGTTGGAAAATATTTCTTTTGTAAACGTGAAGAAATTGGGTCACGATTGTTTATGTTTACAAAGGCTAGGGGCGCTTTTCTAAATACCGCGAGTTTAGTGATACCGCGAGATTAATGGCCCCGAGTATATGTGTCAATTTATAGTGTTCTGTGATATCAAAAATGTGCATGAGACAGAATATAAATCTGAATTCTCGACAACAACTGGGAAAAGACATGCAAATGGGCCAAAGAAGTGGAAACGCCTACGTTGGTCAAACCAACATTTGGCTCTAAATCTATATATATGATACATGTTACTTACATGGTGCCACATTGTACTGGTAGCATACAATACTGTGGAAGCAAAGATTTTGAATCCTGTTGGAGGCAAGAGGTGAACATGACACTCCCACATACAAAGCACCATTCCAACCCAGCAGCTATTGAGAAGAATAAGAATAATGTGATATTTTTCTAATTCACATTATTATAAGGAAAAAATGTTTAAACATGCAGGGATATAGGCCATGTGCAACTGTCTTGCAGGTTTTCTGTGTGTGTGTGTGTGTGTGTGTGTGTGTGATGCTATTCACAACTTTCACAAGATAAGCATTGTTGGGATATTACTCTCCTTGGCTGCCAGGGTGACTACTGTCCTTTCCATATTTTTGATAGAAGCAAAAGCAGGTATACCTATCTTTGATAATTTGATTTGATTATTATCCATGGTTGTTGCTGAAATGATAGTAAAGATGATTAATAGAGTCTAGGCTACTAGGTCACATGTTTGAGATAGGGGATAGGATTAACTCTAGAGGAGAAAAGAGGTAAGAGTGAAGTGATAAATGCTAAGTATGTTTGGACTTCGATATGAAGCCTTCAAGAAGTCTAGCTGATGGATTATCTAGCCCATTCCCTTTCTGGTAATCCAGGATAAATTAAGGGTCTCTGGTCTCTGGAGTACTTAACAATATACATTATATTTATTTATTATTTTCTAGTTTATCATTATACCCCCTCTTCACAAAGTGAAGTTTGGGTTATTTAGGATTCTTGTGCTTGTCTGACACGTTAACATTAACTGTGACAAAGCATATCCGGGGGTATTCATCATCTTCAATGATAATTCTTGGTTTATTTTGCTAGAAGCCTGACATCTACCATATATGCGCATATCTTAATTAGTTATAAATGAAAAAAATGTGCTGTCTTTATACATATGCCCAGAGGAACTGGAAAGCTTTACTGGCAAATTAAGTATTATCTTTTTGTTTCATTACTAACTGACATATAAGGGTAATCCCAGGACTGGTTGGCCCAGTGTCAGGATAATGTGACTGGGTCACATGTCTACGGTGTGATACTGCGGTGTGGCAGCACTATATCAAGTAGAAAATAGTCTCCAAATGACTGAAATACTGTCAGTGGGATGTTAAACCCAGCAAACAGAAAACCATTACCTAATGAATATCTGTACATATAATCAAGCAATTTTAGTAAATGCAACCCTGACACAGGAACTCTAAGACTGTAAGCTGCTATAAATACTTACTAGCTTTCAGAAGTCAGATAATTGGAATTTTTTCATTTTTATTTGAGTCATTATGCAAATACGCAGCCAATCTATTCCCCTGTATGCTTCAGTCTTATTCAAGTTCATTGAAATCAGTGTGTTTTTACAAGTGTTACAGTCACAGCAAATGTTTGCTCCTGATTTCAGATGCTTCACAAGATTCCTTTTAAGGTGACCCATGCATCAGGACAAGATGACGTCCACCGTGCATCAGAACTCAACTTCCACAGTCCCCTCACAAAAGGCTGGCAGTCAGCAAGGTAAGAATGGGCAGTGATTTTTTTAGCTTGTCTGTTTTTCAAAGAAATGCCATCACTCTGGTGATGTTGTCGTTGAATCACTGTCCTGAACAACTTTAACCATGGCCATAACTTCTAAAGTAAAATATTAAACCGTCTGTCATCAAACTTGATTAAATTGTTCACTATCATAAGGGCTACATTCTTATCAAGGGCCATAACTCTTAGGTTCATTTTCACCTAATTTATCTTTCCCTTTAAAAAAAGAATGCTCTTGTTTTGATATTTTGTACAACCTGTGGCTTTCTTTTTGCAAAAATTACCATAAGAAATAAAAATATTGGGAAATCGTAAGATAATGGAAATAAATTAACAGAAAATTTACCGAATTATAGGTCGTATCTGACATAGAAAGATTGAAATCTCAACATAAAAACTATAAGAATAATGCAAATTTCTTAAGAATTCCATAAATTATTTCTTTTGAGATAAAATTAGCTATTACATTGGAAAATAGGCAGTTATTTTGGGGAAATATGTCTTTTTTCGCTAGGGGAAACCACCTATAAAAGCAGTGATTCAGATTGGACCCACTTTCCTTAGGACAGTTGTCCTAAATGGTCATTTTTCTTTAAGTCATTTGTCCTAAATTACAAGAAAAACTTCGGACAATTCTGTTATAGCAAAATGATTTATGAGACATTAATGACACGTTCAAGTTTACTTTATTTATTTATATTCTTTTTGCTTTGAAATGTATCATTCACTATCAAAGTTTCAAAACTTCAGTCAGTTAAATAATTTCCTAGGTAAATATGTTGTTATGACTATCTTTGATACCTTGCTCACTCATAGGAATGAAATAATTGTTATTCAAGGTAGTATCTGGAGGGATGCATTTCTTCAGCATGAAATTAGTTTGTCACAAAAGAGAACCCACCCAGCCCTTAAGCATAAAAAAATCTTACAAATAAAAGCAAAAAAATATCTTTTTAATTTTATTTACTCAAGAAAACAGCAGGTAATAATAAATTATTTAACTTTAAATGGAAATGTGAGATCATTCATACTTCTGGGATTTTGAAGATGATGAGTGAGAGAAAGATTGGACATATAAGGATATTTTGATTGTTTATCAAATTAAATAAACATAGAATTGTAATTTATATGACTTTCTATCTAATCAAATTCTACGGCAAAATAAAATCCGAAAAATCAGACTCGTCAGAATGATTTTCCATTCTGCGACAGTCGTGTTCTTATAAATACGATCTAATTTGAAAGTGCTGACAAATCAATTACAAGTATATATATATTTTATTCCCCCAATAATAGATCGACATCCTTTGATTCCTTATCTACTCTTTGTTTTTCAATCATCATTAACAGTTTCTTGCCGACATTTTATAATGGCCTGTTTATTTCTTAGAAGACTCGCTGATTTCTGGTTTTAACGACATTGTTTAGACAATCAAATGACAACATCTTGTGGCACGTGATTTATGGTATCTGACAATGCTATTGGTTCTTTTTATAGACAGACGCACGAGAAGAATGAATTTGCATAGGTAATTTTCCACTGGATAGAACTTGAATAGCATGAAGAAAAAAAAACAACACGAAACCCTGACATGCATCATTCAATTTAATTAGTCATATTCCTGATTTTATTGATTGATATATGTATTTAATTTTAAAGAATTTTGTAATTATGAAAAAAGAAAGATACTTATACGTAAAAAAACTGTGGAAAATATCGATCTTTCCGGAGGTCGAAATTCTCACAACGTACGAGTCCTATTAACACGCATACAAACTGGCGACCCCATGTATCAAAAATCGTTTCTAATGTAATTATTTTCAGAACAAACACATTTTTATACAGATTGTAGTATGATTAAAGTTTCAACAGCAACAATGCTATTTAGTCTTTTTTGCCGATAAGGAACTTTTATGCTGTTAAATACCGAATGCGTCAATTCGAGTCTCCATGAAGTAACGGGTATTTGAGTCAAAATGTAACAGGTAAATGCGTCAGATGAGTCTCTATGAAGTAAAAGATTAATTGTCAAAATTTCACCGTCTGGTACAGACATTTGTTGGTCACATTGTCTGATGAAATGTATTTTTATCGGCCCGATGGGCGTACTGAGTTTATTTTTTCCGGTCATCTGTAGCTTTTATCGGCCCTGGACCGAAGGGCCGATCCAATCTGAATCTCTGATAAAAGGTAGTAAATTTACCCCCAAAATCACTGATGGGTCTTATATTTCATTGATACAATAACCAGCCTATATACTGATAATTGTGGAGGGGACTTAGTATCATATTTTGGGCAGTACAAGCCCTGTTTTCTCAAGATAAGGGATAGAAGAACTTGGGGTACACAACAATTTGGGAGAAATTTCATGAATTTAAAGAAAGTCTCAGAGCGGGAGATGCTTAATGAATGAGACATTGACCACTGATAAAAACTGAAAAAAGCATTGAATGACAGTTTACACATAAGCATAAGCTTATCATATGTTTCTGCCCATCGTGATCACTCATGAATGAAGAAGAACTGACCTGATTCAGCATGTCACAGGTTTTCATTTAACTCGTTGTTTTCACATTTTTTGTTAGTGAAAAAGCATTTGCTGGCATTGGTTTTAACATATCTCCTTGTTTTCACTATTTTGGGGAAGATTGATATATCGTGCTCGTTTGTGAGAATATATTTAAATTATATTTGTTGAATTTTCATTTTGTATGGCTTGATAATTTTGATATACAGTAGAACCTCGTTAATCTGAAGTCATAGTGACCGGGCTGAAAACTTTGAAATAATGATAATTCGGATTAAAAATCCAATGATAAATTTCGGTTTGTGTGCATGTATGTTTGCGTTATCATTACCGGTGAGTATCGTGAAAATCGCTACGTCGTAAAAACAACTACTGGTACGTATGAAATGAAAAATGGATACTGTACGTAAGAGGGTTCACAGAAATACAATCACATACACACACCGGGTATTTGACTGGATTGTTCTGACATTGACATTTGTGAGGAATTATCTTTGGAGACAATAATTCTTTCGGACGTAAGTATGCAGAGACGACAGAGATACAATTGATGATTAATCTCTGCTTACTAAATTTAAATTCACATAAAAAACAAGTACTCAAGATCTGACACCTGGGTTTATCTGCTGACGCATGTCTGTTACTCAACCTGTCAGACATCGATTAGAAGTAATCAATAATTTCCGGTCAGACACGTGCTGATAATCCCTACCTTGAAAAAGGTGCGAAAAACTTACTTGAGTCATCATTCCAGTGACGCCGCAAAATAAACTGACCTGTGTACGATTGAAGTTAAGGGCGATATGTCTTCCAAAATGTACGAAAATTGACTTCGAAATAAAAAATGAAAAATCTGTATAAATAGTAAACTCGGGACTGGTATTTAACTTTGAAATAGCGAAAAAATCGTAATAGTGAAATTCGGATTAAACATTTTATTTTTAGTTTAAAAATAACACTGACCTTCCGAAAGCCAGCTGGAAGGTATCTTCACAACATGAAAAGTCCAAGTGATCAGACCTGGCTTGAAGGGGAAAAATCGGGACCGAAAAAAAACTTCGAAATGGTGAGGAATTCGGTTTAACGATGTTCGGTTTGACGAGGTTCTACTGTATTCTCATTTCTCAGTCAGTGCAAAATTCTGTTTGCCTCCCCAGTCCTTGCAGATTAAAAATTGTGTCTGAGATATATATTTTCTTAGAGTAAAAAAGGGTAATTGGGTCCAGATATGATTCTAGGACTCAAGTCTTAGACTCATATTTTGCAAACCATACTTAGCATTAAGTAATGCTTAAATACTTAACCTTTTCCCTCATAGAGGACACCATGAAAAGACCTATGCGAACAGCATAAAACCAGATCAGCCTGCGAGTAACTCGCAGGCTGATCAGGTTTTATGCTGTTCGCTGCTCCTCAGTGGTCTGGAAATGAGGATTTTGTAATTAAATTTGGTAAGGTTTAACTGTGGTTTTCTGCAGATCAGGCTTTATGTGATACCTAATGAGGGCGTCAAAATGAGTCTATATGAGGGAAAGGGTTAATTAAGGGGCTTTATTTAACATTCTTGTTTCTGTAGTAGGGATACCCAAATGTTTCATTTCATAACAAATATTGTTAGTTATGAAGCTAATCATTCATGTCAACTCAATCATGTACTTGAATATTTTATAAAACAAGAATGTTGGAATGCTTTTCTGCCTTGTTCTGTTTTAATATTAGTTATTACTTAACACTAAGCATTGCTGGTGGAATTAAATCAGGGTCGAATTCCACCAGCAATTTTTAGCGCTACGTAATACTTAAATACTTAGGGGAGAATTACATTGTTTCTCTAATAAAACTACCAAAATATTTCATTTCTTAACAATTATTGTTAGTTATTAAGGTAATAATTCATATCAGCTTAGCCTTGTTCTTGAATATTTCATAAAATATTAATGGTGGAATGTGTATCTACCTAGTTATTACTTAGCACTAAGTATTGCTGGTGGAATTCAAGCCAGGTCTGATCACTTGGACTTTTCATGTTGTAAAGATACCTTCCAGCTGGCTTTTGGAAGGTCAGTGTTTCTACAGGGTTCATTTGTGCACTCTGGGGGCCTTCCTCCACATTTAATTAGCCTGTTTTTCTGTCACATGTTGTAAGCTGAGGGTAACACATAGGGATCACTTTTCTGTTGTTCATCTGTCCATTTTTCCCATCATGCTTCAGCGGGTGACATGTGATGTGTTCCAAAGACCATTCTTGTTAGCTCACCTGAGCACAACGTGCTCAAGGTGAGCTTTTGTGATCGCCCGGCATCCGTCGTGCGTCGTCAACAATTTGGCTTGTTACACTCTAGGGGCCATATTTTTTGGCCAATCTTCATGAAACTTACTTAGAATGTTTGTCTCCATGAAACCTAGGACAAGTTCGAATTTAGTCATGTGGTCAAAACTACGTACCAGGTCAAACTTAGAAACTGTGACACTTAGGCCCATTTTGGCCCAATCTTCATTAAAGTTGGTCAGGATGTTTTACTGCATAATATCTCGGATGAGTTTGAATTTGGGTCATGTGGGGTCTAAAACTAGGTCACCAGGTTAAATCTCTGAAAAACCTTGTGAACACTCTAGAGGCCACAGTTTTAGCCCAATCTTCATGAAAGTTGGTCAGGATGTTTGTTTACGTGATATCTCAGATGAGTTAGAAATTGGGTCATGTGGGGTCATAAACAAGGTCACCAGGTCAAATCTTAGAAAAACCTTGTGAACACTCCAGAGGCACCAGTTTTGGCCCAATCTTCATGAAAGTTGGTCAGTGTGTTTGTCTACATGATATATTGGATGAGTTTAAAAATGAGTCACTTTTGGTCAAAAACTAGGTCACCAGGTCAAATCTTAGAAAAACCTTGTGAACATGCTTGAGGCCACATTTTTGGCTCAATCTTCATGAAACTTTTTCAGGATGTTTGTCTTTATGCTATGTCAGATTAGTTTGAAATTGGGTCATGTTGGGTCAAAAACTAGGTCACTAGGTCAAATCTTAGAAAAACCTTGTTAGCACTAGAGGCCACTGTTTTGGCCCAATCTTCATGAAATTTGGTCAGGATGTTAGTGTACATGATATCTTGGATAAGCTTGAAATTGGGTCATTAGGGTCAAAAACTAGGTCACCAGGTCAAATCTTAGAAAAACCTTGTGAACACTCTTAGAGGCCTACATTTTTGTCCCAGTCTTCATTAAACTTGATATAAATGATGACTGCATGAATTTCCAGTTGAGTGCAAATTCAGGTAGGATCAAAATGTAGGTCACTTATTCAAATGTTAGAAAAACACTATAGATGCCAGATTTTTGTCATTATGCCTAAGACTGCCATCTTACTCAGGAGAGCAACACAGGGCCATCTTGCCCCTCTTGTTTATGTATTTAATTTTTTGTTCAATTGAGGTTTGTTATGTTTGTTATTTAATTGTGTTTATGAAAAAAATGCCTCTTTGCTTTTTTGTTTGTTGCTGTTTTTCTGCATAGTAAAAACTCACAATTTGGTGAAATATGTAGATCATTTTTCCAAAATGGAGGGCTACGGTCCCTTTCCTAGAATAGGCAGGGAAAAAAAACCTGTTAGCTGGACATTGCCAAATGATCAAAATGCTGTTGCTGGGATGGTAAATTTTAAAACAACAGCAATATTACACATACATGTAGCTAGATAGCAAAGGGGAAAGTCATGCAGATCAAAAAAATAAAACAAATTGTCTCTCATGAATTTCTTATAACATAATAAACATGCCATTATGTAATGCTTTTCAAGAGTTCCCTTTTGCTTTGACTTTGAATTATATTGATTAGCTGTCATTGTCAGTTATAGACATGCATTTTATTGCTTGAATGGTAATTGTAAAACCATGTTGAGTTACTAATTGGATGAAAGTGCTGTTTATAAAACTAGAGGTTTTGAATGGACTCTGTGAAGAACAAAAAGTTTATATGTGTAGAAATATTGCACTAGTCATGGTGGCAGTGTGGTTAGAGTGTCAACCCTAGAATCGAGATGTTGTGGGCTGATCCCTGGCTGTGACCTACCAAAGAAGTAAAATATGGCACATTTTTACTCAGCATATATAATGATAGGACTGGTTTGCCTTGTTTCAGGTGTGATATTATGCCACATGCAAACAAAGGATACCCTGATGATACTCCAGTCATCAAGTTTTAGGCTTTTAATAACTTACTGGTGTATTGTTTTTTTGTTAAATAGACTTTGCATAAAATGCAGTAGCTGAATGCTAGAGTACATGACTTGATCTGAAGGTAGTGGGTTTGAACCTCATACACCATGGGGAGCCTATATTTTTCCCTTGCACAAAGTACTGGTCTAACCCAGGCGCCATTGAGAGGTATAAGTTTTAGCACAAAATTGATGAATCCAAATCGTTATCAAAAGAAATAAGTTGAAGCAGCTACAGGTTGCTTAGTTATTACAGGGTTTAGGGTTGGGTTATTATAACTGAAAGTCTCTAGTCCAATTTCTCTCCACATACTGTATGAACTGACCACGAAAACATAGGAATTACTTAAATCATCTTTTTCTAATAAGTTGATATTGTAGGTCAAGTTAACCCTTTCCCTCATAGAGGACACCATGAAAAGACCTATGCGAACAGCATAAAACCAGATCAGCCTGCGAGTAACTCGCAGGCTGATCAGGTTTTATGCTGTTTGCTGCTCCTCAGTGGTCTGGAAATGAGTATTTTGTAATTAAATTTGGTATGGTTTAACTGTGGTTTTCTGCAGATCAGGCTTTATGTGATACCTATTGAGGGCATCAAAATGAGTCCATACGAGGGAAAGGGTTAAATTAGAATTATGTTGAATCTTCTTATCCAGCCTCATAGCCTATTGTTCTATTTCAAATGGTCTAGTGATTGACAAAGAAATTTTTGTGTATTATGTGTGTATTACGTCTATCAATACCCATCTACAGACACATGGTCACCAAATGCAATCATCAATGATTGTGAAAAAAAGGATGGTTTCTCCATCACAGGCAGTAGTGTTATGAACAGTATTGAAATTATATTTAGAATTAGAAAAATTACATTTAGATTTTCAACTTTTATTTGCGGTCACTCAATAAATCACATTCACTTTTCGCAAATGCCCTTACTTTAAAGGCTTAACCAACGAATTCCCTACACAGAAGTGGTAAAGACGTCATGTTTTTATATGCGATCACTTGATTAATTACATTCACTTTTCGCAAATGTACTCACTTAAAGGCATAACCTACAAATTGGAAGTGATAAAGATGTCATTGTTTCAGAACATGTCACATGGTACCTCAAGCACCTGCTTCAGGTATACTATATTCTATATTTACCCACTTCCCCAGAGGTTGTTTATAAAGCTGCATATTCTTGTGGTCTTATATGATGTGTATTCATATTTGATTTAAAAATACAATGATTTATCTTCTTTTTTTTTAAAATTTTGTCTAAGTTGTCTGTCTGTCCACTGCTGTCTCTTCAGAAAAATCAGAACCCCACTCGTGGGGTATCCATGACCACAAGTTTTAAATATGGCCATAATAATCAATAAATGATCTCTAGCCATTACTAAAGAATAATGGTAATAGTTTCGATTTTGAATACATGCATATGTATACATCCATAGTGAGAGAGACAGTATTGTTTACCCATGTTTACATTATGTAACTATGAACATCTCTGGAGTGGTATCGTGTTGACACTTCTTTAGACTTAGTATTAGTCATTAATGAATTGCATTTCACGATACAGTATTAAACCAAATAAACAAACAAAAGAACACAACATATAAACTTTGACGACACAAACTGCAATATAATAACATTATACAACATTTCTAATGACTACAAATAAAATGCTAGATAAATCATTTCTATCACTTTGTCATGATTCATTAACCAGCAGATTATTCAACCATCCATGACTTACAATTTATGTACTATTGAGTAGTTGACTAAAATGTTATGACAGAAGTTTTAATTATTAGTTGGATTCACTGAACGATGGTATCTGTATCTATATGATACTGGAAGTGAACTCAGTTCCTAGGCAATGCTTATCCATGCAGGATGTGCACGGATATTATTTAATAGCTTGAAATAGAATTTTGAATAGGAGTGGGCAATACATCTCAATATTACAATATATCATAATACCATTTCTTTGCCAATATATTGCAATATGATTTCAAATATCACACTGTATTGTATTTTAGTAGCTGAATAATTTTCAAGTACAGTGTATTAAGTAGATCTTAAAATAGAAACAAATAGCAAACATGTTTATACAACGTTAAATCTATGTATATTTTTATTTTAAAGTAAATTTCACAACTTCAGGAGAACAAATGCACATTGGCCATGCAGTAATGAGTATAAACAATTAAGCTATTTTGATTACATGCAAGTTATAACGGTTACTACATGTATGAGAATGAACAGAAACTTGAAGTCAAAACATCAGTTGAAAAGTTAAGGCAAAGTATTTTGAGTTGGTATCTTACACAAAAGCTCAAAATATGAAAATACCTTAAATAAATGAAGTGTTCACATCTTGTATGTATGTTTTGATTTTTAGGCAATATATTGCAATATAAGGTTATAAGGTTCAGATATTGCAATATCATTTTTGCCTGCAATAACCAGCCCTACTTTTGAAGCTGTTTATAATATCACACTTTATATCATGATCAGATAAGAATTTCAATATTTCAACATTCTTGGTATAAAGAATACTTATAGCTATCATATTCACAGTGTTTTTTTTTTAATTGTTTACTATGCCCCTGTCTTGAAGGCCTTTTAACCCTTTCCCTCATATAGACTCATTTTGACGCACTCAATAGGTACCACATAAAGCCTGATCTGCAGAAAGCCAAACTCAAACCTTACTAAATTTAATTGTAAAATCCTCATTACCAGACCACTGAGGAGCAGCGAACAGCATAAAACCTGATCAGCCTGCGAGTTACTCGCAGGCTGATCTGGTTTTATGCTGTTCGCATAGGTCTTTTCATGGTATCCTCTATGAGGGAAAGGGTTAATTAAATAGTGTGATATAATGTTTCCAGTTTAAATTCTTCATTATTTTCATAATTTCTGATGTCTCTTATAATCATTTTACACAAATCTAGTGCACATTTGTTGAATTTTTCAATACAGTTGATATCTTTTTGTAGACAAGGGTCCCAGACTGTAGCCAAATAGTCTAGCACTGATTGAACTAGGAAATATATGCAGTTTCTTTGAAGCTTTTGTCATGATTTCTGCTAAAGAATCCAAGTATAGAATTTGCCTTGTTACAGATTTTGTTTATGTGTGTAGACTATTTCATGTCATCACTTGATATCACATGATATTGATTTAAAACCAAGGTATGGGTTATCAAGAAGTGATTATTTGGTTCATGCATAAATAAAAAGATTGTGAAATTTTACTATATAATGTCATTATGAAACACTTAGCTTTGTTAAATTTCATTCCCCATTTTTTAAAATAAATTTCTAGGGACAGTAAATCTTGTTGAAGCTGAATTTGATCTTGGATTGTCTTTACTGAGCTATATAAACAGTCATCAGCAAAAAGTCCTTTTATTTTAGGTAGAGTTGAGATATAGATAATAAATACATGTATAAAGTTTATGATTATGAGGTGTTATAAGTATTGAGAGAGAGACTGGTAATGATTAGAATAGACCATTTTACCAGAGGATCAGCAACACCGGGTATAATTCGCCGATTTAAACTGAGAAAAATTGTTTATTTCCCATTGAACAATGTGTGAAATTTCACCACAGCATGCAGATGAGGCGTTTGGGAAGTGCTCGTTGATTAACATAGGTTAATGTCTCATTTCGGAGTGAAATGGTCTGTAGGTCTGTTTGATCATCTGGTTTGAACTAACTTCTAAGGAATTAGTATAAAATTTGTTTTGTCATTACTCATTTTCTTGACTCTAAGTAGAGTCTTGAATTCTTTTCTCTTATGTAATCCAAGTTCTATACTCGTACAATACAAGTACATGTATTGAATAAAAAAAAAAAATACCCAAAAAACTCAAAAAAAATCCCTAAAAAACACACAAACTTTTCTC
>CM037793.1:1220647-1270647 GCA_021229015.1 Solen grandis | reverse complement strand
TCAGTCAAGGAAGTCAGTGCCAGTGATTTTCCAGGGAGGGGGCAGTTTATTTTTTTATCTTTTTTACTCTTACTTAGTAAAAAGCCAAATTCAAAGGGTGTGGGGTCATGACCTCCTAACCCCCAACCCTTCTGGAGCCGCGCATGCATGCTGATCAATGTGTTGGTGAAAACGTATATAGACTCATCGCAATAACATAACTTTGTTATTCATTGGTAATGAGGGATCTTCCTGATTGTGTCTAGACTTCTAGGATAACATTAAGCGAAACTAATAGTGTTAAACGCCAGATATTTTTGAAAAATAAGGCAACAATAAGCCTCAATAATTACACACTGAATACAATCATAACAAAACTTTCCAATAATCACACAATGATCATAATCAACACACAATGATAATCATCGTACAGTGATTAAATCATTAAACTTTGATAACAATCACAATATAGTGATAACAATCTAAGAGCTTGATTGCTGTGCCGACATTATAATATGTAGATTATCCGTTTATGTTTGTTTATTGGTTTTAACGTCCCACCGACAGTATTTTAGTTATTTGGAAATTATGTTTACTTGTGACAGACATAGTGCTGCCACACTACAGTACATGTATCACGCCGTAGACATGTGACATGATACAACTCCCAGTAACATCATCCTGACACCGGGCCAACCAGTCCTAGAACTACCCTTATATGCTAAGCGCCAATCAAGGTAGCTATACCAGTATCATTTTTTACGACTTTGGTATGTCGCGGTCAGGGATCGAACCCACGACCTCCCTCTCCCGAGGCGGACGCTCTAACCATTCGGCCTTAGGAACCGGTCAAATTGTCCGTTTATAACTTACTAACCTTAGGCGTGCATGATGTAAACATGAATTTGACACTTAACTATTAAATATTTACAACCAAATAGATATTAAGATGTCTCGTGAGGTTCGTGCAAAATAATGTTCCTATATGCTGTTTCTCATTTTTCTGACCACGAACCCATACACTTATGGTTGGAACATCACCTATGGAACCTTCTTAATAACAAAAGCCATGTTGACATGGCCATCCCCCGCCGAATGCTTGCTCTTTAGAAGATGTGTTGGAGAATAGAATATTTAATTTTAAAAGAAAGTTTTTGGTAATGAAGACTGATATTTGAAGTGATAATAGATATGAAACCCATGTGAAGACCTAGTACTTATTTCACTATTTTTAGATATACAGGTAAAATGTCAAGGTCACTGTTACAAAAATTAAGCCTGAAAAATAACAAAGGGCAATAATTAAAAAATCATGAAAGGTAGAGTTTTCATTTTTGTGCACTGCAATCCTCATAAGATTTGTCAACTTATGAAGTTCCAAGTTGATACCTCAAATACTTTTTTGACTAATGCTCCGGACAAAAATTAAGTCTGAAAAAGAACAAAGGGCAATAACTCAAGAAATATGAATGGTGGAGTTATCATTCTTGTGCAATGCACTGCTCCTTAATGAGATATATCCACCTATGAAGTATCAAGTTGATACCTCAAATACTTTTCGACCTATGTTCCGGACAAAAATGAGGACGAAAGGACGGACAGACGGATGGACGGACGGGAGACTATTACCATATTCCCCGCCCCCTTCGGCGTGTGATAATAAAAGAATTTAAGTGTGATGTTTATCGTAATATTACACAAGAGTGTTCTCTGGAACACATGTGTCACCTGCTGAAGCGTGACGGACAAACTGTGCCGGACAAACAGACGGACAGACAGACAGAAAAGTAACCTTTATTTGTCACCTCTGCTTACAGCAGGTGAACGCACTCGTCATTTTCATGTTATCGAGAGGTGAATTGTGTTGACTAGACTATTTTGGTTTACCGTCGCTTCGACAATATTTCATTCATATAGTATAGCGACGTCCAGCTAATTACAGGTGGAGGAAGACCCCGAATGTACGGAGGCATCCGGGTAGAACCACCAACCTACCGCAAGCCAGCTGGAAAGCTAATTGTGATGACATTAAATGGTTAATGCAATTATGCATTTTTTATGAATCTTTAAGACGTTTAAAACGTTAATCATGTGAGATTGAATTGACCAGTTAAACTGAATATCTACACAACAGTGACATCACGGTCTACTATAACAAATTATATATATTACAATAAATTCGAATTATTAAACATAAATCTCTCCCTTATACTCTGTTACTAATTTGATAAGGCAAGATATCTGTGCTTTAGCTGCATCTCTAATTCCTGAAATAAAACAAAACTTACTGTAAAAATATTATAGCTATCTATCAGCTTTCGCGCTTGGCAGCGATATCCCCATATTCTCACATATTCAAACTAATTTATATCTAGAGACCATGTTCTTGCTCCTCAAATATCTTTAACGGTTCTTTTTTATGTCGATCGCGAGGGAACTTCAAGGCACTTCTATTATAAAACAAGTATTTTATCAGATTTTTTATTTTCTGTTCTTATTCGCCTGGAGATTTTTTTTTTTGTTGTGTTTCTAATTTACTATTAATTTCTGTTACTTACTAGAGCGATTCCAATGCTCGTTTAGTTTTCCCGATTGAATTGTTCCTTATAAACATGAATGGATTTATGTTCGATTTTCTTTACGAAAATGTTAAAATGTCGTATTAAAGTTTTCTAGCAGCTATCTTCGACTATTCGAAATGCTTGTAGTTAATAAAATGAAATTTATCTTAATTATTGCCCTTCAACTAACCTATACATAAAATAGTCAAATTGATATACTTTGATAGTCTGATACCTCTGAATATGTTTATGAAGTCTAAAATCAATCCCATACCTAGTTACTGAGGCATAAGCATAATAACACTGTATGCAAAACTTAAACCAAAATATCCAAGTTGGAAAAGGACCATACTTTGCAGAACATTTAGTCCAGAGTTATCTTGTTTTCTGGCTTTCTGATTCCCCTGAACACGCCCATAAACTTTCAAGTCGATATCATAATTGATTTCTGCGATATAAGCTTGATTACCAATTTCCAATAATATACGCTTGAGCACTTAAGAACAGTAATCCTTTGAAAGATTGATAAAAATCCGTTCCGAAAGTTGGAAAAGTTGCACTTAGAACATAAAATTGACAAAATAAACGAGGGGGCTTAACATTGCCAAAAAAATGTACGAATCCCAAAATACTGACAATATTCTCTGGGGTACTTCGGTGACTTGATGACAATTTCTGTAAAAATTTGATCAAAATCCCGTGAGAAAAGCAGAAGGAGTAGCGCTCGAAATGTATTTTTGACAAAATTGTAAACGGGGCACACCTCTATAAATAAGAGCTGTCATGGAAACAGCGCGTTCGACTATTCTAGGTGCTTTATAGTATAAAAATATGCTGAATCTTTCAAGGGCTTGTATCAGTCAAAATACGTGATAGTGTCTGCTCTTTTCTATTCATTGCATTGATGTTGATAATTAGACAAATTTACATTGTTATCATATATTTTACACTCCCTAAAGAACTCCAAATTTTCAAAGTCATAATTCACTACTGCTGGAGACAGAAATGATAACAAGTGTCAGCTTCAAATTTAAGTCATGATGCCGGCACTTATATAACATACAGATAACGAATAAAATTCACCCCGTTACACAATAATAACCCCTAAGACATGTGTGAAATTTCAATGCCTTTGGTTGTTGTTGTTGTTGGGAATAATTCAGTAAAAATCCATGCTAGAGTTATTGGTTTTGGTCAGTAAGCTATAAGTATGACCCTTAATACATTTTTAAATTTTCAAGTGAATACTTTAAGTGATTGTGGAGAAAAAACTTGCACACAAAACCTTAACATTGAGTGTTATGCCGGCGCCAGTGTGACTAGGATAGCTCTTACTATTCTTCGAATAGTCGAGCTAAAACGATAAAATCACAAAAATCCTGATAATATGCACAGGAACACTAAATGACAATAATTCTTTGAAATTTTTGTCAAAATCCGTTCTGAAATCTAGAGGATTTGCGCTCGGAAGAAAAGTGTGACGCCCTTCTGCCAGCCCGCCTTATTTAGTTATCTTTGGAAAATTAGACTTTTGTCAAAAATTACCCTATATCAATAATTATCTTACACTTGACTTGAATTTTGAACAACTTCCTGAAATATTAAGGATGTTTCTATCTAATTAATGACTACTACGGCAATAAATCACTTGCTTAAAGTACATTCATGTCACTTAATACGTAAATTTATTCCAGAAATAGAAAATTTGAGACCTTAATTTGAAAATTGTAAAATGATTTATTTCCAAAGCGCGAATTTCCAATTTGTTTTCTATTAAACAATTCTATTTAACAAATGTTGCATTCGAGTTAGGTTTATACCAACTACATGTCTGTAAATTGGGAAATGATGACAAATAGGGGCAAATCGTCAGTCGACAAAGGATCAACTAGGGTACTTAAACCGGTTTCAAGGGGCCAAAACTTCGTACTTCCTTAAGACTGGTTGCCGTCTAAAGGTGAATTTTCATTTTTTAAAAGAAAACCAATGATATGTCCCAAATATCTAAGGAAGGACTAAAGGGAACCCAAATATATCAAAAGTGAACTAACTCCAGGAGGGGTTATGTAAATAGATAAAAACACACACACACACACACACACACACACACACACACACACACACAGGTTTGTCTATATCACCAAGTGAGGTACATTACTGAGCGCAACAGTAAAGAGGTATCCCATTAATATAAGATGTTAGGGCCTAGAATTTCAAATACCTTTATTACTTCATATCTACTTATTGTCCATCACTTTAAAAAATGGAAAAAAAATGTATAAACTGTTGTTTTGAACTTTTCACAGTCGTTCTGTGTTATGCTTATGAATGAGGGTATTTCCATATATGGACAGCACACACACTGGTCTATACATGTATACATTGGTATGCATATTAATTAGATAAAAATAAATTAGAGAGGTACATACATTTCTGTACACTTCATTGCATACTATATCTCAATAATTCTTATGATATCTATTGATACTGAACATTCAAATTCAGCTGGCTTGTCATGTGATGTGCAGAATCTCCATACGGCCATCTATTCATATACCAAGTTTCATAACATTATCTTAAACGGTTTTTAAGTTATCGCGGGATCCAGATTTCCGGACATCAGACGGAAGGAATGACAGACGGAGGACCAACCTATAGTCGCCTCCGGTGTAAACGCCGGTAGGGGACCAATAACTGAAGTGAACCTGAATCTATACATGTACCAGTGAATTCCTCTGGTACAGTACAAGTTTGTTTGTTAGGCTTATCGTCCCACCGACAGTATTTCAGTCATTTGGAGACTAGGTCTACTTGAGACAGTGTTGCCATGTACCGCATCCAGTTACATTATCCTGACACCGGGCCAACCAGTCCTGGATCTACCCTTATATGCTGAGCGCCAAGCAAGGAAGATATACCGTACCATTTTTAACCACTTTGATATGTCGAGGTCTAATAAACATCTTACCCCTTACTAAATTTTATATTTGATTTCAGCAATGCATATGCTTACAGTTTTATAGATGAACTGAAACGGGTGAATATTACTCACTGAATAAGGTGTTCATTATAAACTCAAATTGGTGAGCATTACTCACTGAAAACCCGAAGAAGGTGTTCATTATAAACTCAAATTAGTGAGCAATACTCACTGAAAACCTGAAGAAGGTGTTCATTATAAACTCAAATTGGTGAGCATTACTCACTGAAATCCTGAAGAAGGTGCTCATTATGAACTCAAATTGGTGAGCATTACTCAATGAAAACTTGAAAAAGATGTTCATTATGAACTCAAATTGTTGAGCATTATTTTATAAACTAAATTGGAATTTTGGAAGTGTTCATTGTTAACTCAAAAATTTTTAATGACTCAATTATTAAGGTGTGTTTTTCTAACCGGAATCATTGAACATCATTCGCTCAAATAGGTGAGTATAAGTCACTAAAATTATCGATCATTATTTACTGAAATAAGTGAGCATTAGTCATTCACTAAGTGGGTATTGCCTACTGAATAAGGTGAGAATTTCAGGAAGAGGAGCTCACATATCTAAGAGACTAATTCGGTACGAATTACACACTGAATAGGTTGGGTACTGTGCATACAATTGAATGAACACTGAACAGTACACACTGAGTGAGTTCTATTCATAATACTGGATGAACAGTACACACTGAATAGGGTGAGTACTGTTCATAATCCTGGATGAACAGTACACACTGAATAGGGTGAGTACTGTTCATAATACTGGGTGAACAGTACACACTAAATATGGTGAGTTCTCTTCATAAAACTAGGTGAACAGTATACACTGAATAGGGTTGTACTGTTCATAAAACTGGTGACAGACACACTAATAGTGAGTACGTTCATAATTGGTAACAGTACACACGATGGAGTACTGTTTATATGATTGCGGAAACATCAATCAGTGAAAAAAGGTGAGTATAGTTCATATTTTTGCGTAAACATAACTCATTGTGTAAACATCACTAACTAAACATTACCCACATTTTTAAGATGAGTATAATATAAGATTATAATGAATAATATTAACTTGTTCACCTTATTCAGTGAGTATTGTTCACGAACAGTTAAAACAATATTCAGTGCAAAAGTTGCTAACTGTTATTGGATGAACAGTACTCACTAAAAAAGGTGAGAACTGTTCCTATAATTCGAATATTAAATATTAATATAATTGAAAAGAACAGTACTCATCAAATAAGGTGAGTACTATTCATATTATTGGGTGAACAGTACTTATTTAATAAGGTGGGTACTTTTCATATTATTGAGTGAACTGTACTCATTAAATAAGGTGAGTACTATTCATGTCATAGGGTGACTACCCAATAAATAAGGTGAGTACTATTCATGTAATAGGGTGAACAGTACTCATTAAATAAGGTGAGTACTATTCATGTCATAGGGTGAACATTACTCATTAAATTAGGTGAGTACTATTCATGTCATAGGGTGAACATTACTCATTAAATTAGGTGAGTACTATTCATGTCATAGGATGAACATTACTCATTAAATTAGGTGAGTACTATTCATGTCATAGGGTGAACATTACTCATTAAATTAGGGGAGTACTATTCATGTCATAGGGTGAACATTACTCACTAAATAACGTGAGTACTATTCCCGTTATAGGATGAACAGTACTCACTAAAATAGATAAGGTGAGTACTTTTCATGTACTATAACTAAATTTTAATAGGCAACAGTTCAAAAAATGTTAACATTATTCACCATTTTAAGGTTTTAAGTTCACCTTATCTTATGAATAAGTATGCAGTTATTACATGAAAAAAAAACACATTAAAACGGTGAATAATGCTTACCTAATTAAATTTGATTTCTCACCTATTTCAGTTAGTTATGTTCACCTATATCAGTGACTATCACTTAAGTAATGTTCCCCAATATAGGTGTAATTCTCATTACTTATGAGGACAAAACTCAATAAAATAGGTAAACATTTCTAACTGAAAAAAAGGTGAAAAATGTTAGGAGGACTGTGCATGAGAGCCCACGACCAGGATCATGCTTTCATTCAGACCTCAACTGTAAAACAGTTAAGGTAGGTTAAGTTCGCAGAAGTGAACTATATAGATATGCATAGTCTGCATTGTGCAGAAACAGAATGCAAACTTGACAAATTAGTTCATACCTTATATACATTTCGTTTTATATCTTTGGCACGGGTTTAGGTTTTCAGTAATAATGGTAATAATTTAATTTTATTGAACATTTATTTCATTCACTCGTGATTTAAACAGTGTATGTTTTCTTTAAAACTAATCCCCCTCCCCTCAAAAAAATAATTTAGCTATTGTTTACAAAATAGAGCTTATTTTTGTTATTATTATTTTTCCCAACGTAAGGGAAACGTTTATCAAATAGCACGAGGATAATGTTATTATTGTTGTTAATCAGATTACAATAAGGCTCCAAAGTGGCGTAGTGGTAGCGGCACCTGGCCATCAATGTATATAAGTTTTACCGCATGGGTTCGAATCCTGAAGGAAACAAATAAATAAAATGTTAATAAATTTGATTATATTTTTTGTTAGATATTTAAAATATAAAATTATGTATATCTACACTAAAAATAATATTAAAAAATCTTTATATATATATTTACATACAACATGTCTGACATATGTACATTTATGCATATAAAAATACATACACTCAAATATGTATTCCTTATTCTGTTAACGTGAGAAAATAATATGGAAAACAGCGATGTTAATTAATTACCAAAATTTTATTTAATGGCCTTTTCAGACAAAAACTGTTTTTAACTGTTTTCATTTTAGTAATGCAAGTATTAACAATGGAAATTAAAATGAAAATGGTAATCCAAGTATAGCGCATAACTTCCGCGTATCTCATAAAAACATAAGTTAGTTTTGGCTCACAATATTGGCTTTGGAACCGGGATAGCGGTATCTTTTTAGCATGGTCAAACTATGTTCTTTTCTCTTACTTAAAAAAAAAAACAGAAAAAATTCTTAAAATTGTTTGGTGGAAAATGGACTGGCATACAACGTGACAAATTGATTTAACACGACGGTACGCTTGAATAACCATCCTCGGAACCCACGCTAAATATTCGGCTATTATCTCCGTATATACAATGGTATTGCTTCGTTTTATTGAATTAATGTAGTAAAATAATTAATCATTGATTGTTGATTGATTGTTATTAATTAATTAACTTTCTTTCATGACATGTTATAACAGTGTATCCTCATGAACATGTTTCCAAATTAATAACTACTGAGGATTGTAATATGTGTACTTGATAAAAGAGGGGCAAGGGGTATTCTCCGCTTGTGATCGGAACTGGGGTATAACACCCTTTATTTTTAACTACTACATTTAAATATCAAATTTATATTATTATAAATATACTAACCTTATCACACACACACACACACTCAAAGATGTGTTCGAAAACCATTATGCATTATGCTCCCGTCTGGGCGGGTCAGATGTCAAATAATTCATGTCAACTCAAAGCCATTCATGAATGGACTACGTATGTCAAATATATAGACTTTATATAGTAATGGAGTAATCCACAAGGCAAAAAATCATTAAAAAAAAAATAAAGGGAGCTAATTAAAAAAAAATGATAGAACCCGACAGAGTTATGTTTCATAATCATCACCCTTCTGAGGCCCGTTTCACTAAACTTAGTACGAAAAAAATATTTTAGTAGGCGTAAATTCACAGACATTAAATATTTTTCCTGTGAATATTTCTTTACAAAAGTGTTGTGATTATGTAATGTGATAAATTGGGTCATCTTTCATCGTTTGTAGACACTATGTAGAACAAACGACTAAGATCTAATTTGTTCGTACGAAAGTTTATTGAAACGGGTTCCCGCCACTTAGTATCTATTAATATTTTAATTTTCAAATCAATACCTCGAATAGTTTAGGACTTATGTTCTTGACAAGAATTGATATATTTATATATATGGAGAGAGAGAGGGGGAGATAATCAGAATATCAGACCATGCAGAATTATGGTTCTTGTTTACTGCACTGAATTTCTTGCTACCATACCTCCTGACCTATTTTGCCGATATCAATCACAGCTGTACATGAGATTATGATCGTAAACCTTGTCATAAAGTTTGAAGATGATTGCTTAAGAAATGAAGATGCTAGAGGGAAAACAAAGTAAAATCTGGCATTTTTTACATTAAAAATAGCATAACTCCTGACCTATTTGGCGATATCGGCCATAATCAAACTTTGCTGAGAGTTTATGGTCACAAACATTGCCATGAAGTTTGAAGATGATTGTTTCAGAAACGAAGATGGTAGAGTGTAAACAAAATAATTGTGGACGACGGACGACGAACATCCAACCATCCTAATAGCTCATCCTGAACACATGGGGAGATAATTCCAAACTTGGACCAGATAGAGTTATGGTTCTTGGTCATTGTCATTTTCCTGGTCACATTCTATTCATATATTAAGTTTCAAGTCAATACCTTGTATAGTTTTCAAGTAATGTCCAATGTTAAAGTTTCTGACAAACCAACAATCAAACCAATGAACAGACGGCAAAAACAATATGCCCCCAATCACGTGGGCATAAAACAGACTGGACATTGTATTAAATAAAAGTATGAACAGTTACCGCCTTATATAAATCACCAATAATTGTATTTACCAACAATGAGGAGTAACAAACTTAGACATTGTCATCAAAACTTTGACCCGAAAGAATGCCTACTTACAAGAAAAAGAGCGGATGCCAACGCTTGTCTGTTTGATTTCTTAAAGGGGTAAATAAATAAAGTGAATATGAACGTAATAGTTATGGTCTTTGATGAGATTGTAGCAATGTGATAGTGAACAAATATGTGTAGTTTTCTGACAGAAGCATCATAGTTTAGAAGTTAGGCTGTATTTTTTTAAAGGAGATGAAATCGGTCAAAATGGACCTAAGAGTTATGGCCCTGATGGAATGTAGCAATTGTGATAGTGAACTAGTATATGTGAAGTTTCATGATAGAAATAGTTATGGCCAAGGTTTTCACGACAACAACGCCAACGACGGCGACGACGACACCAGAGTGATGAAAATGTCTGGACCTTGTTTCTTTGAAAAACAGACGTTTTAAAAATCTCAAGTTATAGCTATAGCGTCAACATAAAATGTACATACAAGAGGTGTTCAGAAGATTTTTTATATTTCTTCCATATTATATGTGGGCAGTAAACAGCAGAAAAATTGTGTGGACTTCGGAAGGCTTTGTCCCGATAAAATATGCGAAAATGTATTTTTCTCTTAAAAATTTCAAGCTAAAATTTACAGGGGCTTTAATTGTGTGGTGATTAACTTAAGCTTTTTACACCAAAGACCTCGCAAACGACATCCTCAAAGCCAACAAGAATTCTATCCCATCGTTGTAAAGTGAAACCTAACAAACAGTGTTTCACTGATTTCTGTTTATTTATCTGTATCAATTAAAAGTCGTATCAATCCGATACAGTATCTTTATATTTAGTAATCAAAGCTGTTTTTCTTCAATTCGTGATGATATCTCTAACTATTTGAACCGCTTTGCTTGAGTAAAAAAAAGAAAGTAAGAAAGTAAGAAAAAATATATTTTTGTGAAAAATGAAATGTTCCGTTCAAAACTTCCAAAATAAAATTCAAACAAGGATGACAGCTGAACTCCCAAGATAATAATGAATCTATAACTAACTCCAAGAGCGCATCTCTAGGCCAAAGGAACCTTTTTACTGTGAAATAATTAAAAAAATCCTTGTTAATTTCCCGATCCGGAAAACCTCGCCTCCATTATTAGCATTGTTGTCCAATGTGTTCAGTACTTATTCAAAGTGCATTACATCAATCTATACCTAAAGGAAAACCTTTCACGCAGACAGTCGAATCGGATTGAAAACACATCTTTTAAACCAAGGTGAAATGTAAATTTATTTCATCCGGAGACTGGAGCAATATACAAATGCCATAAAACATGCATTTCGTTGCTGTTGAATATCAACATCGAAGAATATAATGCACATTATCGCCAGAAAAGCTGAGTCTTGATGACTTCTTTATGATCCAGAACAATTTCATTAATATATTTCTGACGTAACAAAGTGTGTGCCTGTCAATAAAAATAAGTTATATTTAAAAAACATATAAGACAAGGTCAGTATTCTAAACACACTTGACGGACCATGTGTTAGCATGATGTGAAAACTAATGCCTTCTTTTTGCTTTAAGTAACAAGACTAATTGAAAAATGCCTGAAAACATTTAAGAATATAACTAACTATTTGAAACACATTTAAAGTTCGTACACGATTCAATGATACTTTGTGACATTTCCCGTGAATTCTTGTAATTCGACAGACAGATATGACATTATATTGATGCTAACTAGTCATGATGATAATGATAAATTGCAATATTATCATATAATCCTTGTGAAGTTTAAAAGAAAATCGTATATGGAACAAGAGCTGTCAGGGAGACAGCGCGCTCGACTATTCTCAGTGCTTTATAGTGTCAAAAAGTCATGCTGAATCTTTCAAGGGCCATGTATCTGTCAAGATACATGATAGTGTCTGCTCTTTTCTATTCATTTCATTTATATCGTGGACAAGTATACAAAGTATCAAAGCAATAACATGACTTTGAAATATTTATGGGTGTATCTTATATGGTCGCAAAAGGGAATTATTCCGTTAAAATCCATGCTAGAGTTATGGGTCTTGGTCAGGCAGCTACAATTATGACCCTAAATACATTTGTAAAGTTTCAAGTGAATAACTTGGGTGCTTGTGGAGATTGTATTTGCAAGCGTAATATTAACCAGGAATTTCTAAGTTCACAAAGGGGAATAATTCAGTAAAATTCCATACTTGAGTTACGGGTCTTTGAACATTGCCGGCAATTATGACCCCGAAGACAATTGTGAAGACTCAAGTAAATACCTTTGGTGGTTGTGGAGATTGAATTTGCACGCATAATCTTATCCAGGAGTTTCTAAGTTCAGAAAGGGGAATAATTAAAAAAAAATCCATGCTATAGTTATGGGTCTTGGTGAATGGTGTATAATTATGACCCTGAAAGACATGTGTGAAGTTTAAAGTCAATATCTTAGGTGGTTTTGAAGATTGGATTTACGCCCTAAACCTTAACCAGGAAATTCTAAGTTCATAACAGTTACGTCCCTTGCTAAACAGTCCATTTGTACTGACTTAACACAAGCTTTCAACTTGAACTTCAAGATGATCATTTATTTACATAATCGTGAGTTAATGTTGTAGTTCCTTGATTTAATTAATTAACAATAGGGATTTGTTTTACGTGATATGCTAAAACAACTTTTTCCTGCTTTTGAGCTCATTTTAATTCGTAGATTATTTGTCAAGCAGAGTGAATGTTTTCTGATGCAAGACGCATTTAATTAGCATTTGTGTGAACAATCTTTATTTAATGATTTCAGACGGTGTTCATCGTTCGATGTACAATAAAGGAAACAAAATAGACCACGTTCTTATTTACCTAGTTATTAATTAAGCTCAAAGGTTCTCAAAGGTCAAGGTCCTTTGTTAGAACTCCCACATGTACTATTATGGCACATGAGAGGGCATATATATTATGTTTAACAGACATCTCCTTTTACTTATGTGTTCTGTATGTTTTGGGGTTGTTGGTTGTTGTTTTTTTTTGTTTGGAGTGGGGGGAGGGTTGTTAATTAAATTCTTTTCGCTCCCAGCTATCATGGTCTCTTGCCATTGTGTTGCCAGTGATTGTTTATAGCCAGCATGTTGTTAATGTGAAACCCGAAAAAAAAAAAGGCTATTAATGTAATGTCAGCGTGTTGTCAGCGTGTTGTCAGCTGGTATAAAAATTAATGTCAGTCATGTATATATATAATCTGAGATTTGACTGGTTAAAGTCTAGAGATAGCCTAAAATGGCCAAAATCACTGCTGTTGTTAGTGTGATGCCAATGTATTGCAAGTGTGTGTTTTTATTTCCAGTGCATTGTCAGTCGGGTGTCAATTCAGTCAGTGAATTTTTATAGCCAGGATATTGTCAGTTTGAAACCAGTATGAATCCCGAAAAAAAAGTTAATGTAATGTCTGTATATTGTCAGCTGGTATAAAATTCAATGTAAGTCATGTATCAGATCTGAGGTTTGACTGGTTATAGTCAAGCGATAGACTAAAAAGACCAAAATCACTGCTGTTGTCAGTGTGATGTGTTTGTAATACCATTTTTTCAATGCATTGTCAGCGCGTTGTCAGTTCAGTCTTGTGAGGGAATTTTAAGATTTGAAGAAAACACAACAATTAAATTGTCTCTGTTTTTATATTTATGCATTATATATGACCTGACAATAAAATGGTTCTTGCTGTTAATACACTAACTGTATGAAGGCTAATAAACTGATATCCAACTGACAACAGACTATGTCAGTGACAGATTGATAATTGACTGAAAGGGATCTGAAGCATATATGGCAAGAATATGCCAATAAACTGATAACATACTGACAATGTACCTTTTTTCGTAAGGGATGATTCAATAAAAATCAATGCTAAAGTTATGAGTCTTGGTATGTGGTGTACATGTATAACCCTGAAGACATATATGAAGTTTCAAGTGAATACCTTTGGTGGTTGTGTAGATTGAATTTGCACGCATTATCTTAACAAGAATTTTTTATCTTCACAAAGTGGGAATAATTCAGTAAAAGTCCATGCTTGAGATATCGGTCTTGGCCAGTGAGCTAAAATCATGATCTCAAATACATATGTAAAGTTTCGAGTGAATACCTTAAGTGGTTGTGGAGATATGACTTCAAGATAGAAAAACTTGCACGCAAAATCTTAACTTTGCGTGTTACGACGACGCTGATGCCGACGCCAGGGTGTGTAGGATAGCCCTTACTATCCTTGGAATAGTCGAGCTAAATATAAGTAATGTGTCATGAAACATGAAGTAGGATTTAGATAGATCGGTTGAAATAATAAAGTTCGAAAATAATATATTTAACAAGAAATATATTTTAAACAAGATATGCGACGTTGATGGGGATTAAATTGATGAAGAATGTAGAACGGTTATTTTATGTACAAATCATTATTTGTGAAGCACTTCATGCTAGGAAATCAAAATAAGCTTTTTTTGGATTTGTATATTTCAATGTGTACATCCCAATACGTAGAATGGCTATCAGATTTAAAGCATTTTTTCTAGATTCTATGAATAATATTATATATATTTCCTGTATTTTGATATATACGATATATTGCAAAGCTTTGAGAAGCCGCTTTACTAAAGAACTTCTTATTTAATTTATAGCCCTGCAGGAGACAAGTCGGAATGCCTTTTATGCATTTATATGCAAATATTTCGGGATTTGTTGTCAAACCTTGATGCTGTAATATAACTACATAGACAGATGAAATGCTGGGGGAAATAACCAAAAATAACACATTTTTTTCTTTTGTACTCCAAACGTTCAGCTGCATCCTGTTTTCTTGGATATTTGTGCAGCGCTGCATTTTCGTCCTTGGGAAATCCTTTTACAAAGATCTAATAACCATGCAGAGATTCGCAACTCTGATATGAGTAAAGAGCAAGTCAAGAGAAGCTCTCGTTTTGTTACGTGCATGATCATGTGACCGCGAGATAACGTAAAATTGCTCATATCATTCATAAGTGGAATGAGTTTTCCCTTCCATTTATTGCTGTCTTAACCAAATATGTATTTTTTTGTCTCTCATTAGTTGCAGATCTCTTTTATGGGTGATTCTGTTTAGTGCATGCTTGTTAAGTGTCTGCAAGATGTTAATTGTCTCAGCAAGATCTATAAAAAAAAATAACAAGAGAGCCATGATGGCCCTGGATCGCTCACTTGAGTATAGGGTTACCCAAGGAACATCAGTCTGTATTAAAACATTTTGAAATCTGGCCAAAAGTTTTGAAGGAAATGATCCCTGCAAAGTTTTATCATATTCTGTCCAGCAGTTTCAGAGCACAGGGCATTTTAAGTTTTCAATAAATACATTTAAGGCAAATTAGCCCTGCCCCATGCAGCCATGTTTTTTATGGGTCGGGATACTTTTAGCAACTTTCGTAAACTTCCCCCAAGGATCATCCCTGCCAAATTGAATCAAATTCTGTCCAGCGGTTTCAGAGGAGATGTCATTTAGAGATTTTACTATACACATATAAGGCAAATTAGCCCCGCCCATGGTGGTCATGTTTTTTTACCGATCGAAACAATCTGAGAAACTTTTGTGATACTTCACCAAATGATCATCCCTGCCAAATCTAATCAAATTCTGTCCAGCGGTTTCAGAGGAGATGTCGTTTAAAGATTTCACTATATACATTTAAGGCAAATTAGCCCCGCCCCTGGCAGCCATGTTTTTTTTACGGATCAGAATAATTTTTGCAACTTTTGTGAAACTTCACCAAATGATCATCCCTGTCTAATCTAATCAAATTCTGTCCAGCGTTTCAGAGGAGATGTCGTTTAAAGATTTCACTATATACATATAAGGCAAATTAGCCCCGCCCCTGGCAGCCATGTTTTTTTTACGGATCAGAATAATTTTTGCAACTTTTGTGAAACTTTACCCAAGGATCATCCCTGCCAAATACAATCAAATTCTGTTTAGCAGTTTCAGAGGAAATGTCGTTTAAAGATTTCACTATATACATATAAGGCAAATTAGCCCCACCCCTGGTGACCATGTTTTTTAGGAAACGGAATAATTTTTGCAATTTTTGTGATGCTTCACCCAAGCATCATCCCTGCCAACGTAAATCAAATTCAGTCCAGCGGTTTCTGAGGAGATGTCATTTAGAGATTTCACTATACACATATAAGGCAAATTAGCCCCGCCCCTGGCGGCTAATTTTTTTAAGGATCAGAATTATTTAAGCAACTTTTGTAAAGCTTCACAAAATGATCATCCCTGCCAAATTGAATCAAATTCTGTCCAGTGGTTTCAGAGGGGATGTCGTTTAAAGATTTCACTATATACATATAAGGCAAATTAGCCCCGCCCTTGGCGGCCATGTTTTTTTACGGATCGGAATAATTTTAGCAACTTTGTAAAGCTCCGCCCAAGGATCCTTCTTGCCAAATTTAATTGAATTCTGTCCAGCGGTTTCAGGAGATGTCGTTTGAAGATTCCACTACATACATTTAAGGCATATTAGCCCCGCCCCTAGCGGCCATGTTTTATTTCGGATCGGAATAATTTTAGCAATCTTGATAGAGGGTTACTCAAGGAACATCTGTACCAAAACATTTTGGCCAGTAATTTTTTAAGGAGATGATTTTTAAAGTTTTTTTTTTCTTTCCGTTGCCATGGTAACCAGAGTTCTGCATGGATCAAGTTTATTTTAGCAACTTTTGTGAAGGTTCACCCAAGGATCATCCCTGCAAAGTTTGAAGGAAATGATCCCTGCCAAGTTTAATCAAATTCTGTCAAGCGGTTTCAGAGGAGATGTCATTTAAAGCAAACTGTTGACGACGCACGACGGACGACGACGGACGCAGGGTGATACTTAAAGCTCACCATGAGCACTTCGTGCTCAGGTGAGCTAAAAATGAATAATAATAAAAAATTATAATAAATAAACATTATTTTGAACAATTTCTTGTTCTGTTGACTAGGTCTTTGTCCTATATGATTGAATAGTTGCGTGGGTGATTTGTTGTTGTTTTTTTGTTTATGGATTTAACGTCACACCGACAGCATTTCAGTCATTTGGAGACGATGTCTGTTTGAGACAGGGGCAGCCGTGGCCGAGCGGTTACAGTCGTGGACTACAAATCTCTCAGCCCCTCACCGCTGTGAGTTCGAATCCCGGTAGGGACTTCGGATTTTTCATGTAAGGAAGCCTTCCAGCTGGCTTGCGGTAGGTCGGTGGTTCTACCCGGGTGCCTCTGTGTACTCGGGGTCTTCCTCCACCTGTAATTAGCTGGATGTCGCTATATGATTGAAATACTATCGCAGCGACGGTAAACCCCAATACAACAACAACAACTATTTGAGACAGATATAGTGCTGCCACGCTGCAGTATCACACCGTAGACATATGACATGATACAACACTTAGTCACATTATCCTGACCCCTAACTCCTGGAACTACCTTTATATGCTGAGCGCCAAGCAAGGGAGTTATACCAGTACCATTTTTTTTATGACTTTGGTATGTCGCGGCCGGGGATCGAACCCATGACCTTCCGCTTCCGGGGCGGACTCTCTAACCACTCGGCCACCGGAACAGGTTTGGGTGATTTCATGCCGTACATTCCTTATAATGTATGTTCAAGAACTGCAATTGTAACGGTAACCGAATGTCTCTAATTAGATTATGATTTCACGCTATCACAAACTATTTACAACTAGTTTGCATTTTTGGATATTAAGGATTAGAATCTCTATCTGAAGATGATTATAATTTTATTGAAGCCAAAATGCGCACATATGTGAAATAGTTACAATAATGGTGCAGAAAACAATATTTTACAAAGATAAAGAAAAGTGAATCAAATAAGTGATATTAAGTATAAATCCGTATATATTTTTGTTTAGAAAACTTACTATATACTTAAAATAAAAGGGATTCTTAAGATATTGCTTTATGTTCAAAATACTGATGTATCGAAATATTTTATGTAACTCAGTTGTAAATGTTAGGGGTATATAAAGAGAAAGCAGTATTTTATGTCTCATGCATTGTGAACGAACAATGTTTATCAAAGAAACTGGAAGCGTTATTTTATGCTATAAAGTAACTAGCCAATCACGTATGGTAACTTTTTGAGATAATTTATAATACATGTAACTAATGGATCAAAAATAGGTTGATTGAGTATAAATAAGTCGGAAATTATACAAAACTTATTTATATGGTGTTTACCTTTTAACGAATTAAATCGGATTCAGTTCTTATCGTTGTCAATCGAATATTCAAAATATTTATATTGATATTGTATTGCCATATATTATATATATATATATATAACAATTAAACAATTAAATAAATTAAATTACTTACAGCTGAGGACACATATTCGACTACTTTAATTTACGTACATGTGTATTTTTAGGAGCCTGAGATGAAAGCAGATTTTAGTCCTGTGACGTTCCCAATTTTGCAATAAAAAACGAATTCATGGTGCCAATGCTGAAAATAATTGACTGCTGATCAAAGGTTGTCTATGAACGTAATGAGTCATTTTTGCATTGTAATACTGAAGTTCAAAGCAAATCCCAAAGTCATCAATAATTTATAATACATTTTATTGTGCAATCAGATTAACAGCGTAGCAGAAGGAGAATGAATATGTACGCCAATGGCATGGTCTACGTGCTGGTCAATGTAAACAACGGCATGTTGTCTGGTGTGTGTGTGTGTGTGTGCTGAGCTTCTTTTTTCAATTACGGAGCATTTATTTTCGTTGACATTAAATTTCGTAGAATTTAGTTTTAAAGTCAATTTCGTGTGTATATGTATTCGTGGATTCATGTTCTAGAAAACTGTGGTCTAATTCATAAATAGTTTCGTGAATATTAATTTTCGTGGATAAAGCCGTCCATGAAATCGACGAAAATCAACCACGAAAATTAATGATTCTGCAGTAATTATTATATGGAGTATCGTTTCAACCCTACTGTATGAATATGATTTTCCAAATTGAAGTATACAGGAGGCGTATTGTACAAGTAATTCTAATCAAAGACCTGCAAGATCCAGTAAGATATTTTACGCATTGATATGTAAATAGTATTCAGGTTATTGATTTGTATCATATAACATACACAGAGATATATCAGGGACATTGTAATCAGAGTTTAGCTTTTATTTCCTCTACATCTGGATGCTCTGTTTGATTTGTCTCTATTGGGAGAGCGACTTCCTGTATAACATAGCATTTCTTATTCAGTGTGCCTTCGGGGATAATGCGACCAGAAACTTGCATTAAGTATTTTGTCAAAAACTTTAAATATAAACTTGTTTATTGTATGTGTTAATTTAAAGGCATACTTTTCAATTTACATGTTTAAACTGTTCAAATGGGGCTCCTCTTCAGTGGAATAATAGAACGATGCTTAAATCAATTTAACCTTGAGAGATAAATAAAACATTCATTTGGACATTCATTGAAGGCCTCTCCGATTTAATCTGTCCTACATATTTATTCATTTCTCGACCAAGCAATTTACTATCTGACGGATTGTGAAATTTAGGATAGAGTTTAAAATATTTATCTACTTTAACTTACATAGATTTGACGTTGTCTGTCCGCCTGTTCGCCCTTCCGTATGACCGTCACGCTTTGGAACATATTCTAGTCATAACCTATAATTTCCCATGTGCACGGATCCAGCAATTTGTCTCGGGGGGGGGGGGGGGGGGGGGGGTTCAGACAGTGATATTTTGGCCAAAATTACCAGTCACCTCTAAAAATCACAGTACGTGTGTGCGTGGGAGGGGGGGGGGTGAGCAGGCCGTGATTTGATTTGATGTCAAAACACTATATTATTACCCCCGGTACCCCCTCTGGATCCGCGCATGATTTCCAATCTGGTTACATATCATTGAGTATGAGCAGTGCAGGAGTAAATGTAGAACAAAGAAATATGACGGAACAAAGTGGGACATACTGACAGACAGACATATGACGGAGAACTCTGCTCCTCTGCTTACAGCTGGCGACACAAAAATGAGATACAATTTGAATAAATAGCAGTTGCTTGTGTGAAATTCTATACTCTATCAACACATACAGTCAGATTTGATATCGAGCTTAACATATTACACGAATCATTCATTTTTATTTGCTTGAAAGGAAATTAAGTACAGAATTGATTGGAACTTGATTCAGATACTCATGGGTGATCATCCTGTGGGCGTTTCCAATAAACAATAGAGCTTAAAATTCGAAAGTATATGATCTTATTTTGGTTTGTTATTGGATTTAACGTCCCACCGACAGCATTTCAGTCATTTGGAGACGATGTCTACTTGAGATAAAGTGCTGCCTCACTGCCAGTATCACACCGTAGACATGTGGCATGATACCACACCCAGTCACATTATCCTGACACCGGGTCAACCAGTCCTGGAACAACCCGTATTTGATGAGCACCAAGCCAGGGAGCTATATCAGTGCAATTTTAAGACTTTGGTGGCCGAGAATCGAACCCATGACGCTCCAACCACTCGACCACCGGGGTCGGTATCGTTATTTTTATACAATTCGTTAAAAGCCAAGCGAAAATCATTAAAGAACAAATAAATGAGACCAGATGCATGCAACGAGCTTTCTAGTCTGTTCTATTTGTCCTTAGTTTTATTAACTGAATTTCCTTTTTTTTTTCTGAAAATGACGGACGACTTTTTTAATGTTGAAATGCATTGCTATCAACATCTTTAAAATCTTTAACATTGAATTATTTGTTCGATTTTTTTTTATCAATATGATGTTTTTTCTTTATGGACTCATTAATTATTTTGTTAAGGCTTGGAGACCTTCAATTCCAGAGAAAAGAATTCGATGCGTGAAATATGAATGAAGTAACAATTTAATTCAGACCTTATCTTAATAAGATACCAAAGTATTTGATTGCGGTACAAACGCTGTTGCCACAATGGATAAAAACCGAATTCAGAGGTTGCTAAATAGTTACTTAGTCTGGTATGGATTACCTGCCCCTAACAGTACTGTTGAAGCGCGGCAGGGAACCAGACTAATAATATCTAGCGCCTATCGGAACTGAATTAGACAAAGAAGAGAGGAGAACATGGAAACTGTCTGATAAATCATTAGAACTTAGAAAGAACATTGAAGTAAGATTGAATGGTTATCATCTCTGAACGAATATGGACAATTCAGAGGTGCATTAGCTGGTTAAAACTAGTTATTACTGCGATCTTAAAAGGTCAATTTAGTATCTCCCGGAACTGTAAGTGTAATTTTGCTTCTAACTTAAAAACTAATCAATTTTAATGCCAAACGATCATGTGTCGATCTTTCAATGTCATTACATAAAATGCAGCTCCTTATTTTTCTAGACATTGTCATACGATTCTAATGAACAAGCAAAGTGGAAATCAAATACGTGTGATTTTAGCAATTTGCAAAACTGTTAAATTATTTCACATGATTTCCAAGTGAAATCGGTTTTTCTTCAGCTACACTGCGGAGGCAAAGACGAAAATATAAATGCAGTAACTGAGTCCAAAAACAACGCGCATCTCCTTTCAGGAGATTAGTGACTGCGTTCGTATGCAGTAAATCTGTCTTGAAATGTATGAATAAAATATGATCATGTTTTGTAAACTTCTTGATGACATAATAAGACTGTTTGATTGCTTGGGTCTAACATCCTGCCGAAACTATTTTGTGCATTTGGGGGATTTTTGTCGAAACGAGACGAATATAGTGCTGCAACACAGTAATATCACGAGCCTAAGGCAAGTGTCAATATACGGCACCATATAATACGTTACATTATCCTGACGCCGGGCTAGCTAGTCCTGGAACTACCCTTATATTGATGACAGTCGATTTGAAAGTTCAGATGTTATGGCCAAGGTTAAAGTGTTTTGTTTTTGTTGTTTTTTTCCGCATTTTTTTAAAAGGGAAATAAATTTGGTAAAATATGGACCTAGGAATTAAGAACGTAGCCTTTATGATAATGAACAATTAAGTTTGTGAAGTTTGATAAATTAATAAATTAAAAGGTATGAACAAAGTTAAAGTTTTTACCGTATTCTATTTGGAAAAGTTGAAAAAGGAATTTGATTTTGAATTAAAAGTAATGGCCAAGAACGGAGACCAACGACGAAACCAGAGTGATTATAATACCTCGACTGCCGAACTTAAAATCAACACAGGCAAAGAAATGTGAAGCTTTAACTTCCTTAGTCTCAATTTTATTGTTGTCATATTCTCATGAATTTTAAGAAAATGACAACAATAAAATGGAGACCAAGGAAATTCTTCCGAAGCGTTAAATTTTGTCCCGCTTTTCGGGAAATTGAGAGAGAAATAGATGAACATGCCATATATAAAGATTATGCAAATATATAACATATACAATGCACATGTACTTTAAAATAACACTTCAAAATTTAAATCCTCTGATTTCTCTACTTTATAGGATAAACTTAATTTGCATAAGTATTAAACTTGTTTTGGTTTTGATTTGTAAAAAGAAGACGTTTTGTAGCAGTCGTGCATTAATGGAAATTTGATTCGAATCAATGATTGAACATCTATACTCGGTTAAAATGTGTAAACAACTATAGAGCTATTGAAACTAGTGACAGAGGTCACAAAAGATTACCGGTTCAATCGGATGGGATATAATCGATAATTTTCCGATTAATAATTGCTTGAAACAGAAGTAGAATTCAAGCAAGACGCTTAATTATAAACGTTACATGAATTTCATGAAGTAGTTTTCGACACAGTTTTAGCTTTATACTGCTGGAGCAGTTAATATGTTATACTTTGTTATGTGCCTTATTTTTTAAAATGTGTGTGTGTGTGTGTGTTTTCTATGGATTTCTTTAACCGTAAATTATTTGAGGACAGATTTTTTTTCCAAGTATATTGATCTATTTGAGACCGAATATGGCTATCAGTGATGTTTGCATATTGGGTCTAAAGTCCCACCGACAGTAGGTCAGTCATTTTGATACTGTCTACTTAAGACAGCTGCCTCGCTGCTGTATCACGCCGTAGACACGTGGCATGATGCAACTTCCTGTCACGGGCAAATTTTGTTTTTGAAGTATACTAAAATAACAAGAAGTGCTCTTTGAAACAAGTTTTACCTGCTACAAGAAGCGTGGCGGAAAAAGAGTAACATAGTATGACAGACGGACAGACATACGACGGAGAAGTGTCCCCTATGATGTATCACCTCTATATATTCACTTAAAAAAAATCATGAGTGAGTTATCAAAACTAGCAACGAAATCGCATTATGCATATACTGAAGTCAAAAATAAATGGAATCAGAATTCTGTTTTCAACTATTACGTTCTAAATATAGAGATCTGCGGGCTAAGTACTTGCGTATGTAAGAGAAATTGTCCCACATATGTTTGAATATTAAAAACATACGGATAGAAACATGCATAACTTACTATTATTGAAGTAAAAGTTCAATATGGGATCCGAAGCATCTGTAAGTCCGTCTACAACGTTCTGGCCATGAATTTCATGTCTTTTTGTTAGTTTCCTGTTATAACTTTAGCCGCTTGTCCTTCAATGTGACATTTGTTAAATGTTTTTGGTTTTTGTCCTAAAAAGACACACAAAAAATGTATTCTCTAATATATCACTTATTTTTCTAAGCACCCTCTTGATAAATTTGTGTAATACCTGAGGCTCGGACAAAGCAAACTTACCGAGAAACCCGTGCAGTTCGTGCATGGCAGCTAGTTTTATTGAATACTGATATACATTGGGCACTTCTCGTATATTTCTTGTTCAACAATTTCTAACATTTCTAAACATAATTCCGTGCTTATCCAAGAAAACAAAAATTGAATAAGTTTAAATAAATAAAAGAAGGGTCAATAAATGACAATGTTTTAATTAAGCAGACTAGTTGGTAACATTTATTAGTAAGTATTTTGTGCCAATGTTTGTTTGTTTATTGGGTTTAACGACCCACCGACAGTATTTCAGTAATTTGGAAACTTTACTTGAAACAGAAATGGTACTGCCACACTGCAGTATGTCGCCGTAGATACCATACCCAGTCACATTATCCCGACACCAGGCCAATCAGTCCAGGAACAACGGTTCCCTTATTTACGACGTTGGAATGTCCCGACCGGGGATCGATCCGACGACCCCAGCTACTGAGACGGCCACTCTAACCACTCGACTGCCGAGGACGGTTTATATATTTGAAATTATATGTTGATATTGAAAATATATTTTGTATAAGGGAGAATTCAATACTTCATAGAAAAGACCACATCAAAGCCCGTATAGCCGAGATTTGTTTTTGTATGAAATATTTGCCAATGGATAGTTTGAGGTGTTTATTACGTTTAAAACATTATCTCTTTGTTATAATATTTGACATCACAAAATAACTGTGTAACTGAAGCTCTGTGTGGGTCTTATTAAAACACTTTGTGGGGGTGTCAGATATCATTAACAATTAAATTGATATTGGTAAAAATTCCATATATTGTACTGAGTTTACAAAGGATTACGTCATGAAAATGATTCAAATACAGATCATTATATGGAAGCTTTATTAAGGTAAATCATCTAGTATTAAAATGTGATCATGGCTCATCAATTGCTCGTAGGAATTTTATTATAGTAAATGCAACCTTTTTTAACGCCTTAAGTCTTTTTAAGCATTTGAGAGATCATGCTTTTAATTTAACGATGGATGGATTACCTTAATGGTGTCCAGGAGTGGCATGTTTATGGTAGCTCTCATTTAAAGATAGTTTGACTGCAGTTTTATGTGATATTTAAACATGAACATTTAGAAGATATATGCTTTCGTTTGTAAATAAATGTTTGCTTCAATATTATTATATTAGATTCAAAACGGACATATAGTACACAGATTGGTGTACTCGTTCAAATATATTTGTACAGAACAATGTTAAATGAACTTCCTTTTAATTTTTAAAAACAAACAAATAAGCCACAATAAATTACAGAAGCTTTAACGTAGCTCTATGGTTGCTGATTTCTACCATGTCGTGTGGCGGGTTTTCGGGTCGGTCGAAAGGTCGAAGGCGAAAAGACGAAAAAAGAACCTAGTTTGGCGGAGAGAATAGATGATAAAAACGTCTTCTCTCCCTGAAATCTCGCCCCGAAATTTCGTCTTTTCGTCCCGCCAAAATCCAATATTTCGTCTTTTCGTGTTGGCGCCCCGAAAACCCGCCAACACAATAATCAATATTTCGTCTTTTCGCCTTCTGTTACGCAGGCGCAAAGTGATTGTAAACACTTGTTAGCAAAAAGCATGTTTTCTTCTATAAATGTAAATGGAATTCATCATTGTGATAGTATCCAAAAGATAAATTAGTTAATTAATGCGCATCAAGAAGAATATAAAAGTTTAAACTTCCAACAGAGCTACATGAATATGAAACCTTAAATCGTACTAGGGAAAATCAAAGAATGAGATAACATCCATAATCCATTTGTGTTTCTCAGAATGCCAAGTCACTGAAAAACAAAATGTTATTATTTTCTTGATGCAGGGGAATCGATTTATCAATTTATTCTAAATCTATATTTCTAAATCTATATTCATATTATAGGTATACGTATTGCATGGCGCATGTACCTGTTTCATAAATAAGCCCCATAATGACGTCACACACAAGTGAATATTTCTATCTTCTCTCTCTCTCTCTATCTATCTCACTGTCGATTTTATTGGGAAAATATTATCTTATTTTGGAAAACTTTTTTTTCAAGGGAATACAACCAGAAAGAAGAGTATCTTGTGGTATAAAATTTTGGAAAAACTACCATTACCTTCTGTATTAATCAATTAAATGAATGATTATAAGTCATTGAATAAAAGTTAATTAACTCTATAAAATTGTCTCAATTTCTTGTTATTTGCTTACTGATATGCGAGAAATTTTATATAGGAAATTGAAATATGTGGAGGGATTTTTGTGTGTACATTGTACATGGCGTCTGATAGACCTGATTCGTCTGACTGGCCACTCGATGTTAAATTTAAATCAAAAATTATATTAACTTTTTATTCTTACATGTACACTGCGTACCGGAAGGCGAAAAGACGACAAAATTTTGATTCTCGTATTGGCGGGTTTACTGGGCGTCAACACGAAAGGCGAAATATTGAATTTTGACGGAACGAAAAGACGAAAAGTCAACATTTCGAAAGAGATTTCGGGACAAAAAGTCGAAACTTCGTGGTGAATTTGTTTTTGTCTTTTCGCCGTGAAATTTCATCTTTTCGCCCCAAAATCTCGCCCCTAAATTTCGACTTTTCCTCTTTTCGCCCCGCCAAAGAAGTGTTTTTCGTCTTTTCGCCTACGATCTTTTGTCCCAAAAACCCGCCACACGACATGGTAGAAATCAGCCACTTTATAGCTCCTATTGATTTAGATTTTCATTCGGAACAATATCACGCTTTTCTGTTATGTCATATGTTTAATAAGGGACCTGTATATTACAGGATTTCTGTACTCGCGTGCATCAGATACAGAAATACACTGTCACGAGATTAAAAAGCGTCTCTAATTGGATGTAAGAAATTAGAAACTATAGAATAATATACGGTATTTAAGTGAATGAAAAGAAACACAGCAGGGATAAAATCAACAACTTGATAAAAAAAATGTTAAAACAAATACGTGCTTAAGATTGTTTATGATTTTAAGTCCCAAAGACCGTAAAAAAAAACTATTATTGTCAATTTTGTGGACTTTTGTCTTTGTTAGATGAATATGGTTATGAGCCACTGCAATATCATGCCGTGGACAAACGGCGTGATATCATACCAGAACAAATATCCAACCAGTCCTGGAACACCTTATGTTCTGAGCGCTTAAACTCAATGCAAGCTTTCCTAAAGTATCGGAATGATTCACTCTGATACTACAAAACTAAACGACAGAGCGAATTTCAGCACGTCGTAAAGAACCAGTGTGCATACGCGGATCCAGACCCACCGGTGCTTTGGCTGTTATGTTTGAAATATGCATAAAAGAGGGGGCTGGATAGGGGTCATGTCCCCCTCCCGGGATTTATGTTTAATATATGCATAAAATGTAGTACTCTAGTGTTTTGAAATGAGGGCTAAAAGAATAAAGACCATCTTTATAGAAGACAAAGCATGGGGCATGTTCTATTGAGAAGTTTTATACTCTCAACTTAAATTATCTTACCAGTTTAGTACACGATGTTATATAGAAAAAAACTGGCCTATTTCATAGGGAGCATGTATATGTATACTGAAATATTGATTAATCAGAGATTATGGGAATGAGACTGCATTCTGAGAATTCAGAATGCAGTTCAAAAATGAATATGGAGGGCTGACCAAAAATTCTATTCCAAGTTCATATAAAAAGTCTTAACTTTATTTTACACCAATTCCAAAACAAGAGTCGCGCTCGACTATTTTAATGCTTGTCAATAAAGACAAATATTGCAGTTAAAGGCAAAATAAGAATCACTGTATCATCAAAATGAAAACAAAGGATATAAACATGTTTTCAAAGTTCTATGGCAATATCTCAAAGGGTCCAGTGAAAAAGTGAGAAAGTATAAAAGAAAAAAAAATTAAACCGAGATTCTAAGTCAGAAAAGGGGCATTTTTAGCCAAATTCATGAAAGAGATATGACCCGTACAAAGATACCGTCGGAAGAAAGTAAAAGAAGATGAAAGAGGGTAATATCAATAATTCTCCAAACTTCGTATTGGAGCTTTAAAATGTCGTACAAAAACTTTAACCGAGATTCTAAATCGAAAAAGGGGCATAATTTGGTCAAAATACACGACAGAGTTGTCTCCTCTTGCCCACAAGGAAACTTCAAAAAACCTTAAAATAAGGTGGTTAAAAAACTTTATTAAGATTCTAAGTCAAAAAGGGGCATTATTTGGTCAAAATAAATGACAGAGTTATCCCCTGTTTTCTAAAGATTGGGATGTTGGTCATATACAAGAATTCCAATCAAAACAATACCTTAAGGGGTTTATTGAAAAAATGAGCTGGTAGGGAAAGCTAAAGTAAAACCAAGATTCTAAGTCAAAGGGAGGCATAATTTGGTCAAAACCATGACAGAGTTATCCCCTCTTCCCTACAGGTTGGGGTGGTGGTCATAACAAGTATTCCAAGTTTCATAACAATACCTTAAAGAGTTCAGTGAAAAAAAGAGGTGTACGGAAAACTTAACGAAGATTCTAAGTCGAAAAGGGGGCATAATTTGGTCAAAATTCATGACAGAGTTATCTTTTCTTGCCTACATATTGAGGTGGTGGTCAGATACAAGTATTCCAAATTTCAAAACATTACCTTAAGGGGTTCAGTAATTAAGTGAGGAGGTACAAAAAAAAAAGACAGAGTTATCCTTTCTTGCCTACAGATTGAGGTGGTAGTCAGATACAAGTATTCCATGGACAGTACGGTGGAGTAGAACTCGCCTCTCAGTACGATGCTCAACTGGGTTTTTGACGAACTAAAATAATAAATCAATAACTCTCGAAACGTTTTGATGTTGATCGTAAATGAGAAAACCAGATGGAATAAAAGATGAAATTACTCACGTTGTTCTTGGCCTGTTGGTGATATTCGCACTGTATGTTAATAATGAAGTCCTTTCAGTTTTACTCTTAAATTACTGTTTCGGCCAAAACCTTTATCAATATTTTATACAATAAATGATCACAGTACATATATTATTTCTCAACACATCATTGTCTCTTTATTTAAATACAGCACTACAGAGACACTGTCTACATTATAAATTATGCAGCAAATTATTCAAAATGCCATACATTCTAAGACGAATTTTCCTGTATGTTATTGGCAGAAATTAATTCAATTAATCTTATATGATTGTATAAAAGCAAGAGTGTTCCTTGGAAAACATATCACCCGCTGAAGTGTCGGAAAAAGTGTGACAGAAAAAACAGAAAAAAGGGTGAATAACTAAAATAAATATTGATGCCAAAATTATGGATCGTCTGCATGACAATTCCTCTTGTCAAAATCCACCTATTAATTTCATTTCAATAGCATGAGTAAAGCAGGAGTGATTACAGAATAAAGATGGCAAAACAATTTTGAGAGTAGCTTAAATCATGCAAGTGCTATGCTTGCCATTTAGAAAACCAAACACATTCTCTTCTTCTATGTTCACTGGAGTTTCTTTAAGCACAGAATACGTAAATTCAGAAACTTGTATCGCCATCTAGGGTTCGACGTTTCATCGCTTTCAGAAGACCAATTCATGTTATTTCATCTCGGCCTAAGAGACAATGAATTCTAATTAGGTCGGACTGATTTGTAAGATTTGATAAGTGTCGATTTTATACAGAAATATCAGATGACTAGTAAATAATTAGGTTATGAACAACGTTATCATAATAGAAGTTGACGTGTGTTTAGATAATGTAACACAGTGTCTTTTAAAATGTATTTCATATAAAATTTACCCATATAGAATCGTACACAGTGAATATAAAACAAGTGTTTCTTCTTTATTAAAATAATTTTATATGTATAGCATATTGCCGATGCATATGTAATTTTGAAACTAAAAGAAAATCGATCAAGTCAAAAGATTTGTTTGTTTTTTTTATATGTTTATACGGGGCCAGATATCGATGCCTCCGTGGCCGATAGGGTAAAGTCGCTGACTTTAACACTCACTCAGCCCCTCACCGCGTGAGTTCGAATCCCGGCAGGGTCATTCGGATTTCAATGTGAGGAAGCCTTCCAGCTGGCTTGCGGTAGGTTGGTGGTTCTACCCGGATGCCTCCGTGCATTCGGGGTCTTCCTCAACCTGTAATTAGCTGGACGTCGATATATAATTGAAATACTGTCGTAGCGACGGTAAACTCAGATAGTCAAGTCATACTCCTACGTCACGCTACGTTATCAAGGGAAGTAATAACTATTGGGAAGATTGTTAATTAATACCGGGACCTGTACCTAAATCCCTTACCAAATAAAAACTTATCTGTGCTGAATCGTTTCTTCATCATTGTCTTGTTGTTGCTGCTGCTATTGCTGTTAAATGATGATTTTTTAAATTGACACTAATACCGTCTTAGTAGCTTACTGTCTGGAAATTTCATGCATCTTGCAGACCCTAACTATTCCAATAATTATATTAGAAAGGAATTACCTGTTGTAAAATGTATCTTCATTGATCTATAGATAACTGTAAATTATTAATTTTCGTGGGAGACTAATTTTCATTGATTTCGTGGATGACTTTATCCACGAATATTTATCCCTATGAAAACTGTTTATTTCATAGACCTCATTTTTTTTTTATTACATGGTTCATATATCACATATCCACGAAATTATGACAACGAAAATAACTGACTTTACAGTAGTTAATTTATGGATCTAAAATCATCACATAATGTGTCTACTATGATTAATTATGTTCTGTACTTTTTTGTTCTATATTTCTGAATAATTTGATATTTTTTTGTTGTTTTTTGGACTTTTTCTGTATAGCTTCGCTTTATTTAAGTCGTGCTTCAAAACATACGCGGTGTCTTTAATGCTTTACATCAAAATTAGCCTTTTTATACTTTCGTTTTCTTATTTTCAAAGTGGTATAAAACATTCAGATCTTGACTGAAACATGACAAAAATGCATTTCTAGTCGCTTTTGACTTGAAGAGTTATAGTTCAGTATTTCTCATTTTGTCATTTTTAATTATAGATTATGATCGTGTTGTCTATGTTAATCTATAACTAAATGAATTGCAGATGTAATCTCATAAACATCGAAAATGCAGTTGGTAAAACTCTTTAAAATTGTCATTATTTTTTCTAACTTTAAAATGAACTGATGTGATTGGTACTAAAATATGTGATACACATACATGAAGCAAAATTTATTTAATTTCGGACCATACTGTTGTTGTTTTGTTGTTGTTTTATCAATGTCACCGCGACAACATTTCATAGAAATGACAAGACCGGAAATCGATTTTTAATTACCGATTGTTTAATTACCGATTGTTTAATTACCGATTGTTTGTTTCTTTGCTTAGGATTAACGTCCCACCAACACTATTTCATTCATTGTTTGTTTTGTTGTTGGCCTTTTGCCCTTTGAGTACAGTAGAAAGAGGTAGTGCTACCTCACTGAATGAAGTGCAGTTTTCTACGGAATTCCATTAGGGTCATCGCCTATAAATGAAATAATCTGAAACGCGAAGACACGAAATCACGAAAGTACGACGGCGAAACCGCGAAAACACGATGACGAAACGCGAAAGTACCATGACGAAAACGTGAAAAAGCGATATCACGAAAGTACGATGAAGAAAATGCGAAACTACGATGAATAGGCGAATATGCAGATGTTCCCAACGGAATTCCGTAGTTTTTAGGCAACTGAGATATTGAATTAAATTCCGTTCGCTAAAAACATGTAAACTGAGCAATGCAAATATGACCAGTGTCTGATAATTACCAAAACACATAAATTTCGTTATCTTGGTTTAATGCAGGGACTGGTTTTTGATAATTAACTAGCGTAATGTTTTCAAGTACCAACTGTCTCTAATCTAAATTTATACGCCTTTAAATCATCATATTACGTTCTGCTTCTACTTGTTCTCTATGTTTGAACACAGAAATATTTATAGAAAAAATAAATCAGGGTTTCGAACGGATTCGAGTAAGTCTGTATTAAACTTTTTTGAAAGGAATGCATATTTTTTGTGTTATTCATTAATTAAAGTTATTCTAAACTATGCATTGTGGGTGGCGTTTACAGCATTACAGCAGGCATTTTCAATTCAAGGATCGAAACTTTGTTGAAAACTATTGCCAGACTTGGTGTAAAATTTGTTTGTCGAGCAATTTGTGACACACTAACACTGAACAGGAACAGATTTGCATGTTTAAAATAAATCTTCTTTGATGAGGTGAATAATACAAGATGAACGAAACGAACTATTTCATTTGGTTTGTTTGATTGACTGGGTTTAACGTCCCTCTGATAATGATCCAGTCATTTTTGGACTTCTGTTTACATGAGATAGATATAGTGCTGCAACAATGCAGTGTCACGCCGTACACATGTGGCATGATACCACACTCAGACAAATAATCCTGGCAGCGGGCCAATCAGTCCTGAAACTACCCTTTATGCTGAGCACCAAGCAAGTTAACTAAACCAGTACCATTTTTGTTATGTCGCTGCCAGGGATCGAACCCATGATCTACCGATTTCGGGGCGGACGCTCTAACCAATATTTAAATTTTTCTGCTGTTAACAAATCATTGACGAGTTTGACATTACTTTTATTCATTTGATGTACGTATGAAACCAGAACAAAACTGAGATAGATAATGCTCGTTGACAACCGTTGATGACATAGGCGTCTAGGAACTAATAAAATCGCCTTATTCTTAATGACAAGGTAACGCCTAGTTTTATATCTTCAATCAAATCTGAATAAGAACAGAGGCTCATTTTATTACACGAGGAATGAGCATATTCAAGCTTTGCGTAATGAATAACGTGTCTACATGTAATGTAAAAATTACGTCTCTTATCATTATATATATAACCAAAGGAATGATGGACATGCAGCAGTCATATCTAGCTGATTGGCGATTGAAAGCTTTTGCAATAACGCCCTTAAATGTCTAGACAGTTACTTAAATTTACAGAATGAAATGTACAGCTCATTTAAATTGCAAAAGTATTTACTCGAGTCGGGACTTGATGGAAAGGTATAATGAAATGTAAGTCGTGCCGAGGAGCTTTCGAAGACAATCTTTTCTGGGATGGCACGTTGGTCTTTATGCCAGATATTCATTTATACATCTATTTTTTTTATCATTCATTTAATTAATGCTGGATTTATTTATCCATTCATTTATTAATTAAGTAATCGATTCAATCATTCATCCGTTTAATTATTATCTATTCATTATACATGTATATTTATTATTTATTAATCTATTTATTTATTAATCAATTTATTTATTAATCTATTTATTTATCTATGTATTTTTTTCAACAACTGTTATGTAGGGCGAAGGGCAAAATAAATAAATCTTATTATTTATAATGAAAGTGAGTGAAAATTAAAATATTATTCTCGGTGTTATTTTTTTTTTTTATTTATTTATTATATTTTTTTTTTGTATTAAATGTTGTAATGTGGTTGGGCGGGGTTAATCGCCCACTGGCGGTATTTCAGACATATATGTATAAGAATAAGTGGCTAACCACATCCGGGCCATATTATCCTGACACCAGGGTGAAAAGTTATGGAACTAACACGACCCCCGAACATCTTTTAAAAAACTTCTAGACGTGTGTGTGTGTGTGTGTGTGTGTGTGTGTGTGTGTGTGTGTGTGTGTGTGTGTACTTAAAACTTTAATTTTAAAGTTTCTTTTTGTAACTTACTGCAAAGCCTGAGAAGTAGAAAGCTAAGCTCATTCGACATACCCCTGATCAATCTCCCACAATTCGTGCGATAAAGACACACTAAGGTAAAATCCCTGTAACGGTTCCGCTACGTCTTGGACCACTTAACCTCTTCCAAGATAACCAAGGTACTCTCATAAAACATTAGGAAACCTTGGTTATCTCCGTGAAAGGCCACGAGGTCCGAAATGTAGCGGAACTTTACCTCAAAGGACTGTTGTAGTTTGAAAGATTTTGTGCGAAGGAGAAACCAATGCATCAGTTTCCCTGCTATTTCAGACGCCTAAATCATTACAGACTGAAAAGGGAAACTAATTATAAACAAGAGCTGTCCATAAGACAGCGCGCTCGACTTTTCTCAGTTACTAAGACACAGTTTTATGGATTTTAATAGTATGGTACATATCAATGATGATAAGTTCTAGTTATAGTAGAAATTATTCTATCACCTCCAATAAACAAATATGACATTTTTAATTGGTGAAATTAGCATGCAGAATCAATTTGAGAATGTGGTGTGCTGATCCGCCAACTCCAGTGCTAAAATCTGAAATTGTAATTGGTGAAATTAGCATGCAGAATCAATTTGAGAATGTGGTCTGCTGATTCACCAACTGCAGTGGTAATATCTGAAATTTGTAATTGGTGAAATTAGTATGCAGAATCAATTTGAGAATGTGGTCGATCATCCACCAACTAAAAAATATCTAAGTATAAAAGGGTAAAATTGAAAATACACTGCATATAGGATTATGGGCCCTGACAGTAAAGTTGAGGTAGTGTGGGTAAACAATAAATAAGTATTCCAAGTTATGGTGGAATACCTGTGATAGTATTGAAAATATACAACTTTGTAAAAAAAATTAACCATGATTTCGGCTGTTTTCTAAGTATGAAAGGGGCATAATTCAAGAAGTAGTACAGCCAGCGTTATGGGCCTTGCTAGTAAGGCAGAGGTAGTGATGGTGAATAAGTACTTGAAGTTTCAGTCAAATACATGTGATAGTACAACTATGTAAAAAAATTACCATGATTTTGGCTGTTTTCTAAGTATGAAAGTGGCATAACTTAAGAAGTAGTACAGCAAGAGTTATGGGCCTTGTTAGTAAGGTAGAGGTAATGATGGTGAATATGTACTTGAAGTTTCAGTTGAATACCTTAGATAGTATTGAAGATATACAACTTTGTAAAAACTTTAACCTTGATTTTGGCTGTTTTGTAAGTATGAAAGGGGCATAACTCCAAAAATAGGGTAGCCAGGGTTGTGGGCCTTAGAAGTAAGGTAGAAGTGATGATGGTGAATAAGTATTTTAAGTTTGGGTGGAATACCTTTGATAGTATTTAACTTATTGATGTTTGAAAAAAACTTTAACCTTGTGTTGCAACGCCGACGCCGACGCCCGAGTGACAGTATAAGCTCTCATTTTCTTCGAAAAGTCGAGCTAAAAATAAATAAGAATGTCTGGAGTCATGAATTGATAAGTATTAGTATAGATAAAAAAAATGCCAATTATGATAAGATCGTGATAATATGTGATTATAAGGGACTCAGTCATTAGCAAAGTATGACATTGTCTAAATTAATCGCCGTGCTTGCACGTAGCTGACATGATAAAACATTAAGTCGATAGACGTTTATGAAAATTTCAGAGGGTTACCACTGATTTTATTTCTTTCTTTATTTATTTATTGAATTCAAATTTATTTTCAGTACAATTTTCCAGGAAGACCCAAATTTAGAGAGAGAAAAAAACAACATGATTTAATTTAAAAGTATATTTGCCAAATGCTGAATGTCCGAAATGTCACATTTTAGTTTTTTATCCAAATTTAGCTAAAATTTCAATGAAAAAGACGTTTTAGTGAAAAAAAGAACGTGGTGAGGTAAACATTTTTTTAAAATTTTAGCAAGGATTTATATTAGAGGGTGGAATCTGAAAAAATAGAAAATATGTCAGTTGAATTTTTATCAAGAAAAAATAAATTATTTTTAAAGCTTTTTGTTTTTACTTTTTGGTCCTGACACAATGACGATTTTTGCTCGTTTTGTATTTTCCATGCATGTATATCAGTGTTTTCACCTGTAGCTTATAAAACACATAACTTAAAAATTGTGATAGAATATTCTGAAAGTATTATTTTGGTTTGTAATTATAGTATTTAGAATGCAAACTTTCTATTTTCTTAATGCTTTGATTTGTTCAACAAATTTTGGCCAACAGTCAGTGGTATTTTACCATAACCTAAATCTCTAAAACGAGCATGGTGACCCTCTATTTTTTATTCAAATCTCTTTTAAATATAGTCTAAAGTAGTTATGTGCAAAATTAAAAAAAAAATATCTGTCCGTTAGAGAAAAAAAAAAAAAAAAAAAAATGAAACTTTAAGAACTTTGAGTGAGAATTCATCTTTCAGTAATAAAAAGGTATTTTCTTTCAGTAGGGCAAATCGTAATTTCGTAATTTTCCTTTCATACTATTTTGTTTATGTTTATTTTCTTTTGCGTCATTTGACAAGCTTGCGTCAATTGAGAAGTAAGTTTTAACAATATATGTACTAAGACACGTAGACGGTACCGTGTTAATGACTGTCGGAGCAGGTAAAGTAGCTTTTTTAACTTGACTTGATTTGACTATTTGAGTTTACCGTCGCTTCTACAGTATTTCAGTCATATAGCGACGTCCAGCTAATTACAGGTGGAGGAAGATCCCGAATGCACGGAGGCATCCGGTTAGAACCACCGACCTACCGCAAGCCAGCTGGAAGGCTTCCTCACATGAAAATCCGAATGACCCTGCTAGGATTCGAACCCACGCGGGATGAGTGAGTGTAAAGGTCAGCGACTTTATCCTCTCGGTCACGAAGGCCCCCTATGTGAGGAAGCCCTCCATCTCGCTTGCTTCCGATAGGGACTTCGGATTTTTCATGTAAGAAAGCCTTCCAGCTGGCTTGCGGTAAGTCGGTGGTTCTACCCGGGTACCTCTGTGTACTCGGGATCTTCCTCCACCTGTAATTAGCTGGACGTCGCTATACGATTGAAATACTATCGCAGCGACGGTAAACCCCAATACAACTACAACAACATAATACCACACCCAATCACATTATCCTGACACAGGGCCAACCAGTTCTGAAACTACCCCTATATGCTGATTGTAAAGCAAGGGAGCTATACCAGTACGATTTTTACGACTTTGATATCCAACAAATCAAAGCTTATACCGAGTGTTCATTCGCAATGTACCTTAATTTGTTATGTTGGGTTTAAATGTTGACTATATTACATCCTTAATATTATGAAAGACTGATATAAATTCGGAAATCATACATTTTCTATGACCAATTAAAAACAAATTGTGATTCTCCGAGGACAACAACTTTAATTGCTTATTGTATATATTGACATATGGAACTAGATTTATAAATTTATGCATAGGAAGGCATTGTAATTGAGTAAAACGTGATACTTTAAAAATTTTAAATTTTAATTTTTACAAATTTATCATTTTTAAAAAATTTTTAATTTGCCAGAGTTAAATGAATAATTAAGAAAACAAGGCGAAGTTACATCAATAAAGAAGAATAAAATGATTCGATATGTTTCGAATTTGATATTGGGTGAAAATGTGCAAGAGTTGCACATTTAATACAAGAATTATGAAATCTGTCTTTAACGACATAGGTTCCCGTCCTGAAGTGAAGATACTTCTAGTTTTAGGTGTGGCACCCCTACAGGTCAAGGTTATTACTTTTAGAGCACACTGCGAAGTTTTGTGTTTGATGAACATATGATCAGCCTTCAATTCTACGAAGTCAAACTTGTCTTTAGCGGTCAGTCAAATGACCGCTAACACATGTGGTCGCTAAATGAAGTTATACATAGAACAAATTATTAGTTTGGTAGTATCAAAACTGACCGCTTAATAAGAGTTGGCCGCTTTATACAAGTGGACGCTTATAAAGGCTAAATTGTATATAGCTTAATAGATGATATCCGGAACTCCGCAAATGTCGGGTGTCCCATCTAATCCAGGGGTACAATAAACGTTTGCCGTTATAGCTTCACGATGCACTACCGTTCATAATAGATTGATCAACTTGTTGCGCTTAATTTTGATATATTTACCATAAATTAGTGCAACACCACGAAATTGCAACTGTAAAAGTTTGTTTACCGAGATCCGGAGTAACTCAATTGTTAAATTCCATTATACACTTAAATACACAAGTATTTGCAATTAGAATCAAAGGACTGAGAGACTGGGAGTCTTAGTGTAGCGTTAGGAATAAACTGGACCAGTAAAGTTGAAAGTCTAGTGGCTTGTATTTTTTAAATGTTTTAATTGATTTTCCCAATCAAATGGATTTTATAGCTAGTATATCTTTATTACCAGGGCCAAACATATTTCAATGGACGACATAATTTTGACTTGACTTGACTTGACTATTTGAGTTTACCGTCGCTTCGACAGTGTTTCAGTCATATAGTGACGTCCAGCTTATTACAGGTGGAGGAAGATCCCGAATGCACGGAGGCATCCGGTTAAAATCACCGACCTACCGCAAGCCAGCTGGAAGGCTTCCTCACATGAAAATCCGAATGACCTGCCGGGATTCGAACCCACGCGGTGAGGGGCTGAGTTGACATAATTGTATTTGTCATATATCTTTAGATTAACCAAGAACATATTACGTACCAGGTGTGTGTGTGTGTGTGTGTGTGTGTGTATGAACTGCTGTACTTCCTTTGTAGCGCGTCACTGATTTACGTCACACAATTTCATTCATAGTATTTCCGTTGACCTTTTGTCCCGGTTACGCACCGTTTCGGAGTTATCGTTCTTTGTGTGCCGTGACACTTTCTACTATAAAATAATAAATGAAACATTTTATTCATGTAATTCACTAAGATATGTAAAAACAAAATGTCATACGCCTAAACAGGAGCTCGTCATGCGAGCGTATATACCTATTGTATACATATAACACTGGTATCAACAAACAGGTGCACGTATAGCTTGCCCGCCAGAGGCACTGAATTCGGATATCCGGTCCTGCGATTCCCACGATCAGATGTAGTATGTTGTAAATAATACAACATACAAAAAAGTATAAGAAACGTTGTAATTTTGGACAAAATAATGTTTTTCTGTTATGAGATATCAACCCTTTTCTTTCAAGCTATTTTATCTATTCAATATTGCAAGGTGTACGTTCTGCAAATTATTTGAAGAAATGGAATAACCTTCAGCAAATGATTCTGGTAGAATTTCAAAACATTAAAATCACTAAAGATGTCTTTTCAACCCTGAAAATCAGTGGAACTGTTGTAAAATTAAAGAAAAATTCTAGCCTGTAGTCATTTTTAATAGGGAATTGATTGACGAAATTTGATGTGCGCTATTCAGACAGCATTCGTGACTGAATTGCTAAAACTCATTATAATAGAAGTGAGAAACAATTCAAAGCCAAATCGATTCAGCTTTTTAAGATAAGAGAGGCGGCAAAGACATCATTCTCACTAGCTTTAGACACTTCCTATGCACGTATTGCACAAAATAAGTGTTATTTAATATCAGAAAACACCATGCCTAAATGGAAAAACGTAAATTCACACTGTCAGCATGGAACGTTAAGACAGTTTTTCATGATTTTATGATGTAAGAATTGAATTAGTTTCTTAGATATCCTGTCTTATACATTATATACGCCCTGTTAGATTGTAAAGGTTTTTGTTGAAATATGTGACGTGAAGATTTGGAGCAAATTTTCTGCATATCTGGTGCATTTGTTAAAATTATACGTCTTAAATACTGAGACATGAACATCCAAATGTTCACAACGAGGCATGGAAATTTCCATGTCACGCTGTATTGCTTTTTAATTCTGTTCAATAATTTTGCCTCTCAGAGGAAATCAACAAACATCGCTTTGTTGAGTCCGTTTTCATATAATTCACGAGGCGGAAAAATCATTAATTCATCTTCAACAAGATATTTTCTAGGTCAATGGGGTTATTGCCTACTTTTATTTATTTTTATTTTTGTTTGGAACTCATTACAGTTGATGTTCCTTAATTTATCAAACGAATCCTATGTTGTTTTTTTTCATTGCATTGTTTGTATATGTACATAAAGGCCCATTATGTTTCAAAATGATTTTATTAATATTCATGAAATAGAAAACCTAAAATATCATGACACAAATAGTACAATATGTGCAAATATCTAAGTATCTGCTGTAAGATAAGAGTTTAACGCATTGGAAATATTGATAAAATTATGCAATTTAGTATTTGGAATGATCTCAAAACTCTCATTGTTTAAATTTTATAATGGCAAATATTCCCGAAGAAATAATCGGAAATAATTTAAAATTGAGAGAAAAAAAAATTTAAAAAAAATAAACGTCGTCGAATTACAATCATTTATTTTTTCTTCTACGTCATCTGTTTATGCACTCGTGATCCATTAACGGAGACATACGAAAGGTCTATGGAAAACGTTAAAAAATTGACGAAGACATACGGGATATGCAAAATAATTATTTTGTAAACATTAAACGATCTTAAATTAAAGATTCCTTCTTATTTCTATAACCAACTTGAAGGTACCCTAATGAAATAGTCTGAAGCCTTGGTTATCTCCGTGATATACCATGAGATCCGAAATGTAGCAGAAACATTACAGGGACTTTACCTGAAATTCTTTAATTTGGTAGGACCGCATTCCACCTTACCTGAATTATGAAATATTTATGTAAACGACTTTAATGACATCGTGATAGTTATTAAATTAATAACTAATAACATTTAGATTTTAGTAAGAGAAACAGAAATAATGAATTCGCCCTAGGTATTTAAGTTACTGTAAAATCATTAATTTTCGTTAACATTAAATTCGTTGATTATGTACCTAAGGGAATTTCGCGGGTAATTTATTCATGGATCTATGTTCTAGAAAACGTGAGGTCTATATAAGAGACAAATTTTCGTGTGGATTAATATTCGAGGATAAAACCCTCCATGAAATAGACGAAAATTAGTGTCCCAGGAAAATAATGATTTCATAATATATTAATAAGCGCTGTGTATGTTTGGTGGAATTTGACCCTGCAAACACAGCATGAATTCAAAACTGCAACTGTTATAAAGAGTAAATAAAATTCCGGTTAAAACTCATCTTATCATTGAATTTCGTCTAGTCACTCTATTCTGGAAGTAACAAGATGATAAATTTGGAACCTAATACGTTTTCTGACGGCGATGCTAGTGTTAGCATTGTTTATGTCACGAAGTTCACGGTTGGAGCTTCCGTAATGAGCACGTGTTTACAGTTCGGTTAAACAATCGGGGCCATAATGGTTTTTAAAGAGATCTTGTCGCGTCTGGAATGGTTCATTGGAAAGAGACGCGCTGTGGAATTTTAAGGTTGACTTTAAAAGAATAAAAGAAGCAACTTTTTTGTGATCACTAAGGTACATTTAAGAGATAGAGATAATTGGGGAGAAAGGGAGAGAGAGAGGTGAGAAAAGAGAGAGGTGGAAAGATAATAAAGATAAGAAAACTTGCAATAAAAATACAATTAAAAATACATATAATGCGGAAAATAGAAAAATAAAACTGTTTTTTGAAATGAACATTTTTAAAAGGGGGGTAATTTGCTTTTTCAGTTATGGAATTGTGTATAAAATCAATTGAAATCACCAGATAACATGTTCAGAATCTAAAGCAATTCGATCCATGTAGATACATGTATTTATTTTGTAAATGACTATTGAACATAAAAACAACAAGGGCACCGCATGCGGGTGCCAACGCTTGTCTGGTTTTGCCAATGTTACAAATTTTTGTTAAACATTTTAAAAAATGACCTTGAAAATCACAACTTAAACTGTAAGCCTTTAAATGTAAAGTTGAAGTACCATACCCTTTAAATTTAACCGTTGACCTTGAAGGATGACCTTGACCTATGCATGGAAATAGAATGTATACAGCACAAAGATGTAAAATATGTAAACAAAAAATCACTATTGCTAATCCATTGAGTTTTTGATAATCAACACATACCTATAAAATTTGAAGACATTTCAACAAAAAAAAAAGTTCTTTTTATCTGCCTAAAGCTCATGACCAAAATCACACCTGCACACAGGTTCATATGATGACAAACTAGTACACAAAGTTGTTTTTTTTTTAAATATTGAAAAATGACAAAGAAATATCTATTATAAAACTTGTCAAAGTTATGGCAAAATAAGGTCAAAGGTCAAGGTCGATAGATAAAATATTGAGGTATATCTGAATAACCCTTGTCAAGATGAATATGCATACCAAATATAAAAGATGTATGTCAAATAGTAAAAAGTTATGGTCAATGTAAAAGTTTTTTGTTAAACATTTCAGAAATAAGTCAAAGTGCAAAGGTCACGTTCAAAGTCAAAACGTGTAACATTGATAGAAAGGTTTTGCCATAAGGAATTCACATGTGAAATATCAGCGCCCTGTTGGAAACGGTTCTGAAATGACAGGCATTTTAAAGTTTTCAGAAGTCGCAGCAAAAATATGTAAAAGCTCAAGGTCGATAGATGAAATGTTGAGGTATATCTGAATAGCCTTTGCAAAGGTGAATATGCATACCAAAAATAAAAGTTGTATGTCAAATAGTAAAGAAGTTATGGTCAACGTTTAAATTCTTTTGTTAAACATTTCAAATATAGGTCAAAGTTCAAATGTCAAGGCCAAAAGTCCAAAAGTATAACTTTGATTGAAAGCTCTTGTCACAAGGAATTCACACGTGAAATATCAGTGCCCTGTTGGTAATGGTTCTGAAATGACAAGCATTTAAAAGTTTTCAGAAGTGACAAAAAAAAATAGATCAAAGGTCAAGGTCGATAGATAAAATATGAAGGTACATCTGAAAAGCCCTGGCAAAGATGAATATGCACACCAAATATAAAAGCTGTATGTCAAATAGTAAATAAGTACGGCCAACGTTTAAGTTTTTTGTTAAACATTTCAAAAATAGGTCGTAGATCAAAGGTCAATCTCAAAAGTCCAAAAGTGTAACATTGATGGAAAGGCCTTGCCACAAGGAATTTACATATGAAATATTAGTGCCCTATTGGTAACGGTTCTGAAATGATAGTTATTTTAAAGTTTTCAAAAATTACAGCAAAAATAGGTCAACGGTCAAGGTCAATAGGTGAAAAAATTGCATATTTCTGGATAGGTCTTGTCAAGATAAATATGCATACCAAAAATGAAAGTTGTATATGGAATAGTATAGAAGTTATGGCCAACGTTAAGATTTCGGACGACGACGACGGACGACGACAACGCGGACGCCGGAATTACGAGCTCATATTTTTTTCTTCGAAAAACAGATGAGCTAAAAATGACACTAACGCTCGAGTTTTTTTTTTCCTTGATTGCGTTGATTCAATCTCATGTGATTCAGATGACAATCTAAATTTGTGATCAGTCAGACGCTATGAAAATTCAAATGTATCAGCGATTTGTTTCAAAAGAACACCTTTCTATTTTTCTATTTTACCGTGTTCAAAAATATATTGATCCATTTGACGATATCACGTGATCAGGTGAAACGTAATGAGATACAATTAAGTAAAATGTATATGTACTCAGTCAAATGAGAGAACCCTTTTAACAAAAGCCCAAATGTTACAGAAAATTCTTTCTCAAATAACAATATGAAATGATCGATAACATGAGAACAACAAAGCTAGAAGCCTTATTCACTTAACTTGGAAGCTAATCGGTAAGTTTAGACTGAAACGTCCATAAAGTTAGCAGGGATGGCGTTATTGTCAGAGATTCTAACAGATTTCTGACGCCGAAATGTAAATTTAAGTCCCATTTGTAATGCTCAGTGGCTATTATGTGAACCAAAGATACGATTTTAAGAATAAAAATGTAGTTTACTTTATTGTTATCATTATAAAGATGATCTTGTTAGAACATAAATAAGATCATTTAAGAACAGACGTATCTACATCATGAAGTTTTAATTTATTTAGTTAGTATCAATATATCGGTAAAACAGTAATTCCATTGAAGTACTCGGCAAACACTCTACGGTTGAAGCTACACTTGTTACCAAAGCTTTAGGAAATACTTCCTTTAATCATTTTAATTAACGTTTTAAAGTGATACGGGTTAATCTGAAAACAAATGTTAAGATATGCAAGCTGCAGTCTGTGTGTATAGAAACAGAATTGCTTCTCTATTGCGTAAATGTATTAAAGACGATTGCGGAAGTTTCATCTATCTTTTTAAGATTTCATGTTTCTTTGTATATTATCTGATATACTAAATCATGAATTAAACACAGGATGACACTTGCCACAGAGAAAATATGAGTGTTCAATTAGTATATCGGTATAGCAGCAGTTGACAAATTAATTACAATTATCAAAAAAAAAAAAAAATGTTTTGTTATGATAATTGCACATGCATTTATTATCAACATTATATTTACACAACTGTAAAGTTTATTTACAATACAAAGAAAACACTACAGCAATCTTATTCCTATGTATGTACAACAGACAATTTTAGGAATGGTCTACCATTTCACCTAAAAAAAGACAGGAAAAAATAGAGGATAATTATTTGTTTTGGTTTAAAATCGATTAAAATTGCACTGAGTGAATATAAAAAAACGCATCTTTTTATGTTCACGAAAAGAAATTATACATCGACCTTTCACCAAAACAAACATCTTTTTCTTTTTATTCAATGTTTTAAAGGCCAGAAAATAGGTATGTTATTCCCAAAAGACGTCAAAATGGCGGGATTATCTCGAGTGCGTAACTTTATTTATGACGTCATTTCTTGCGTAAAACCCAGCCAAAATTGACGCTCCGGTCAGTTTATAACGTAGGGTCGGCTTCATGTTCTTGATTATTTCATTTATTTCCATATTGATTTATTCCACTGTTATTTCTAGGTAATCCATCGAAAAACATTAAATAAAAAACACTTGTTTGAATAAAGGGTTTCTTATTTATTTATTTTGTTAGTTAAGTCGAAAAACTTACCTTAAAAAAAGAAAAACGTTTTTCAAGCAAAGGCATTTTCGAATAATCTATTTATTTATTTATTTATTTATTTATTTATTTTATTTTATGATTCACTTATTCATTACATTATTTATGTATTTATCATTTGCAGTTTGTATACATATTTGAGTATAAATATGTTTTTTAAACAACAGTATGTAGATGAACACTGTACACACATAGCAATTCTTGTTAAGCATTTTAATACGGTAAAAGTGCTCTACAGATGTTCTGTAATAATAAAGGAAAATAGTTATAGTTCCTGACAACTTAAGATTTAATTGTTAAATGTATTTACGATCGTGTATCAGAATCAATGTCACGTAGACGCAGGCTTGTAAATTCATCGAAAAATAATTAATCTGAAGCAGAGAGAAACGAAAATAAAATACAATGAACCTGAAAATTTCTGATTTGATCTAGCTCCCAGGAGAAATAAGTTTGAGGGCGAAAAGTGAAAATGACAGATACATCTAACAAACCTAAACTACGCTGTCAGAAATATATCCGTGAACAATGAGTAGATCATAAAGGTTATTATGTATGTATGTATGTTGGGTTTTACATCCCACCGACATTATATCAGTCATTTGGAGGCTATGTCTACATGAGACAGATATAGTACAACCACACTGCTGTATCAGATATGTATAATAGCATGATATCACACCCAAACACATTATCCTGACACTTGACCAGTCAGTCCTGGAACTACATTTATATATTATGCTAAGCTCCAAGCAAAAGAAGTATACCAGTATCCATTATTGTGATACTAATGAAATTGACGAAAACTGTGTCATTATCATCCAGTCAAATGATGTGTAATATTTCGCAAAAGATATGGTTCTCACTCCTATTATCGTTCATTTAAATTTATAAAAATCTTCAGAAATATATATATATTGTGTTTGGTATCTTCTTTTATATTGCAGTAAAACTTCGATAATTCGACATGAAAAATCGAAATGTTCGGAGAATTGCAAGACTCGATTACCGAGGGTATTTGCTTTCTGTTTCTGTCTGTCCCCGAATTTAATTTGAAACAAAATATGGGTATGAAGCCAAATATAGGAACTAGAATAAAAAAAAACTGAAAGTTTGTTTGTTTGTTGAGTTTAAAGTCCAACCGACAGTATTTCAGTAATTTGGAGACTATGTCTACTAAAACATGTGCAAATTCTTTTCCAGCTAACAATATACATTTATCTGCTGAAATATAATTTGGAAAAATTAAAATTAATTTATATCGTCGGAGGTCCTAAGTGCGCCCCTGTCCTAACTCCGCCACCTTTCTTTTTTATATCGTAGTCTCGCTAGATTTTATCTAACGCGTATGCGACTGTGAGATTTTTAAAAAAAAAATATGTTTCTGTAAATAAACTCAGATGATTTTTGTACGAAATTTTGATTCAAACAGATAAATATTGCAAATTTTATCTCGCACCACTCTTTTTATGTGTTTTTCTTTATACAAAATGATTTGCCACGCAGAATGGCCCTTTTACACTCAAATTTTTAAAATAAAAGTATCTCAGAAATTCCATCTGCTGTGTTTACATATTTATAAATAGGATATGTGTACAATTCGCAACTACTATGACGTCACTTAGGGGGCGGAATTAGGACCACACAAAATGATGGCATACTATTTGACTCGTAATGTATTTAATGTTATTTTCGAGTGAATAATTATTTATAAAAGAATTATTTTGGGGGGTATCAATTGAATTTGATAGAATTAATGGAGTGAACAGTTTTTATTCTATCTATTTTATTTATGTTGCATTTCCTAATTGAATCTTAGGGGGGCGCAGTTTGGGCACTCGAGGATATAGAAAACTAGTATCAAATGAAAAAAATATCAATAAGCTATTAATTTCTTTTAAATCATTTTATTCGACAAAGGTTTATATTTTAATTATATGATATCGTATTATCATATAATCACTTGATATATGACTAACATCAGAAAGAAACATTCCCTCATGATGTCACAATTATGTATTTTATGAAATAAACAGCAACATGAAATAAACATAAAGATGAAAAAGAAATACAATACAGTTAAATAAACACAGCCTTGATGCATTTAGTTGCATTGTTAAAACGTTCGGTTTTTATTTCTGATTCATCTTGGCATGTCCTTCCGGCAGTTACACGAGGAAACAATCTCGTGCTTAATGTATTTTCTGGCAGCAATGATTCCGTAAACATTGCCCATGACATGAATGTCTGTAATGAACACGATACACGGTTCTATTTCTATCAAACAGCATGTTTTTAATGATTTTTAGACGGCAATAGCCGTCATATGCTGAAAATCGAAATCAGGCCTTGCTAATTTGCATATTTTCCACAACATTTTAACTGTACCTCTCCGCGCTTAGTGAGGATCCATGCAATGCGATTCTACACTAACGAATACGAGTGGAATATGTTACACAGACGTTTAAATCATAACCGTAACCGCTTTTAGTGTGTTACCGTTTGTTGACATGTTTTCTTTTGCCATTATTTTGCACTGGAAGCATCAATTTTAAGCGTGAAAAAAATACGTGACATTTCTTAACCAGAACAGCAACCCATCTTACGTACATGAAGATCTACTCCTGTAAAAAGAAAAAGTAGTGCTCCGTATGTATGTAATTGACCTAAAGTAGTCCACACAATATTTTGCATGATGGCGAGTTAGGTTCCTCCCAGGGCATTTCTTAATTTTGAAATAGATAGGCAAACATTCTAGTACCTTAAATAATCAAATACCTGGTCAATTTCTACACATACAAAACAACAGACAGAATTCGCTAGTACTAGAGAAAGAGAATGACTTACTAAGGTATGCAGCTCTTTATGAATGAAAGGTTCATGACCTTTACTCCGGATTATTATGTTACAAACAGAACCTCTGTAGCAACAGCGGGTGGAGTTTTTGTCGTCATGTGACTGCTTCAATAACTTCAGAAACGCTGGGTTTAGAATGTTAATCCCGTCGCCGTCTCTCAGCGCATTGTGCGCTTTGATTAATGAAGATACAATTACCAATGGACTTGTGGGAAAAACAAAAAGTTCGAATAACCGCAAGATTCGGAATTTTCTATAGTATTTTTTTTTTGTTTCTTCGCACTGGGTATGGGTACATACTTCGTATTATGCAGGTTTATATTTCAATTTTTATGGAATTTATCGCAAGCGAAGCCATACTTACAAATGAAAATCGGAAAATCGTGCAAATATTCATTTTCCATTGTCTTACCACAGCATCTTTAAGGAAAGGTCAAAGGTGATGATAGACAGCAACAAAGACAACAACGCCTAACACGCCTAACAAAGTATTATAAAGACATAAAGGGAAGAAAAGATACAGATAAAGCCAAAGAAATCAGAGAAAGGAGAGAGTGGGATACAGAGAACATAAATTTAATCGCTCGTGTCACTGTAATGCTGAAATATTCTCAGTGGATCTATACATCTAAGCAAATATACAATTCTGTAACAAGAGCTAAGCATTTTCTTGACTTCATATCAAATCAGAGTAGACTTAAAGCATCGATAAAGAAAAGATTAAACGCAGGACAGGACATGTCTTGTCCGCATGCATTTGTCTGCATGTATACATTTGTCTGCCTGCATACATTTGTCTGTCTGCCTACATTTGTCTGCCTGCATACATTTGTCTGCCTGCATTACATTTGTCTGTCTGCACACATTTGTATGTCCTGCATACATTTGTTGCCTGCATATATTTGTCTGTCTGCGTAAATTGTCTTGTCGGTCTGCATGCATTTGTCTGTCTGCATACACTTTCCTCCATCAGGCGAAATGCAATGTAATAATAATGTACAGAATTCCAGAAGTTGAAATAGAATGTGATAAAAATAGTAGAGGCTTGAAGCAGGTTAAATATAATGGGATAATGTACATGTAGTAAAGGCTTCCATTAGGTGAACTATCACGAATTTGTGATAACATAATACAGGCTTTTAAAAAGAATGTTGAAGACTAACGAAGACATGCAAGCTGCCTCTGATTTATTATATGTCTGAGAAAGGTTTATAACTGCTTCATCCGACATTAACAGTCTAAGCCGGATATTTCAGCGATAAAATGTAAAACACCATGCGTTGGAAATATTAAGTACAACATCGTTAGACACAATTTCGATATTTTACAAATCCAAGACTATATATATAGTGCTTATAGAGATCTTGAAAGACTTATAGAGATGTAAATGAAACGAATATTTAATTTATAGATTTATAGAGACCAACTTGAATGTGGAGAAAATACATTGTACATATTCTTGGCGTATAGATAGCGTTTACTGTCGCTGCGACAATATTTTTGTCATAAAGCGATGTCCAGCTAATGACAGGTGGCGGAAGACCCCGCGTGCACAGAGGCAACCGGGTAAGTCCACTGACCCTCCGCTGGCCACACGGAAGGCTTTCTCGTATGAAGAATCAAGTGATTCGGACCCACATCATCGTCGCAAACCCACGGTATATTTCTGTTATCACTTCTGTATATACCGTGGAAGTTTTAGCTGGCAAAACTTCTTCTTCATGATTTTAATCAGCTACTTGTTGACCAATGAAATAACGCATAGTGTTTTGGTTCCTCTTCGTTGAAATTTACAAAGGCAAAAGCTGTCTCATTGTTCCCGCAAGATAAACCGCCACGCTTAGACGAGAAGCGTGATGTCAGCTCTACATGGTGGAACGAAGCTAACTTTCATATTCCCGTGCTGTTTCATTGGTCAGATGATTCCTGTTATCGCCGTGCTCTCTCTCTGCCATGCATCCAATTAAATGCCTGAGTACGAATCATTCACGGTAGATTAAGAAGCAACGCGTATTGAGCGAACGTGGGTTTTCCGACGATGGCCCCTTATCGGTGAGGGGCTTCGTGATGCTGAGTCTGCATCTCTACCCCATTGTACTCTTGTATACAATCAGAATTATATACAAGTCTTTCAGGGCAAATATGACATACAGTTTTAATGAACTACCACAGCAACTTAAGATAAATCTTGCAGACTTAGATTAATACTGTAGAACAGACAAAGATAAGACCGCATACAACGGTATAGATTTTTTTCAAAATATTCGCGGAAAATATGCATTTTATTTACTTAAACTT
>CM037793.1:1170547-1220547 GCA_021229015.1 Solen grandis | reverse complement strand
AGTGGCATTCTTGAAAACAGCATTTTTCAACTTCCAGAGTTTATTTGTCAGAAAACAAAGACTTCACCATTATTGGACAACTTTTTATTTTATTTCCAGGAGGCTCTGTGAACAAGCTGCTTTAAGAAGGAGTGAAACTGTCCAACATTACCACATAAAGATCGAGATGGCTGCTGGTACAAGTTGACTCGCTAACTTACCTGGGCATTATACTATGGTTTTCCTAATCCATGGTATATATAAGCCAATCAAGTGTATCTATCGGACCAATTGTATTGCAGAGTAATGCTTCTTGTTTAAACAACCCAACAGATTGATAAGGTACTTGAACACTACCCACTCTACCCTGATAAACACCCAGCTGTGCTGGGCATACCCTGAACTACCCTGCCATGGTCAACCAATACACATGCTGACTGCACAACACTTTTAAGTTTAAATAATAAACATGTATTTTCTCTATTTCAATCTATAACTGAATGATAAACAAAAGTAAGATAATTATGAATAAAAACACAGCGCAGGTGTCTACAAGCCAGGGTGTATGGTAGTTGACTGGTAGCCAGATCTGGGTTATGGCTATATATGGCAGTGGCAGACAGGTAGAACCAAGGTGCTGTGTATTCTGCAGATTACACACCAGATAGCCGCACAAAACCTTGTTTTCTTGAATTGGCTACATCCAACAGTCTGTGTACTGTGGACACTTTGTAAATGGCTAAATCATTTGCCTGACAAGGAGTAACCAAACAAATGACACAAGTATTTTACTGATTGAATAGCCAAGCTACCTGATCACTGAGAAGCCATTCAGGTTTTGCTAGATTTGTTATACCTTTACTGTTCTCCAATAAATGAGATTGAGATGATCAGCAGATATTCCTGGATTAAATCTTAATGAAGAAATAAGACACTTACCTGGCTGATGAATATTCTTCCACTACAATTAAGTACTTGAGCAATATTGACATGTTTATATATCACGTTATATAATGAAGGCAGACCTGGCAACTGTTTCATGTATTCCTATTACAAATGCACTTATACCAGTTTCCAAAGTAGTTAACAAGTATTTGAATGATACCATTAGTTTTAGCTTCCCAAAAGTTCCTCCAAGAGCAATTCTAAAGAAAGACAATTTTCTCACATATACCAGAAACAGAGATGTGTAGCTTTTTCTTTGTCCACATCAATTTTCTGATATCGCACACCCAAGACTTGGAAACTAGATTGAAAGTCAAAGCGTTCATTTTGTATTTTTAAGTTTGATTGCTTTTGACATAAACAGACGTCAGTGAGGTTGATTGACCACACTTTGAGACGCATATCAAGAACTATATTGAAGATGATGAATACCCCCAGATACCGCACTGTCACAGCTACTGTTACCATGTCATAAAGTTTTGATAAAATTAAAGGATAAAATTAAAACATACCAAAACCAGGTAGAACTCTGATTCACTTATACATGTACCATCCATAACAAACAAATTAAGTTGATCATGTCATGCCAAGGATATGTGCAACTACTTATAACTGCTGTGAAGTTATATCAAAATCTGACATGTAGTACTAAGAAATATAGCAGATAAAATATCAAGAAAAATGGTAAGGGGGACATAACTCAATGAAAATTGAAGCAAGCATGACATGCCTACAATATGAGCAAGTAAACTTGGTATTAATTGTTGTAAAGTTAAATAAAAGTAGTGTGACAAAAATAATTTAGTTGAGCTTATATCTGTAATTGGTTGAGGTTATCCTAAGTGTTTCTACTTTCAGTTTCCGTTTTGCTTATTATTTATTTAAGTTATAATTAGATTTAAGAGCTTAAATCAAGTTTAATCAAGTTAATTGGCTTTACAAGAAGCTTACACCCCTTTGTTCCACTTATTTTCTGGGAATGGTTTCACCCGGAAGAGTTCAACCTTTAGTTGGTCACATGATTGGTCATGTGATTAAGACAGACAAACCAACCAACCGTCGAATGTAACTCAAATATAGCCCCCATATACTTTGTATCTAGGGGTATAATCAGACCATTGGTAGCCAAGATATAGTGTGGAAAAATATATTCAATGAATATAACAAAGGGCATAACTTATTTAAAATTCAGCTGATGAAGACATGCCGATGATATGTGCAACTTGACTTTGTACTTATTAGTGCTGTGAAGTTAAATCAAAATTAGACCCATGGTAGCCAAGATATACAGTGACAAACTTATTCAGTAACTACAACAAAGGGCCATAACTCATTTAAATTCCAGTTGATGAAGACATGCCAACAATATATGCAACTAGGCTTGGAACTTATTAATGCTGTGACATAAAATCAAAATCTGACCAAAGGTAGCTGAAAAATAGTGCAGACAAAATAAATTCGAGAAATATAACAAAGGGCCATAACTCATTCAAAATCAAGTGAATCATGATGTGCCAACTATATGCGCAATTAGGCTTAGTGCTTATTAGTCCTGTAAAGTTTGATTAAAATCTTACCAAAGGTAGCCAAGAATGGACAAATCTTGTCTACAGACAGACCAACTGACTAACCGACAGACTGACCAGTTGATTTTCAAAAGAACAAGAAGACTCTAACCAGCAACCGGTAAAAATTTCGGGTTAATCTTGCATGTACACAAGGCTATCATGTTAGAATGATCTGTCATTTCATTGCTTTCTATTGCTTGACTTAGTCATATTGGATCAGTTATCTATCTGTCTTTCTATTTCTCTCTCTCTCTCATTTATAACTTAAAAAACAACAACCACTAATTAAGCATCCATTCTCTTCTTTCCTTCATTTAGCTAAAATCAATAGATTTACTTTATGTAATATGAAAGTAATTGTTCTTAATAAGTTTCCCCAAAAAAAAATCTTCTCGCACCAAAGAAAAATTAACATGTTAACTTTGTTTTATATCTTATATTGATTTATGTGTTTGATATTCTACCTTTACAGTTTTGCTTTACATAATGAATGGGCAAATTTGAAATTTATTTCCAGTTATTTCAAGTTTATTATTTCAAGCTTTTATTGCTTAATTATAAAAAAAAGAATAGTATTGAAAAGAGGGCAAAGTCAATTATGTGTAAAAAAATATGTGAAGAAAACAGAATATATATACATCATTTTATTGTGTTTTTCAATAAATCAATTTAGTAATTTATATATATTTACGAAAATGTTAAAACAATTTACCATATGAATTATTAGTTCAATTTACCGATATATCTGAGCCAATCACAATAAAATCATTGTACAGTATTGTATTGGAGTTTATTGTACGGAAATGTCTTGTTACATGTGACAGGTGCATGCGCTCTCGTCAACTCTCCTGTCAGCTATTTCTTAATCCCTTGGTACAGAAGGGGAGTGGATCCACCGACTGAATGCTAGGCTCAGATTGAGAGTCAACTGTTGTGCATGGAGGGGGTGGGGGAAAACTAATCCTCAACTCCTGAACGCCCCCAGAATTTTGTTGTTGTATTGGGGTTTACCGTCACTGCAATAGTATTTCAATCATATAGCGACGTCCAGCTAATTACAGGTGGAGGAACAGAGGTACCCGGGTAGAACCACCGACCTAACGCAAGCCAGCTGGAAGGCTTCCTCACATGAAAAATCTGAAGTCCCTACCGGGATTCGAACCCTAATGCCCCCAGAAGCAGGGTTCATGTCCATGAAAGGATAAAAAGGCATGAATGGCCAGGGAGAGGATTGGCCTGGCTGGTTAACCTGAGGCCACCCAGGGAACATGGGGGTCTGACTGGGCATACTGGAGTGAGGTCAACTAGCTGGGTACATGGGGACCTGTGTGGAAGAAGTGCATGTACTCATAATTGGGGGTGGGTGGGGGCGGGGACAGGTAAAGACACACCAGTAGTTGTGGTCTGCTGCCCCAGGCCCGAATCGTGAAGGGTGGTCTCAGATGATGCTAGGGAAGACCTGCCCCAAAGTTTTTTGAAGGAGTTCCCTTTTGAGAATGTTTCATTTGACGACTGGTAAATACCCGGAGATGGGTGATGGCCGAGTGACCGGTGAAGGATGGTTGGTGACCAATTGCCTGGTCGGTGACTGGTGGTCGGGACAGGTTACTGGAGATCAATTGACGATTTCGATTACTTGACTTCATTGGCGAGCCGCTCTTCCCATGTGGTGGCAGACTTGCCGAAGTCTCCCGTGAAAACATCGGAAAACTAACTTGATGAAGGCGACGAATGCCTACGTCACTTCCGAGAAGAATATGGTTGCTGAGACCTGGCTAAATCCCAAACCTCTTGTCCCCAAGAGGAGCAAAAAGCACAGATGTTCTCTAAGGAACATCCCGGCAAGATAGGCAATTGGGATCCCACTACACCTTCATGTGGCCGCATGAACCTCAAAGCTGAGGCATACTGCCACAAAAACACAATAAACCATAAACTTTTGGACAATAACAACAGTGGACAGTGACACTGACCTTGACCCAATTGAACTGAAAATCAATCCCAGTCATCTCTTGTCATAATTTATCTATCAACTTAATCTGATCAACATTCCTCACTCCTTAAAGAAGTTATTTAACAGAGACCAAAAATCTATTTTCAGTAACAGCAACCTTGATCATGACCCTATCAAGCTGAAAATCAATCTCAGTCTTCCTATTTCCAGTATAAATCTGTATCTCAATTTTAACAGGAGATATTTGACCAAAATGACCTGTTTGATGTCTGCCCATCTGCCCACTGATGACTCCATACTAAAAATCAGAATTTTCATTTTCTTTCTGACAGCCTGGAATAAAACCCAGAATCCTTTTGTACAACGCACTTATGTCACTTAGCTAGACTATCTTAGCTACTGAACCATTTTGACGGTAGATTTGTTTGAACTAATGATTCAACTATATTGACGAAGTTCTAGCCAGTGAGATAATTAAATGCAATTTATTTGCTTGTACATTCACTTTTTTACAGTCTGTGAAACATTATTTCCAGCAATGATTATTAACACATTCTAATTCAGTTTTGACTTCCATAATGCAACCACATTTAAATGAACATGAAAATTACCACCTTTTAGTGAAAAGACAGAGGGAAATTGTGTCTTAATGTCAGATGCAGCAATGTGTGCTATAAAACAGTGTTGCAAGCAATCCTGTTCAAAACTTATGTTACCCAGCAGATCTGCAGCTCATCAAACCCCCTTTCACTGAGACACACGAAACGGCTTTGACCCCTATTAAACTAGGAAACAACCAGCTAGAAAACTTATGACAAAATTAAAATATAGACCCTAACCACTGATCAGCAGATGCACCATTGGTGAGATTTGACTGCCTTCTGTCCCTGACCCAGATACAACAAGTAGCTGTGCAAGTAGTACAGTCATGATACTTATCTCTCTCTGTACACACCCGGCCAACATAATGTGCCTTTTGTTTGGCAGTGTTTTTATATGTGACAAACAGTGCCTATACAAGTCGTCCAGTCTAACCTAATAGGTACATAATTAGAGTGTCTTCATTTATGTATATTTAAATGGATCTATAAGAAGGATAAAAGAAATTAATTCTCTAAAACCAATTTATTGAGAACTATCCTAATAACAGTCATTCTATAATCATGTCCATTCAAATTCCTTCATGTTTTACAGCTGTTCCCATTGCCATATACTTTTGATTCACTGTTATATAACTATGTCACAGAAGAAAAAAAAATGTAATTTTGACTGTTCAATATTGTAACTTAATGATGGAGATTCTATTTAATAATTAACCAAATTGTTAAATCAAGATTTGACAGAGATTCTGTTTGATCAATAACTAATTTTTTAAAAACAAATTTGATGGAGATTCTATGTATTCATCAACTTAATTTGTTAAATCATAAATATTCTTAACATATTTTTTTCATGAATAATTCAAAACAAAAAAGTGCTGATAGCACTGGAAGATCAGGTTTTTTAATGTGATTATGTTGCATTTATTTTATCTATAGGAGGAGTGATCAAGAGACACACAGACAGATTTAATATACCAAAATGTAATACCCTTATTTCCTTCTTTTATCTATGTATGTATTTTTCTTTTTTAGATATTATCATATTTTGTTTTTTCAACTGAAATCAAAGTATGATTTAATTTTTTTTTTGTACACCTGTGATGTAGTGAAACAGGTAAAACAAGAATATCTTTAAAAAAAGATATTCGGCATAGCTAAATAATTGTCAATTGTAAAACATTTATATAAATTGGAAAGTTAAAACCAAGTTATGGATATTGTGAAGACTATATAACAAAATGGATTTAATTTAAAAACTAAAGAAAAAGCTAATCTACCAACTTCCATTAAATATTATGCACTTGCTGATTTTTTTAAAGTAAAGACAATTCATATGTAACCAAGTGAAACTAAAAGATCATGTTTCCAGATCGCACAGTAAACTGCACAACTTCTCCACAGCAGTTACCTCCCCTGAAGGCCAAGTCCACTTTTACAAATTAGGGGAAATTGTGGTCAAAAATAGACATATGCCTTCTTCTTATTTCGTTGTTTTAAATCATATTGCTATCATTCCTAAATTGATATGGAAGTGTTAAATTTTCATTACTGCACTACCTTTCATGTTAAAACTGAAAAAAAAAAATCCTGTTATACGTATCAAGTGGAAAGATTATACACCCTGAAACTCCCATTCGGGGTCATACAGAGAGGTAAGGGGAAAATTTAAGGACAGCCAACATTGTTTTTTTTCCGCTGACTTCCATAGCCGAAACTTCCGAGGAAAAAAAAACTCCACGCGCAGAAGCAGCATTTTTCACATGTTTGCCCGATTTGCGTGTGACTTCAAACAGTCTCGCCCATACAGCTAATATAGAATGTTTTCGAACAATATATACACTTCCCCTATCTTTTGATGGTGCAGTCACTGACCCAGGTAAACTTCCCTTTTATTAAAAGAACAGTTTTTTCATCCAGACGTCTGGTTACCCGCTGAACAAAAGAAGTGTGAATGACTTCAAGACCGTTTCTGGTACCATACATTACTCGTTACATTTGTCCCCAATACTGTTCCCACTATTGTGCTACCCGGTATTTAGATTGCGATTTCATTTTTTAAAGAAATGAATTATGCAAAAAACGGATGTTTTTAGAAAATACAAGAATTTCTACAATTTTCAAGGACATTTTTGACTAAAAATCAAGCCCTTTTTAAATACTTTTCAAGAACGAACCTAATTAAGCATTTTAAGTACATTTTTTTTAGCTTTTAAGCACTTCTTAAGAACAACAGTAAAACTTAAGCACTTTTAAAGACTGTGCAAACCCTGCAATTTTAAAATGGAATATCCAAAATATCCTAAAAATAATGATAGCATTGCATTAACTCTGGCTGCATTTGCATACCAACATTTGATTTGTTGAAGAAGCAGGTCAAAGTCAATTTAATACACATATGCCTGATATCATTGCTTCAGAAACAGACCAATCTTTACAGTAAAATGCCTGTAACATATATAAACAGGTAAATTTTTTCTCTCCTCCAAATCCTCAAAAGATAAATCTTCAGAGACCTGACCAGACAGAGTAACATGTCGGGAGTATCAGAACCACAAGACTTAGCTAGACTTGGTATAACCACTGAAGGTGGACACACCGAAGGTAGTTGATTTTACAGAAGGAAACCCATTTGTTAATGTAATGAAACTGGACAGTCCGATCTATTGAAGCAGATAAAACCATCTTCAACAGAGAAGGCATATACAGTCAAACTTCGGTGACTTGAACACTGAAAACTGAACACCATATTTTACTTGAGCACATTTCAAGGTCCCGGCAAAACATTTTTTATTCTTTATTGTTTGACCTGGGATGAGTCAACACTGATGGCTGGAACTTTCAACTAAATTTCTGGCCCAGTGCTATGTATTTCACACCTATCAGTCAAACAAATTAACACCCTACATGTGATGTTCGCTGGTGATTTAATTGCAACCTGCGGTGCAGCATATTTTTCACACATTGTCAGATTATTATAGTTTAATTTGATTGTTTATTTTGTTAAATGTTACTTTTTTCTTTAATTAGTTTCAAATGAAGTTTTTAAAATTTCTAAAAACGCAACAAACTGTCTTTGATTTCATCATTTACAAATGAATGATTGTGCAGAGTGATTTTTGATAGTGAAAGTTTTTGAAATGCCATCGGATGTTCATGCCAATTTTTGTTAAGCCTGAAAATTAAATTATATGTTCAGCTAAAACTCCAATAGTGTAGGGGCCTTAAAAGCACTGTATGACCATGTCTAAATGAAGAAAATGTGAAAAATGGAAAAAAATATAACTTTCAAAGGGAAGTAACTTTAATATGACATGTCCAACAAATCCTTTTAGATTATCCCCCTTCTATTAATTTTTTTCAAACCAGGATACCATTTTAATTTTGTTGCATCTAGCCTACCAAAAAGAGGGAGATGACTCATTCAAAAAATGAAGGAAAAACTTAATCCAAAAAACAGATATCTTTTCGTAGTTCTTGCAGGATGGTATATCATTTTTAATGCTTACCCACAAAAGTCATGTTACTTTCACTATTGTTTAGCTGATAGCCCCTTCACATTGTTAGATCAATATATGGTCCTGAAACAACAACTCCTACATTAAGAAACAAGGGGGCCAAGATGGCCCTGAATCATTCATCTGAGAAAATATTGCCTTCATTGCCTTTTTATAACATAGTCATACTGAATAAATAATCCATGCAGAAGCACAGCAAGATAATCCTAATTCAACACAAAAAACCTGTACCTGTGATCCAAATTGTGATGGTCATATGAATAAAATCAAGTGACCCCTGTGGTGGAACCAATTTTGACACATGGGCCTGATTTGAAAACTTGCTTCAGGTCTACAAGGCCATGTTACATACTAAGTATCTAAACCCCAGATTTTGTGGTTGCTGACAAGAAAATCTTTGTTCTTTCCTGTATAAGTCTATGTAAAATCAAATGACCTCTGTGGCGGGGCCAATTTTGACCCCAGAGCCATAATTTGAGCAAATTTGTCCAGTACCAAATATCTTAACTTCAGACCTTTTGGTTTCTAACATTAAGATTTTTCTAATTTTTCCTATAAAAGCCTATGTAAAACAAAGTGACCCTTGGGGTAGGGCCAATTTTGACTCCAAAGCCATGATTTTAACAAACTTGGAAGAGGTCCACAAGGAAATCCTTGTCCGATCATTAACTGGGCTAACTAGCATTAACTAGCAGGGCTTGGGTTTGTGAAAACTGGTAGGCGCATTGACCATGACCAGTAGATGAACCCTATTGCTTTTGAGGTCACTAGGTCAAAGATCAAGATCACTGTGTACATTACTATGAAATCCTTGTCTGATCATTAACAGGAGAACCGCAGGGCCTGGGTTTGTGTAACCTGGTAGGGACATTGGCTATGACCAGCAGATGAACCCTATTGATTTTGAGGTCACTAGGTCAAAGGTCAAGGTCACTGTGTACATTACTATAAAATCCTTGTCCAATCATAACGGAGAACCGCAGGGCCTGGGTTTGTGTAACCTGGTAGGGACATTGGCTATGACCAGTAGATGAATCCTACTGATTTTGAGGTCACTAGGTCAAAGATCATGGTCACTGTGTACATTAGTATGAAATCCTTGTCGGATCATTAACTGGAGGACTGCAGGGTGTGGGTTTGTGAAACCTGGTAGGGACATTGGCCATGACCAGCAGATGAACCCTATTGATTTTGAGGTTACTATGTCAAAGGTCATGGTCACTGTAACCTTTAGTATGAAATCCTTGTCAGACTGGACGAAGGTTCTTGAAGCTATCATTCAATAATAAATCAGTTATGGGGCATCTGTGTCCTATGGACACATTACTAGTTTTTAATTTATTTGAAATAAATTCACAGTTTCTTCAAGAACTATTCAAGAATTCTCTATGAATATCAGTATACATAAAAAAATCCTGATCAATTCTATGGATATATCAAGAATATTTTCCATCTGTCAGGAAAGCTTGATATGTTCATGAAGGATAGTGATGAAAGAATCATGATTTGATCAAGTGCTGATCCAGTGTGGGGTCTACTAAAGGTGTGTTGAGAAGATTTCAAGGGCCATTACTTGAGATAAACTGGTCCAACACAGCCCATTATCAAACTTTGTTAAGATTTCAGTGATATGAGATTGTGTTGAAGTTTGATGGAGATTGATTCTATTCCGAAGATTCAAGGGCCATTACTGCAGTCTTTAATTGTATACTTTATCCAAGCTTGTAAACAGGATTGAAAATAAGCTTAGAGAGAAAGACCTGCAGATAGGTAGATAGACTCAGACAGATTGATTATTTGATTTCTACATGAAATGTACATTTAAATATCATAAAACCAATATTGGAAGTATCATTGGCCAATTGCAGTTTAGAATTTAGTTGCAAATGGTGCAGTCATGCGTGGTCAAAACAAATTGTTTTCATGAGAGCACTTATGGCCGGGAGGATTGTTTGTTTGTTCGGATGTGTTCACATGTTCCAGCATACTCGATGATTAGCAACATGCAACAAACAGGGTTGCTCAAAAATGTTGATTTTGCGCATAATCTTACATGCTGGGGCTCGGTTTAAGTGGTCACTGGTAGCCTAATAAAAAAGTTGTTTAATGAGATAAATTTATATAGTAAAAATATTTGGGCGGGATTTATAAAGGTCATTTAATAAAAAAGTTGTTTAATACAGGTGGTCGCATGTACAATGTTGACTATAATAAAGAAACATGACGGACAGACAACAGAGAAGTGATCCCTATGAGTCACCTCTGCTTTCAGCAAAGGATTGCATCTTGTAATCTTGTATCAGCATATTAGGTAAATCATCTACCATAAAATAATTACAATGAATAACATGATGCAGTCAAAGACTGCCATGGTCCAGTGCCACATTGTAACATTAAGAATGGACTGTAGTTGCATTCTCTCTTCTATCTGTTTCTAATTCCTCTTGATTGTTTCATTTCAGTTTGCTTACAGAATAGTGCATTTTGTACAAGTTGTCTTAGTTGCTCCTAGTGATCCATTTTCTTTGTGATGAAATCTTTAAAATGTTATTAACAGCTGTGATGCATAACCTAGATTTTTATTTCTCAACATTGAAAATTTCTCCTGTAACAGGATATGAGTTAAAACATTCTGATATTTCTAGATATACAATCAAAATGTATGAATGGATGATTGAATGACTGAAATCCATTTAAGTATTTCTCCACTCAAACGTTTCCCACCATATGAATGACATTTATCAGTGAATCTTGATTTATCATGGATGAAAATATAAATCCATATCATGGGACTAAGTGGGAGGGCAATAATGAAAGATTTTAGTGACTTTTCCTTCCCTTCAAGCCTCATAATATGTTTTGGGACAGTGTGCCATCAGGGTTAGTATGTATTGCTTAAAAATAAAAGAAGCATCAAATTTTAAATTGTGTGGGGAAAAGAATGCAGAGACACCAATGTCATAATCAGTCTTCCTGCCAGGATTTACTCCACACAATTAGGTCAATTACGTTAAAATGAAATTAAAGATATCTGGTTCAATAAAAAAAATAATGAGAAAAAATGAACACGAAGTTACTAGGTAGATAATGGAGAAAATTCCCATGTTCTTCACTATTAATTGATTTTCTATCGAAATAATAATCCAGTTATTGCTTCAGTGCCTGATACTAAACTATAAGTGAGCAAAACTCGCTGATGCGCAACCTCAAATTTCAGAGCAGCAGACAATCTAACCATTTATCATGATTTGCAAGCTTCCCAGCGAGATGAGAATGCTCTGGATCAAAGAGTTGCTTGGTTGGGATTTTTTTGTGTGAATCACTCTTGTGTAACAGATGGTATCATAAAGGCTCACAAATTAAAGCAGTCGCCTGATACCATCTGAGTGGAAATACCCCACTACTGTGAAAAAGAGGTCCAATTTTCAGTTTAATTTAGTTGAAGGGACTTTGAGGATTGATTAGTCATTTGGAGACCACCACGCTCATATCTGTATCATCACATTGACCAGGTGGGCATTCAGTATGCCAAACAGTATGCAAATGGTCGCTTACAGTCAGCTGTGAAGTTTTCTTAGGGCCATACATGTATACCATGCTGTTCAGGTGCCTAAACATTGTGGTTTATGACACTGAGATGGTTTCATAGCTGTCTGCAAGTGTATGGTTGCATATGGTTCGGCATACTAAACGCATGCCAGATTCTACACAATACATCATACAAATTTGTCAAAATTTCAAATGACTACTTCATGATTGTGACTTAATATCAAAACATCACCCCTATACTGACCGATGCATTTAAATAAATACCATAACACCAAACCAACTTACATTATTCTATAACTGATCAACAAACTTGTCATGACACACTCTTAAGTCATAAACACCCACTGTACAGTCAGAACTGCAGAGATGTAGCCTGGAAAATATTTCAAACTGACATTGTGATATGGTTTGTTCCCTGAATGTCTACTTGGAAAATTAACACCTTATTAGGTAGAAGGGATTAACCCTTTCCCTCATATAGACTCATTCTGACGCACTCAATAGGTACCACATAAAGCCTGATCTGCAGAAAACCACAGTTAAATCTTAAATTTAAATATAAAATCCTCGTTTCCAGACCACTGAGGAGCAGCGAACAGCATAAAACCTGATCAGCCTGCGAGTTACTCGCAGGCTGATCTGGTTTTATGCTGTTTGCATAGGTCTTTTCATGGTGTCCTCTATGAGGGAAAGGGTTAAGGGGCACCCTAAGGGGCATATACCTATAATTTACTTGCAGATTATTTGAATAAAAAAGATTAAAAAAAATTGTAAATAACTCTGGACGAATAGAATATTATCAAATATACTGGCTATGGCAGCTGTTTTCTATAAATTTATTATGATATTAGTATAATGATATTTATCATCACGTAGAGATAATATAAGAGGGAGATAAGTTTCTGAAAAAAAAATCATGCTGTTTTTTTGTGGGTTTTTTTTTTTTTTAGTATTATTTGATGATTATAAAAATGAAAATAAGGCTTCCAATTTATTTCTATTAGTAATTATAATAATTGACACTAAGACAATTATGAAATGCATTATGATATTTTGGGGCAGCAAAGACGAAAAATTCAAGAGAGAAAAAAATGATAATTAGAATGTAACCTTGTCATATCATTAACTCTTTCTTTTTGCAATATATTAGTCCAACAGTCATATATATATATTTGACATTTACAAAGTACAGCATCAAGACCAACATATAAATATATCTATATCATATATATAATTCAATCAAATTCATTTAAACCAAATGAAACATTGTCATAAATACAAGATGAGAACTGGAAACTTGTCAAGTTTACAAACAAACATATTTTAAACTCAGGCACTTCAGGTGGATGAAATAAAAACACTTGTACTAAAACATAATGAATTTTAAACATCTAAGGAGCACAATATTATCATTAGTAAAATAGTCATTCAATGGCTTCATATACAGGCAGTGTTAAACTGATGTGCGGTAATATAAATGTGCTACTAATCCAATATGTGCTTTTTCTGTTTTGTCCTATTTCGTATATCACAAAAAAAGAAAACATACATGAATTTCATTGCTTGTATTACTTGCATCCCTTCTTTATGATGGCAATGAGGTGACATGAGACTTAGCAACTTGTTCTCATGACTTAGTATCTCGTTTGCATGACTTAGTATCTCGTTTGCATGACTTAGTATCTCGTTTGCATGACTTAGTATCTCTGTTTGCATGACTTAGTATCTCGTTTGCATGACTTAATATCTCGTTTGTATGACTAAGTATCTCGTTTGCATGACTTAGTATCTCGTTTGTATGACTAAGTATCTCGTTTGCATGACTTAGTATCTCGTTTGCATGACTTAGTATCTTGTTTGCATGACTTAGTATCTCGTTTGTATGACTTAGTATCTCCGTTTGCATGACGTAGTATCTCATTTGCATGACTTAGTATCTTGTTTGCATGACTAAGTATCTCGTTTGTATGACTTAGTATCTCCGTTTGCATGATTAAGTATCTCGTTTGCATGACTTAGTATCTCGTTTGCATGACTTAGTATCTCGTTTGTATGACTTAGTATCTCTGTTTGCATGACTTAGTATCTCGTTTGCATGACTTAGTATCTCGTTTGTATGTTTTAGTATCTCCGTTTGCATGACTAAGTATCTCGTTTGTATGACTTAGTATCTCCGTTTGCATGATTAAGTATCTCCATTTGCATGACTAAGTATCTCATTTGCATAACTAATTATCTTGTTTGCATTACTTAGTATCTTATTTGCATGACTAAGTATCTCTGTTTGCATGACTAAGTATCTCCATTTGCATGACTTAGTATCTTGTTTGCATTACTTAGTATCTTATTTGCATGACTAAGTGTCTCTGTTTGCATAACTAAGTATCTCCATTTGCATGACCTAGTATCTTGTTTGCATGACTAAGTATCTCTGTTTGCATAACTAAGTATCTCCATTTGCATGACCTAGTATCTTGTTGAAATGACTAAGTATCTCTGTTTGCATAACTAAGTATCTCTGTTTGCATGACCTAGTATCTTATTTGCATGACTAAGTATCTCTGTTTGCATAACTAAGTATCTCCATTTGCATGACCTAGTATCTTGTTTACATGACTAAGTATCTCTGTTTGCATAACTAAGTATCTCCATTTGCATTACTTAGTATCTTGTTTACATGACTAAGTATCTCTGTTTGCATAACTAAGTATCTCCATTTGCATTACTTAGTATCTTGTTTGCATGACTAAGTATCTCTGTTTGCATAACTAAGTATCTCCATTTGCATTACTTAGTATCTTGTTTACATGACTAAGTATCTCTGTTTGCATAACTAAGTATCTCCATTTGCATGACCTAGTATCTTGTTTGCATGACTAAGTATCTCTGTTTGCATAACTAAGTATCTCCATTTGCATGACTAAGTGTCTCTGTTTGCATAACTAAGTATCTCTGTTTGCATGACTTAGTATCTTGTTTGCATGACTAAGTATCTCTGTTTGCATAACTAAGTATCTCCATTTGCATGACTAAGTGTCTCTGTTTGCATAACTAAGTATCTCCATTTGCATTACTTAGTATCTTGTTTGCATGACTAAGTATCTCTGTTTGCATAACTAAGTATCTCCATTTGCATTACTTAGTATCTTGTTTGCATGACTAAGTATCTCTGTTTGTATGACTTAGTAACTTGATTGCATAACTTAGTATCTTGTTTGCATGACTTAGTAACTTGTTTGATTGCAACCAGAGTTTTAAAGGATGAAGTTTATTTTAGCAACTATTGTGAAGGTTCACCCAAGGATCATCCCTACCAAGTTTATCAATTTTTGTCCAGCGGTTTCAGAGGAGATGTTGTTTAAAGCAAATTGCTGACAACACATGACGCAAGATGACACACAATGGACATAGGTTGATCACAAAAGCTCATCTTGAGCAGCAGAAAGTCCTACTAGGTTTGTAATGTCTTTTTATTATTATACTTCATATTCCTTTTTTCCTCCTTTTTTAAATGTTAATTTCAAGATGTTGCAAAGGTCCCAGGATTTAATGGCATATACTTCAGATACTGAATTTTCCATTCAATGATTTTCTATGTCTATGATGTCATATGATGTAAAACTTGATGTTGTGTAGAAAAGTTTGTACAGTGGCAGTCCACAGCCATTATCTCTGGACCGATTTTCATGAAAATTTTACAGAATGTCTATGTTACGTTTCGGTTGTGCATCCTGGTGTCCGTTTTTCCAAGTTACACTTGGACAAGACTTTCATATAAAACTAGAGCTATCACTGAAGGTGATTAATACCCCTGCAAAATGCTTTGATACAGGAAAAGCCAGACTCCAGGTGGTGCATAGATAAGAACCTGTATACATAGTTTATTATGATAGTAAGTAATAAGTAAGTAAAGTTTTTAATTAAAGTGGATAGAGAGTCAGTTATGGTTGTTTGGCACAGTAGTTTAAAAGTGTAGAGTTACAGTTCTTGGACACTGCACATCTCCAAGTCACCATCTGTACATTTTTAATTTCAAGTAAATACCAGGTATGATATTCGAGTTATATTCTGGACAAAAAAAAAAGCAAAAAGGTAGTTTCCCTTTTTTTAATTTAAAACCTTAATTTTTTTTGTCCAGAAGAAGGGTAGATAATTAAAAAATGGCACCAGGGCAATAACTCTGCCATCCTTGTGACAACTCAAGTGCAATTTATGTCATGCACCTCTCCAGCTGACTATCAATGCGCACACAAAATTTGAACTGAATCAGTTGAGAACTGAAGAAGTTTGCATCACAAGATATTTAGAGTCAAATCAGAGGCAATTACTCCATAATTCTTGTGTGAACAAACCTGAAATTTGCGTCTTGCACATCTACTGCTCCTGATGAACATTTATGCCAAGTATCAGGTGAATTGGACAGAATCTGAAGGAGGAGTTTGCCAAACAAGACTCTTTAAGTTGATTCAGGGGCAATAACACCATAATTCTTGCGCAAACACATGTGAAATTTACGTCTTGCACATTTACTGCTCCTGATGAATATTTACGCAAGTTTCATATGAACTGGTCAGAAATTGAAGGAGGAGTTCACCGACAAGACTTTCAAGTTGATTCAGGGGCAATAACTCTGTAATCCTTTAACAAATGTGAATTTTGCGTCTTGCATATCTGCTGCTCCTGATATGCCATATATCAGGTGAATTGGACTGAAAGTGAAGGAGGAGTTCACCGAACAAGATTTTGCAGACAACTGACCAACCAACCGACAGACTGATACCAGTTACCACTTCAAACTTCGTTTGCAGGGGTATAATAATTCATGAATTCTTCTTGAAATATTTTTGAAGAAGAATAAAAAAAAGTTATTAGGCAGCACCTTTTGACTATTATCCAACTTCTGAGCCCCAGATTGGTTTGATATTGAGGAAAACAGGTAAATGAGAAAGGTAGGAAGTCAGTGGGAATAATCATGCATGAACTTGGCCCAATATACTTACATAATTGGGAGATGAAATTTAATAGACAGCTGAAAATGGAAAATGAATATTCACAAAGAAATTTACACATGTAAGAAAACTTCTCTGCTGCTTAAGCATGTCAGATAAATAATCTTTTCATATCAAACAGTTCAACTTGTAAAGGCTCCAATATGTATTTAGTGAGGTATTTTGCCTCTTGAAACATAATCTTGTATCGATTCAGTCTTTCAATTGCAATATCACTCAAATACAAACCTGATATAAATATGAACAAACATGTTAATTCAATGATGAATTTGTAAGCATCAGACACATTCAGGGAGTAATCAGATTATGCTAATTAAGTTACTTAAAATAGAATTAAGTCAAGATGCAGGTAAGTATTGTATAAACCTCTATCAATTTGTGTAAAAGTGTGAAAATTCTTCTTCATATACCCAAACATTTTTCACAAACCAACTCATCAAATATGTATAAGCAAAAATAAACATGAAAGCATATTTAAATTAATCTCTTTAAAGGTACCTTTTATAGACATAATATGTATGTGGGTGGAGGAGTACTTAACATTCCTTAAACAAATCAACTTAAATAGTTCTTTTCACCTTGTCAACACCAAAACAGGAAGCCTGAGCTATCGACATTGATAGAACTCATCGGTAAGAAATGAAAGAAGCTACTGATATGGGTGGGTGTAACCTTTATAAGAAGGCTACCGATCTTTGACAGAAGGCTACCAACTTTTGACAGAAGGCTACAAACCTTAGAAGGCTACCAACATTTGACAGAAGGCTACCAGCCTTTGACAGAAGGCTACCTACTTTTGACAGAAGGTTAACAATCAGTGTGGTGTAACCTCTGACAGAAGGCTACCAACCTTTAAAATAAGGCTACAAACCTTTGACAGAAGGCTACCTACCAACCTTTGAAAGAAGGCTACCAACATTTGACGGAAGGCTACCAATCAATCTTTGACAGAAGGCTACCAACCTTTGACAGAAGGCTACCAACTTTTGACAGAAGGTTACCAATCAGTGTGGTGTAACCTCTGACAGAAGGCTACATACCTTTGACAGAAGGCTACCAACCAACCTTTGAAAGAAGGCTACCAACCAACATTTGACTGAAGGCTACCAACCTTTGAAAGAAGGCTACGAACCTTTAACAGAAGACTACCAACCTTTGACAGAAGGCTTCAAATCAGAGTGATGTAAACTTTTACAAGGGGGTGATCAGTGTGGTGTAACCTCTGACTGAAGGCTATTAATCAGAGTGGTGTAACCTCGGACAGAAGGCTATCGATCAGAGTGATGTAACCTCTGACAGAAGGCTACTGATCTGAGTGATGTAACCTCTGACAGAAGGCTACCGATCAGAGTTGTGTAACCTCTGACAGAAGGCTACTGATCAGAGTTGTGTAACCTCTGACAGAAGGCTACCAATCAGTGTGGTGTAACCTCTGACAGAAGGCTACTGATCAGAGTGATGTAACCTCTGACAGAAGGCTACCAATCAGTGTGGTGTAACCTCTGACAGAAGGCTACTGATCAGAGTCATGTAACCTCTGTACAGAAGGCTACTGATCAGAGTGATGTAACCTCGGACAGAAGGCTACCAATCAGAGTGATGTAACCTTTGACAGAAGGCTACTGATCAGAGTGATGTAACCTCTGACAGAAGGCTACTGATCAGAGTCGTGTAACCTCTGACAGAAGGCTACCGATCAGAGTTGTGTAACCTCTGACAGAAGGCTACTGATCAGAGTTGTGTAACCTCTGACAGAAGGCTACCAATCAGAGTGGTGTAACCTCTGACAGAAGGCTACTGATCAGTGTGATGTAACCTCTGACAGAAGGCTACTGATCAGAGTGATGTAACCTCTGACAGAAGGCTACTGATCAGAGTGGTGTAACCTCTGACAGAAGGCTACTGATCAGAGTGATGTAACCTCTGACAGAAGGCTACTGATCAGAGTGATGTAACCTCTGACAGAAGGCTACTGATCAGAGTGGTGTAACCTCTGACAGAAGGCTACTGATCAGAGTGATGTAACCTTGGACAGAAGGCTACTGATCAGTGTGATGTAACCTCTGACAGAAGGCTACTGATCAGAGTGATGTAACCTCTGACAGAAGGCTACTGATCAGAGTGATGTAACCTCTGACAGAAGGCTACTGATCAGAGTGATGTAACCTCTGACAGAAGGCTACTGATCAGAGTGATGTAACCTCTGACAGAAGGCTACTGATCAGAGTGATGTAACCTCTGACAGAAGGCTACTGATCAGTGTGATGTAACCTCTGACAGAAGGCTACTGATCAGAGTGATGTAACCTCTGACAGAAGGCTACTGATCAGAGTGATGTAACCTCTGACAGAAGGCTACTGATCAGAGTGGTGTAACCTCTGACAGAAGGCTACTGATCAGAGTGATGTAACCTCTGACAGAAGGCTACTGATCAGTGTGATGTAACCTTGGACAGAAGGCTACTGATCAGTGTGATGTAACCTCTGACAGAAGGCTACCAATCAGTGTGATGTAACCTCTGACAGAAGGCTACCAATCAGAGTGATGTAACCTCTGACAGAAGGCTACTGATCAGTGTGGTGTAACCTCTGTACAGAAGGCTACTGATCAGTGTGATGTAACCTCTGACAGAAGGCTACTGATCAGTGTGGTGTAACCTCTGTACAGAAGGCTACTGATCAGAGTGATGTAACCTCTGACAGAAGGCTACTGATCAGAGTGATGTAACCTCTGACAGAAGGCTACTGATCAGAGTGATGTAACCTCTGACAGAAGGCTACTGATCAGAGTGATGTAACCTCTGACAGAAGGCTACCAATCAGAGTGGTGTAACCTCTGACAGAAGGCTACCGATCAGAGTGATGTAACCTCTGACAGAAGGCTACTGATCAGAGTGATGTAACCTCTGACAGAAGGCTACTGATCAGAGTGATGTAACCTCTGACAGAAGGCTACTGATCAGAGTGATGTAACCTCTGACAGAAGGCTACTGATCAGGTGATGTAACCTCTGACAGAAGGCTACATCAGGTGATGTAACCTCTGACAGAAGGCTACCGATCAGAGTGATGTAACCTCTGACAGAAGGCTACCGATCAGAGTGGTGTAACCTCTGACAGAAGGCTACCAATCAGTGTGGTGTAACCTCTGACAGAAGGCTACCGATCAGAGTGGTGTAACCTCTGACAGAAGGCTACCAATCAGAGTGGTGTAACCTCTGACAGAAGGCTACTGATCAGAGTGATGTAACCTCTGACAGAAGGCTACTGATCAGAGTGATGTAACCTCTGACAGAAGGCTACTGATCAGAGTGATGTAACCTCTGACAGAAGGCTACTGATCAGAGTGATGTAACCTCTGACAGAAGGCTACTGATCAGAGTGATGTAACCTCGACAGAAGGCTACATCAGAGTGTGTAACCTCTGACAGAAGGCTACATCAGAGTGTGTAACCTCTGACAGAAGGCTACATCAGAGTGTGTAACCTCTGACAGAAGGCTACTGATCAGAGTGATGTAACCTCTGACAGAAGGCTACTGATCAGAGTGATGTAACCTCTGACAGAAGGCTACTGATCAGAGTGATGTAACCTCGGACAGAAGGCTACCAATCAGAGTGATGTAACCTCTGACAGAAGGCTACTGATCAGAGTGATGTAACCTCTGACAGAAGGCTACTGATCAGAGTGATGTAACCTCTGACAGAAGGCTACCAATCAGAGTGGTGTAACCTCGGACAGAAGGCTACCGATCAGAGTGATGTAACCTCGGACAGAAGGCTACCGATCAGAGTGATGTAACCTCTGACAGAAGGCTACTGATCAGTGTTGTGTAACCTCTGACAGATGGCTACTGATCAGTTATGTAACCTCTGACAGAAGGCTACCAATCAGAGTGGTGTAACCTCTGACAGAAGGCTACCAATCAGAGTGATGTAACCTCTGACAGAAGGCTACTGATCAGAGTGGTGTAACCTCTGACAGAAGGCTACCAATCAGAGTGGTGTAACCTCTGACAGAAGGCTACTGATCAGAGTGGTATAACCTCTGACAGAAGGCTACCAATCAGAGTGGTGTAACCTCTGACAGAAGGCTACTGATCAGAGTGGTGTAACCTCTGACAGAAGGCTACCAATCAGAGTGATGTAACCTCTGACAGAAGGCTACTGATCAGAGTGGTGTAACCTCTGACAGAAGGCTACCAATCAGAGTGATGTAACCTCTGACAGAAGGCTACTGATCAGAGTGGTGTAACCTCTGACAGAAGGCTACCAATCAGAGTGATGTAACCTCTGACAGAAGGCTACCAATCAGAGTGATGTAACCTCTGACAGAAGGCTACTGATCAGAGTGGTGTAACCTCTGACAGAAGGCTACTGATCAGAGTGGTGTAACCTCTGACAGAAGGCTACTGATCAGAGTGGTGTAACCTCTGACAGAAGGCTACCAATCAGAGTGGTGTAACCTCTGACAGAAGGCTACTGATCAGAGTGGTGTAACCTCTGACAGAAGGCTACCAATCAGAGTGGTGTAACCTCTGACAGAAGGCTACCGATCAGAGTGGTGTAACCTCTGACAGAAGGCTACCATCAGAGTGGTGTAACCTCTGACAGAAGGCTACCAATCAGAGTGGTGTAACCTCTGACAGAAGGCTACCGATCAGAGTGATGTAACCTCTGACAGAAGGCTACCGATCAGAGTGGTGTAACCTCTGACAGAAGGCTACCAATCAGAGTGGTGTAACCTCTGACAGAAGGCTACTGATCAGAGTGATGTAACCTCTGACAGAAGGCTACCAATCAGAGTGATGTAACCTCTGACAGAAGGCTACTGATCAGAGTGGTGTAACCTCTGACAGAAGGCTACCGATCAGAGTGGTGTAACCTCGGACAGAAGGCTACCAATCAGAGTGGTGTAACCTCTGACAGAAGGCTACCAATCAGAGTGATGTAACCTCTGACAGAAGGCTACCAATCAGAGTGGTGTAACCTCTGACAGAAGGCTACATCAGAGTGTGTAACCTCTGACAGAAGGCTACCTCAGAGTGTGTAACCTCGACAGAGGCTACATCAGAGTTGTAATCTTTGACAGAATGCTACCAAATCAAGGTGGGCATAATCTTTGACAAAAAGCCACCAATCTGGTTGGGCTTATAACCTCAGACCAAAAGGGATTCAGCGATGAATGTGAGAACTTAGATATGAATAGACAGACCAGCCGGATCTAGTATACCCCCCCACACGCACATACGCACATCTGTGTTGCCGAGTTATTTAAAGAGCAAATATAGAGAGAGAGAAATAAAAAGAGAAAGAGAGAGCTGTAAAGATTGAGAGAGTATAATATTGAAAAGAAAAATAAAATATAAAGAAACCTGAAAGAAAATTACTAAATTTTCAACAAATTACATCATCTATTAAAGCTTTGCATCAAAGTTAATTAAAACCCTATATAATGTCACTTGAAGGACAAACAAGATGTTGTTGATGAAGTTAACCTACACGTAATTGGGTTATTATCAACACAAATGGCTTCTTATGTCATTAAACTTGAAATAAGACATGTTTGTATGCAATTTATGGTAATAAACTCAGCGTCCAGGTAATTCTGTCAATATATCTTCCGCAGATGTTGCCATTACTTGTATGTCGAGTTTGGGGGATTTTAAAAACTGGAGCCATGTTGCATTTTTATGGCGCGTTTACAAACCTAGACGCTCACGAGTCCCATGAAGCATGAAATAATGGTAGATTTTATAGCTGCATCTTTCTCGCCACCTCCTCAACCCTGTTTCCCTTGATTGCTCTGCTGCATTCAAAAGAAGGGACTAATTTAACTTAAATGAAGTAAAGTCAGATCAAAATAGATGGAGAAAATTTGCAAAATTAAGTTGTCAGATTTATTAGGTAGATAAAGAGGAGGAAAAGCTATTTTATACTTCATATTTTCTCTCTGTTAATTTGCTGAGCAGCTTTTGAGCCATAAAATTATATACTGTGATTTATCAAATGGCGGTATACACCAGGAGACATGGTTTTAAATAAGCACTTTTATGATAGCTGGATAGTCAAGAATATTTGAAGGGCAAAAAAGGACATTTGCACTTTTAACCCTTTCCCTCATATATACCCCTTTTGACGCCCTCAATAGGTACCACATAAATCCTGATCTGCAGAACACCACAGTTAAACCTTACCAAATTTAATTACAAAATCCTCATTTCCAGACCACTGAGGAGCAGCGAACAGCATAAAACCTGATCAGCCTGCGAGTTACTCGCAGGCTGATCTGGTTTTATGCTGTTCGCATAGGTCTTTTCATGGTGTCCTCTATGAGGGAAAGGGTTAAACAACTTTGTTTCATCTTAACAGATGTTTGAAATCTAGTATTATCAGTAGTCTAGTATAATTGTCAACAGATATCTTTTAATACAATAGGAGGAAAATCTTAGGTCCAAAAGGAAATATTGTTGATAGACTGTAGGATATACTGATATATATAACACACTTAATTTCAAATTAGCACTTATGACATCAATCACACTAATTGAAAGATTAAGAAAATTTACAGTACATTTTTTCTTTTGATTGTGTTACTAGGGTATTTTGTGAAGTACATGTGTACTCAGTTTTACTACACTAAATGAAGGAAAAATCAGAAACAAATCCGCTATTAGATGACTTATACCCCTGCATACTGCTTTATCACAGAATGGAAGTATGTTCTCAATGTTAAGAGCAGAAAGACTGTTACAGTTAAAACTCAAATCAAATCAGTTGGAACCAAATGTATCCAGTATGTTGCTTTAACCGAAAAACTGCTGCATTTAAAAAAAAAAAAACAATCTTATGTATAATGTTCACAAATTCAAAAACACACTTGGTCGGAAGAAAAAAATTAAAACCACAATATTAATGTTGAATTGTATAGACAGATACTATGAAAGAAACAAATAATCCTAAAATCAACACTTGTCCTGACTTGAATGCCATAGTTTTGAGAAACTTTGTGACTAAAATGAAAACAAAACTACATCATCGATGTCACCGAGATGCTCAATAGCAACTGTAGAGTCTGTTTAAACATAGCTGTTCAACGGTCAAGGTTGATTCGGATGAATTTTCAAAAAGGCTGCATAAGATAAAAAAAGAAATTTGAGATTTATTTGTTTCTTTATCAGTATCTGTCCATACCATTCAACACTGATATTGTAGCTTTAGTTTTTCTTTAGTTTTACACGGAGAGATTGGCAAGATTTCATTGAAACCACTTGTGAACAGCAGTTTTGGTGAAGGCAGACTCACCATAAACTTTCTGTAAATTCCCTCTGGTCTCTGTCATAGATAAACCAAGACTATTTGAGTTTACCACGGCTTCAACAGTATTTCAGTCATATAGCGATTGTCCAGCTAATTACAGGTGGAGGAAGACCCCAAATGCACAGAGGCATACGGGTAGAACCACCGACCTACCACAAGCCAGCTGGAAGGTTTCCTATCATGAAAATCTGAATGACCCTGCCGGGATTAGAACCCAAGCGGTGAGGGGCTGATGGAGTGTTAAAGTCAGCGACCCTCAAGATCAATGTGTTATTTTAAAGCTTTTTTTTTGTTTGTTTTTTTATTTTGAATGGGTCTATATGGAATTCTTGTTTAACCATGGTCAACCAGGTTCCTTAGTTAGCCAGGAATAACATCTGTTTTCTTTTTTCCTGTTTAGAATTCACCAGTGTCTGTTATGGGGTTGATCTTTCCTTTTTAAGTGTTCTCTTCTCATTTGTTTTAGGAATGAAAATATCTAATACATTCCCATTTAAACCTGACTGACTTGGATATAAATTCTTTCGATTTCCCCCCATTTTGTTGATACATATAACCACAGGTGAGACACATTATCTCAACATCAACAAATCATCATATTTATGTTAAGATATAAATATGTTGACATATGAATTTACACATTTCTGGAAACATGTAACATATATAAACAATCATCACAGTAGGCACAATTCATCCAAAGGCCCGATATAAATAGGCTTGCCTTATATAAAATTTATATATTTTAGCCAAAACTGAGTTGTTTTTTTTAAATTGATGTCTAATCCTGTGATGAAATGCAAGTTTATCTCGTATACTCGCTATTAATACTATCAAACTGCGTTGATGTTAGATTGGTGGTATCATGAAAATAATTCATTTTTTTAATTTTTAATTCCAAATTAAAATTTAATTAAACTTCATAATTGCTCATAAATAGAAATATGTCCCGATATAAAAAATGTTGAAATGGATTATACATGTAAATATATTTTTATAGAGAACAAGCGCTATATCTGAATGAGCGCGGGTGCCTTAGACCTTTGGGGTCAAGGTCACCTGGTGGGTAGAGCTCATCAAGGTGCATATACCTGTGAATTATGGAGGCTGTCTATAGAAGGACTTCCATGTTATGGTCAAGGTTAAAGTTTTGTGACAAACAAACACCAAAAACAATATGCCTCCCGATCTATTGATGTAGGGGCATAAAAATGGTGGAACAAAATGTCAAGACTCATGATGTTGACATTAAAAGTTTCAACACAACTTTACTTCCTATTGCTGTAAAAAACTGATTTACCATCACAGTTAGGTATCATCTGCAGTATTTTCAAACCAGAGTTACCTCCCCTACCTTACTCTCCAGCATCCTTGTATAATTAGTCTGTTGAAATATTTCTGTATGGTTGAAAGAAATTAATTTCGAATGTACAGGAAAAAAAACTTATCGTTGTGATAATATAAATTATTTTGTTCACTGTGAGGTTTTTGACTGCATGATTGTGTAAAAACCCCTTAATCCATTAATGAAGATAAAATGAAAGAACAAAAAAAAGGAACATTAACAAAATAATGGACAAAAAATCTGTCAAAATCATTTTTTAAGTAAGTCAGAAGAATTATATATGTAGTTTGCCAGGTAATACTTTTTGCTGAAATTTGTATTATAACCAACAATATATAATAAATTGTGATGCTGTTAATTTGGGAATCAGATGTAAAACATGGGTGTTTTATAAAGTATTAATAATACAAAGAAAACAAGTTAAGAATAATGCTTTTTATTTCAATATTCTATAAATAATATATAATAAAGTTTCAAATAATACTGTATTTGTAAAAGTGAATTGAAAATTACAATCTACATAATTTTTAATATCTTCAATAAATCTAAAGCCCCCACCTGGGACTGAATGAGACACAATGTGACATTACAAGATTGGATTAGCTGAGTCTATATAGCCTTCTCCAATTAAATAAAAGCACCAAAATAATGAACATAAAAATAAAATGCCTTTCTCTCATACAATAGCACACAGTTTTATCTAATTAATTTAAAGAAAAATAACTCCCAAGAAGTTCTGTTTGTATTTCATTTCATGGCCCTTAGCTTTGATGTACTGATTTTAAAATGATAAAACATAGTTTGAGAATATCTTGATTTTATTGCTGCTATATAAATATATTTTATAATTTCATAGAGATTTCCAACATAAAAGAAAAAAAAAATTTTTTTTTTTTTAATTTTTTTTGAAATTATTTTATTATCACTTGTAACTATGCCACACATGAGAATACAACTTTCGAAGTTCACTTGATGAAATAAAATTGCATCTTCCACAAAAATATCCTCTTTATCTTAAATTTTTTTTTTTTTCTTACCTTTTCAATGTATGTCTGAATGTAAAGTTTTGAGCATTTTTCATGTGAATTCAAATGCTGTAATGAATTAATTGAGAATTTCAAGTTATCTTCCGGACAAAATGCAATAAGAAAATGTGCAAAAAGGGGATAACTCCAAAAATACTGATGCAAGAGTTATGGACCTTGTGCATGACATTTCCTCTCATCAAGTTCTTTCCATGAATAAAGTTTCACTTCAATAGCACAAGTAAGAATTTCAAGTTATCTTCCGGACAAAATGCAATAAGAAAATGTGCAAAAAGGGGATAACTCCAAAAATACTGATGCAAGAGTTATGGACCTTGTGCATGACATTTCCTCTCATCAAGTTCTTTCCATGAATAAAGTTTCACTTCAATAGCACAAGTAGAAGAGGAGTTATCTTCTTGACGAAATGCAACAAAAAAATAAATAAAAAAGGGGGATAACTAAAAAAATACTGATAAAAGAGTTATGGACCTTATGCATCACACTTCCTCTCATCAATTTCTATCCATATATTAAATTAACTTCAATAAGCAGAAGAGGAGTTACCTTCTGGACAAAATGTGTGACAGACAGACGAATAGACGAACAGACAGACAGACAACTATGACAAAAAATAATATTCCCCAATATGAATATGGGGGAGCCATAATGCTTTTTATATGTTGGATATTCTCCATATTGTGGTAAGAACATAAATCACAGGAGAAATATTATTTAAGATATTTGGAAATTACTTATAATACAAGTGTTTGGATTGGTTATTCTGCATACATTTGGATTACTGTTTGACTTTTGATGTAAATGAATCAAATTGTAATAAAAAAGCCCATGGCTGATGCATGAAGAGAATCCTAATCAGCAGCCATGGGTTATAGGATAATGCTTTAGGCATTGCTGGTGCTGGTTCATCCCAGTAACAGTCAAGAGGTATAAACATCAGGTTAAAAATGCGCATCCCAGCTGACTTCAGTAAGTAGGTTTAACTAAACTGCTTCCACTGGCCTGTGTGTCCGTAGTGACATGTCCAGTTTTTGGAAGACCATAATTATGGCTCATACTGGTCATATGGAGCAGACAATCAGATGCTAGAGATGTCCTCGATAAAATGGGACTAACCATGAGAATCACAGTAACACAATTAAATATCACAGATAAATATCCAACTGTCATATCACAGAATATTTCTTTTCCCTATATTGTGTGTGAAAGAATTGAACTTTTAAAACCTGTAAAATAAATTCTCTGAATATTCAAAATGTACACAATGTTTCTTCCAGAGAAATAATGGGTCTTTAATTGGAAAACCTACACATTTTTAAGCACTTGAAGAGAAGCAAATACTTTTGTTAATATTCTTGATTGATATATAATTTATAAAATGGCAATGAATTCTATACAGAATAATAGTCACAGCAAGATAACAATACAGGGTATACACACAGACCTTAGATACACCAACCTAGTCCTATAAAAGTATCAAGTATGGATTAGGTAACAAACAAGAAACTAACAATAACAAATTAACCCTTTCCCTCATAGAGGAAACCATGAAAAGACCTATGCGAACAGCATAAAACCAGATCAGCCTGCGAGTAACTCGCAGGCTGATCAGGTTTTATGCTGTTCGCTGCTCCTCAGTGTTCTGGAAATGAGGATTTTGTAATTAAATTTGGTAAGGTTTTACTGTGGTTTTCTGCAGATCAGGCTTTATGTGGTACCTATTGAGTGCGTCCAAATGAGTCTATATGAGGGAAAGGGTTAACATAAGCTAGTGAACTTTTATTCCATTTAAACTTTATCAATCAGACAAATGTGTCATTAACACACAGGAAACAGTGAAACCAATAAACAAAAGCCAAAGTGAAACTTAACCCTTTCCCTCATATAAACTCATTTTAACGCACTCAATAGGAACCACATAAAAAACCAAACTCAAACCTTACCAAATTTAATTGTAAAATCCTCATTACCAGACTACTGAGGAGCAGCGAACAGCATAAAACCTGATCAGCCTGCGAGTTACTCGCATAGGTCTTTTCATGGTATCCTCTATGAGGGAAAGGGTTAAACTGACCTTTTATTGAAGTAGCTGTTATTCAGAGATTAAACTCATGATTGGCTTTTGTTAAAAGGTTGTCTGTTTTTCTTAGGTGAGTTCTTATACAGGTTTGATAGTATTTTTCTATATCTGACACAACAAATAAAAGTAATTTGTCTAATATTTAACTTTTAATTATTCAAAAAGTTTAAATGGAATAATTTTAAAGACAAGCTTTAACTAGAACAGTATCTTCTGTAACAGTTTAACTGGCACCTGAAGATTCTGGGTTATCATCCCTGGGTTGATTATCATCTATGCTCACTCCACTTTCAGTTGACTGGGCATCATTGCTGTTTCCTTGGTTACCTGCAATGTCAGCATAGCCTGTAGTAGATTCTGATGGACTCAGCCTTGATGGTCCAGCAACTTGATATACATGGTATGCTGCATCAGCCTTTTCTCCTTGTGATTTGGAATCTTGCAGTGAGCTTGGCTGAGCATTCTGGTTCCAGTCAGAACCTTGATTTTCATCACTACCTTTAGATCCTTGCATTTCATCTGTCTCATCCTTATCAATTTCTTTTTTGTCTTTCTCTTTTTCAGTTTCATCACTTTGTCTTCCAGGTATGTCTGGACCATCCAAGGATACACTCGCTACATTACTGACATGTTCAACTATGCTTTGTGTTTCATCTGAATGAACAATATCAGTCTCAATTTCTTGATATTTGTCCTTCTTGCTCAATTCAACAAATTCCCCATTTTCTACATCAGATGTAAGGTTTCCAGCATCCTTGTCTTCACACTTTAAAGGCTCAGCAGATTTTCCTATGAGAGATTCATCTCCATCTATGATATCTGCAGGAGATTCATTTACCTGCTTTACCATTAGATCTTTCAGATACAACCCTCTTTTGTTCAAGTCTACTAGATTTTCTGTTTCACTTTTAGCAGCATCAGCTGAAATCACACCACATTGTTCATGGTTTCTTTCAGTTACTTTCTTTGCATTTTTTGCTTTTAATTCATTCCTATTTTCCTCAATTCTACACATACTTTTCCCAGTTATTGTTTCATCAGAATCCTCTTTAGGGTCTCTTCCATTAATGTCCATCTTGCTGCCATCTTTTCTGTCCTGGTCAGATTTTGATCCCTGCTGGACAACGGGCAGTACAGTGCTTCCTCTTACAAGGAAGAATTGGACATTATCCTCGTCATCACCGGCAGCTTCATCTTGGCCACCATCTTGCTGGAGAGCAAAAATGGACCTTTTACCAGGATCATACATGGACCTTCTCCAAGGGTGGTCACTGCAGTGGCTGAAACAGACCCACACAACAGTATTTTATGTTGATATCTAAATCATAGGTAGCACTATAGAAACATATTGAAAATGATTACCTTTCATTCAAGTAATCATATAAAATAATTCATTTGGGAATATAATTCAAAACTAACAATCTTTGGTGATGGTAAAATGTTCTAAGGTATGAAATATAATGCTCTAGAGAACATTCAAGGGCTAAATAACACACCGATGGTGCATTTTTCAGTGACAGTATTTATTAGTGATTATAATATCCTCTCCTTCACAATATAAAACAAATTTGTTTAATCCATTTACGTGCAACGTGAACATTAACAATAATTTATATGGTTTGTATGCAAACTGTGGACATTTATTGTGCAATTTAAGTCACTTCTGCTTGTCAGTGTGTGTTTGATTTCTCACCAGTTATGTGCATAGCTGCATTAAACCAGCCATTTATCAAAACAGTCCAGCCCAAAAATACAACAAGAGGGCTAAGATTGCACTAAAGTCGCTCACCTGAGAAAAACTGCATTCATTGCTTCTACAAGTTATCATATCAGTTGTACTGAATTCAAGACCATATCATTTTCAGAAAAAAACTGTATCTGTGTTTCTTATTTTGAAGGACATAACCCTATGTAAGTCTATGTAAAATCAGAATCCCCTGGAGCAGGCAGTCATGATTTGAGCAAACTTGATAGAGATCCTCTAGAATATGCTACACACCAATCCAACTCTAGCCTTGTGGTCTCTGACTAGAAGATTTTTCAAGATTTCTTATATAGGTCTATGTAAAATGAAGTGATCCCAGTGGCAGGTCCAGTTTTGACCCCAGTGTCATGATTTGTACAAATTTGATAGAGATCCCTTATATTCTGCGACACATCAAATATCTTAACTCCAGGCCTTGTGGTTTCTGACTAGAAGATTTTTCAAGTTTTTCATATATATATATTAAGTCAATGTAAAATCTAGTGACCCCTGGGGTGGGGTCAATTTTGACCCCAGTGTCATGATTTGTACACATTTGATAGAGATCCCCTATATTATGCTACACATCAAATATCTTAACTCCAGGCCACGTGGTTTCTGACAAGAAGATTTTTCAAGTTTTTCATATATATTGTCTATGTAAAATCAAGTGATCCCTGTGGCATGGCCAATTTTGAACAAACTTGTTGCAGGTCCACTAGATGATGCTACACAGCAAATCCTTGTGGTTTTTGCCAAGAACATTTAAAGTTTCCAATTTCTTAAACCTAAATTTAGCTCCTGTGACCTACTTTTTTAACCAATCAAAACAATTTAAACCATTTTTATAGAGGCTCTCATAAGAATCAATCCTGTGAAGTTTGGTCAAAATCCATTCAGCGGTTTAGGAGGAAATGTTGTTGAAGAGAAATTGTTGACACGGATGCACAAATGGACAACAGACACCAGACAATAGGCCATCCTTCAGACTTAGCGAAAGTCTAAAAAACTATCAGACATTAGGTCTGACAAGCATGAAAATTCTCTCCCGACTAAAAAAAAAAAATCTGCCACACCAAAAAAACAACAACAAAAAAACAAGAGAAAAACGGCAAATTATACAGCAGTTGTCTTTTTAGCCAATTAAACTTGTAAAACTTATAATGTTTTGTGCATATTTATTCCCCATACAGTAACTTCACATACTGAGTTTATAAGAAATTCAATCACAAAAAGGAATTTCGAAGGAATATATCATTTCAAAGATAATTGTCTCACTTCAAGAGTCAAAACGTAACTTCTAATGATGGAATATCATATTGGCATGACAACATGAGCTGTTTATCTGTAAAGAGCCAGCACAAATTAAAGTCATAAGCTATTAGGCATATTCACTCTGAAAATCCAAGCACACTTTGTCAGCATAATGGTCATTATTCTTAAATTTCTTGACATATATAGTTTGGATCTGACCAAATTGAAGGGTCAATTGACAAAATCATGATACATGTGTTTCATATTCTTGCTGTGACCTAAGGCATACGGTATTGTATGTTGATTTTCGCTGAGTTCAGCAAATCTTGCAGTGTCAGAATCTTGCAATCTTTTGCATCAGTAGCCATTTTTCTAAGTTCATGTATTTAGTTTTGCATGTTTTTTTTGTTTTGCTTTTTCTCATTTTTCAAGCCAGACAACAATTTGTTCAGAGGACTATTTATTTCAGACAACATTTCTATTACTAGAGGTAATGTCATACATGTGTAATGCAAAGTGTCTGACGCTTGCACTAATATAATTGGAATCTCATACTGAAAATAACTGAGCAAAGTTATTTCACTCTACAAAGTTATTAACAAAGTTTATAGATTTAAAATCGGCATTTTTGCCATTTTAGCTTGCTGAAAAGTCGTCGGTCACCTTGACCGACAAGATACAATTTTTTTTCCAGACAAAGCCGAAATCTGTTGGACATTTCCGTCAGTCTGACACCTTCTGAGAAGTCTGATCCTTATGGCTAAACATGAGCATGTTGTTCTAAAAAACAATTTATTCAATGTCACACATATGTGTTTACTTCTTTCAAAAGAACTTAATTATATTACTTAGAATTATGCTATCGTACAGTACTCTGTTCTAACGCATCACTATTCTGACGCCTTTTTTGTTTTGACCTTGTTTTTTTATTAAATGGATAACGTTTGACATCTTTCTTTCATGTTTTGTTTGTCAGCATCCCTTTGAGCATTAGAAAGCCAAAATGTTGTGAGTTATTGATGCAGGGCTGTAATTTGATGTACTTTATACAACACACCTGCAAAACCTCCTTTTCAGTTTTATACAACACACCTGCAAAACCTATACTTTTCAATAAGTAATTTTTCTCATCTGGCATATTTTCAGAGATCAATGAAATAAAAAAAAGGTATGCAACCAACATTCCCTTGTACATTATTTCTGATAAGAAATTTTAACTTTTATTTACATGCTTTAATGATTAAATATAAAACCAATCAGATACATTTTCATTGTACTCTAAAGTCAGCCTCACTGATTATATAGACATGATAATTGTGATTTTCTCATTGAAAAAACAATGTCAGTCACTTGAAACAATGTATGACCATGCATAAATGACTTAATTACCATACAATGGAAAATCATATTTTTTTGTTTATGTTAAATTATAAAAGACCACATTTTTTTCTTAGGTGCGTCAGAACTGTGTACTTGAGGATACTTTAAAAATTAATAGAGATATTACACTTTATGCAATCATTTATTCTGCACATGTCCATTCGACATAATTCTGTCTGTCTAGCTTTCAGACCACTTTCCTGGATGAACCATAAATAGCCTTGTATGGGGGAAAGTGTTCTTTCAATATTACAGGTATAATTCTCAGTATATAGAATTTTTTGTAATCCCCTTCTCTCAGTATTATGAATCGGAAAACAGTGTGTGTGGTTTAATGGATAATTGACGCAGGTTTTCTTCACTAATGATTTAATTCTCCAACATTGAACATGACTGTACATATTAAGTAAGTCATAAGAACTTCCATTTGATTTGTCACACAAGTACATAAATGTAACACACTTCTTAAATATTTTTTGTAACACAAGATAACTAAGTTTAAGGAACACCTTTCAGCTTGAAGTCTAGAATCTAAGTGAAATAAAGTTTCAATATTATTAATAAAAAAAAAGAAGAAACAAATGGACAACAGGTTCTCAAGACTGAACATATTCTCACCTTCTCTAGGGTGGCACCAGAGTGGCACCACAGTTATTTCATTTAGCTTCATTCGAACAATAACTTTTGATGAAATAATACAATCATTTTAGCACCTTAATCATAAAGGAAGTCGGACAAAACAACGATGTTAAGCCTATTAAGACATATCAATAGCATATGAAGCTGTACACATTATAACAACAATAAAACAGGTGATAAATGGTAGCTTGTGTGAAATAAACACAAATCTTTTAAAAATGCTATAACAGAGACATGTAGTGGCACTATACTTAAAATGATCAAATTTTAAACATATGTGCTAACTCATTTATACTTTTTAAAACAAAGCTGCATTCTTACATTCTTAACCCTTTCCCTCATAGAGGAAACCATGAAAAGACCTATGCGAACAGCATAAAACCAGATCAGCCTGCGAGTAACTCGCAGGCTGATCAGGTTTTATGCTGTTCGCTGCTCCTCAGTGGTCTGGAAATGAGGATTTCATAATTAAATTTGGTAAGGTATAACTGTGGTTTTCTGCAGATCAGGCTTTATGTGGTACCTATTGAGTGCGTCAAAATGAGTCTATATGAGGGAAAGGGTTAAACAGTTTGGTAGACAAGAGTACCAATTGTCAGAAATCATTTTTTTTATAGAATCATAAGTCTTGTGAAAAAAAAAAAAGGATTTAAAATATGGTTCATAATATCAGAACTATCCTTGTATGTTGACCATTAACCACAGCAGCTGAAGTAGTGCCATTTCCAATGCCTTAAGTGTGTTGAGGACCTGCACCGTCCCAGGTTTAATACAGATGCTCTATATCATAGCAACTTGTCAACTATCAATGGCCCCCAGGGAGAGATATCTAATGAAAATTATCATACCACCTTTCAATGACACAAAAACAAAGATTGTCTCTCTCAATTACTTACTATTTATCAATATATACATCGTGACATTGATAAATACATTAGATGAATCCTGCATTAATTAAGAACCAAGTTATTTAAACACTTATGGCAACTCTTGGTATAAAGATTTGTATCACCTGATTTCTGCTAATACCAAACAGTTTTCATTATTACAATTTTATTACAGTCCCGACAAAGCAAATCTGGCGCCTGTTAAATCATAAAAGCACATTCAAAAGTAATTAAAGGATTTTCATCTTAAATCTGCACCCTTGTCATAATTCTCACAAATCTACAACTGTGCTGTAACATTCACTCAAATAAAAATTTCATGAAGCCTAATCAATCTGTTCATCATTTACATTTATGGCAATCCATGTCTATGAAATCATATCTTATATAGCATACACTGAATTTTGTATCTTAATTTAGAACAAAGACAGAGCTCAGTTAGAAGAATAAACTGCATTTTAATGCGTTTCAAACCAACCGTATCTACAAAACGTCTACTTTTACATCAGAATATTTCAATATGTTGCTGACAGGATCTTTTTTTCTTATTATTATGTCGCAAGTAAATGTGTTTTCATTTTATCTTAAGAGATCAGTAATTCAAATAAGCTGGTATAGGCTTTTAAGAAAGTTCCGCAAATATGTAATGTACCATGAAAAATCAGATTATATCTGCAGGTAGATACCTTGTCTCTTTTTTTATTTCATTTCCGTGTCAGCTTGTGTAAAGTGCATACTTATACAGGCTGTTAATTTCATTAAATATTCACCAGGCAAATCTACACTTTTCCATTTTACATTAATTGCCGGTTTTATAGACTATAAGTAGAGGTGTGCAGTTTTACCGGCTAAACCGCGGTCCGAAGCAGCTTGTGTTACAAACCAGTACAAGGACAAATAATATCGGTACTTCGGTGGTTCCCATATTACGGAAATGAACAAATATGAATTTTCAATAAATTTGTCATTACTGATAGTTTTATTGTTTAGCAACATCAAAAACCGGTGTAGATATTATATAAATGCATCAATGTCCATTTAGATATTAGAAAATATATTTTAAATTGAAAGTATTCACTCGAAATCATTAATGGACTTGACTTGTTTTTCCTTTGCAAAATTTTAATGTATAAAAAGTCTTCAGCACAAGTCCTGGAATATTTTGTGTAGAATATTGTGGTATGTACTGCAGTATTTACCTAAAAGCCATGGTATACCGTGGTACAGTTCCAACCCTCGGTTCCCAGCTCTAACTATCAGTTTATAATATACATTTTCAGCAGAATAAAGAAGATACAAAACAATGGTCCTTAGAATATACAGAGGATATTTGTTTGTTATGAGTGGATATGGAATATCAATGAGACATGATAAACATTTTAAAATTTTCACAAGCACGTTGCATGAGTGAAAAAAATTGTATCACTTTGAGATGAGACATATTCCATATTCACTCAAAACAAAGAAATTTTCTTTTCATTTTACGCTAATTATTGCTGATACTACCCATATAATATCCTTTATAAGTAAAAAGGTTGTTCCGGCAGATCTGTATCACTCATACTGTGGTATATGGCTTTTATCTCACTGATAGAAAACAGTATTTTATCAGTTAGCATAAAATTAATTTCTATAGCTTTAGGGATTTTATGAGGATTGTTGACTTGAAGAAGATCTGTCTTCTTCCTAAAATATTTGCTGCATCTACAAAAAAACAAATAAAAGCTGTAGAAAGACAACAAAGCTTGCCAGGCATACCACTGTACCATAATAAATGTTCAAACTCAAGTTTCATGGAAACTAAAGTTATTTCAAATACAGAAAGTTTTCTTTAAATTATCCACACATCGCAAACAGAAATTTATAATATCAATAGAAAACAGAAAATTATCATACTCAGTATAATAATATCTCTTATCATCATTTTTTTTTTTTTTTATGTTTGGATAAACTGACTGACATAAGTGATATACATCTTTCATATTTTCATATTTATTTTCTTTAGGCATCTGTCACACTCAAATTTGTCCCTGACAAAATTTTTACATAATTTGATATATATCAACTAGATGGATGTTCCTTCTTGTAACAATTGTATCATCTGCATTCAAGCAGTTGTCAGAGAAAGGGAGAACATCAAATGATCAAAATTTACATAATTAATTTTGGTTCTACCAAAAATTATCACTATACAAAAACAAAGGACCTGGAATTGCTCACCTGAGAACTAGGTATCAGTGGATGGAAAAGGAAGAGCAATATCTTATGATTCAATGGAAAATGGGCTCTGCCCCCTGTCAGCCATATTTTTAGACGGATCCAAATAAATAGAATTATACCCCATCAGACAGCCACGCTTGCACTAAGTCTTCCACATCCTGACGGGATATGACAAGACGCGACGAGAAACCTGTAGAACATCGTAAGGATATAGTGGGCACCAACAAGCATGACTTGGTCTTCCTGGACATGAAGGACATGACCAAACTTTGGCCATGCTCAAAACAAATGTGGCACGGACATATTAAGGTTGAATTAACCCTTAACCTGTTTGATTTCTCAAATGGACTTAGCTCGCATCTCTTTCTGAACTGTCCATTATCAATTTTTGGGATAACAAGATGAAAACTTATAGTTGGACAGCCAACAGTAAAGAGCAAGGTCAGCCTGCATGGATGTGCAGGCTGGCCTGGCTCTTTACTGGTGGTAAAGGTTAGCACTTATGGTTCCAGCAGGGTAAGGGTTAAGACGCAGTGCCAACCAAGTATGAACATAGTAAGGACGTAGTGAAAACCTAGTAGGAGCTTCATGGACGCAGTACAAGCATGGTATAAACCAGAGGTTGTGTACATTCTCACTGGGTTGTCACTTGGTCTTTACCATGTCCTTGCTATGTCATTGAAGTGCTATCTACGACTCCTCCAGAATTATGCTAAGACCATGCCAGAACCACACCACATTGTAGAAGACCACACTAGGCTATATTTACAATCTTCATGTCTTTAAAATGTGTGCATTTGGCTCTCACTGCATCTGAGTTAGTTTCTAAGCTTTGGTATAAAAATGTAAAGCTCCTGTATTGTTTGTATTTTTACATATCACTCCCACTCTTTTGATTATTAGATCAATTTCCCTCTTCTTCAAGACTTGGCACCTTCAGACCCTTTACAAGATATGCGAAGATATACCTAGTCTCAGAGAGCTATGCAGTCTAATGCAGGTTGTACTTAGTGATGGTGCCTAGTTTCAGAGAGTGATGCAGTCTAATGCAGGTTGTACTTAGTGATGGTGCCTAGTCTCAGAGAGTGATGCAGTCCAATGCAGGTTGTACTTAGTGATGGTGCCTAGTCTCAGAGAGTGATGCAGTCCAATGCAGGTTGTACTTAGTGATGGTGCCTAGTCTCAGAGAGTGATGCAGTCCAATGCAGGTTGTACTTAGTGATGGTGCCTAGTCTCAGAGAGTGGTGCAGTCTGATCCAGGTTGTACTTAGTGATGGTGCCTAGTCTCAGAGAGTGGTGCAGTCTGATCCAGGTTGTACTTAGTGATGGTGCCTAGTCTCAGAGAGTGGTGCAGTCCAATGCAGGTTGTACTTAGTGATGGTGCCTAGTCTCAGAGAGTGGTGCAGTCTGATCCAGGTTGTACTTAGTGATGGTGCCTAGTCTCAGAGAGTGGTGCAGTCTAATGCAGGTTGTACTTAGTGATGGTGCCTAGTCTCAGAGAGTGATGCAGTCTAATGCAGGTTGTACTTAGTGATGGTGCCTAGTCTCAGAGAGTGGTGCAGTCTGATCCAGGTTGTACTTAGTGATGGTGCCTAGTCTCAGAGAGTGGTGCAGTCTGATCCAGGTTGTACTTAGTGATGGTGAGCGATAGTCCAGGCAGGACCATGATCTGTGGCAGTCATTTCCATCCCACCATTGCTACTTAGTCATATCTGGGTTATAACAGACATGTATTAATGCTATTAAAATGTAGTTTTTACAGTAAAACTAATTTTAATTAGTTAATACTTACCTGTTATAACAGAGTCCCACCTCCCACCCTGCAGTTGCTTTATTGACTATCCTTCGGTTATGGCTTCTACAGAATTGAGTAGGCATGCGCCACAAGAACTTAAGTCACAGCAATATACGGGCTCCTTTGGACAAGTTTATTTTACGGGACTCTGTTTTGGAAGCTGGTAGTAGCGAAATAGATATATCTGGGTTTTAACAGGTATGTATTATGCTATTAAAATGTTATGCTCACTTCAAGCCAGCATTTTCGCAAATGAAAATCTTCAACTCGCTCAACGGGATCTGCTCGATGTACAGATAGCCCCTGCTTTGGGCCAGAGGAGAAGAAGGCCAAGCCTAGGTCTTGTTGGGTTTGACCTTGGCTTTCAGCTGAAACAAGACTGCAGTTGGCCGTTGTGACCAGCTGATGACTGAGTTAAGAATCGAAGAACAATAGTCCTTCTTACTGAGGATGCCTCCCGTGATGTTCAACAAACTTCTAAACAGTGGCCACAGTGAGAACATGGAAAGTGCGTGGCAAGAGTGCAGTGTGGACATCTTTGACATAGTGAGTGCAGTTAAGAAGTAATGAAAACCTCATGAGAATGTGAAAATGCACATACATGTAGTAAAAACTGACTGAGAACATAAATGACACAGTGCGAACCTGGCTAGGATGTAGTGAGGACGCAATAGGGACCTGAAAACTTGACATCCTCGCCGCATTCATCAAAATTTCTAGTACAGTCTTGACGGTCTTCATGCTAGTGTGATGGGGGCATTATTATATATTCCAAACTTGATAACGGCATATCATTCCGTATAAAAAGTTTCACATAAGATATACATGTTCCAAATTTGGTCAAGATCTATTACTTATGACAAAAGTTATAAAGAAATGCTTTTTGGAGACAAACTGACCAACAACCTGATGCTGTGATTCCAGTATACCCACTCAAGTATTCACTTGCAGGGCTATAAATACTGTTTATAAAAAAGGATCTTACAAAATATCTTCTATCAATCATATGATGTTCTAACAAGTTTGCGGGGAACTAACGAGACTGATCCATATTTGCATATCAAATATACTTAAAATTTTCATTTAATTAGAATAAAGGGGTGCAACAACAAATTTTGTCACTCCCTGTACACATTTGTGATCTTAAAATCATCTCGATCAAAATAGAGCAGCGTTCATTCCAATGTAGGTAAACGGTGATAACATAAAAAGTTACAAGCAAGTTTTTCGGGGTATTTACAAATTAAGCTCAACATACTCTATTAGTTTGATATGCATCAAAATTCCATTTCAGATAATTAATGCTGCCATAATTTGATATTTATAGAGCCTTTATTTCATCTGAGATGCTGTTCTGATTTTTTTTTTCCTGATTGGCATCCACGGATGGAAAAAAGTTGCTGACCTTATCCGGGAAAATTGCTGACCTTACACCCACCCCATTCAACGATCATTTTTTCATTTTAAACTTAATGACAGTTACCATTGATGACACATATGGATAATTGAAACATTTTTACACTTATTCATCAAAAAACATACACTTTACACACCTTAAAAAGCTTCTCTCACAATCTATTTTCCAATCCCTTAAAATTCATAGCAAATATCCGCCATTTTTTATTTCAAATTAAGCCACCATGTGACTTATTATCCGGATAATTGATAACATTTAATTTGCTTTCTGCACAAAACACTAAACCTGTAAGGTGTATCAACTTGTATAAATACTATAAATGGATTTTTGTTTTAAAATATTCAAATTTGAATAATTCAGACAAGTTTAATCTACAAAAGAGCTATTCAAATACGAGTTCAAGAGTTTAATGAATTGGACCTGCATCTTAAACATAATTTGTCCCGAATTCACTCAAGAAGTCACATGATGTCTTAGAATATTAGAGCATGGCTGACATTTGCATTGATCATTATTGAACAGCGAAAACAACTCGTCATATCACGCTCTCACATACAAACTGTGTAAAGGTAAAATACTCCGAAAACTTGTTATACCCTGAAAACTTGTTAGTCAACCATACAAGATCAGGACTGGCTGATTTTACAAAATAATAACACTAATGTATTTGAACATTAAAAATTGTGTTAGTATGACAACCTGATGATGGCTGCATGGTGTAAGGAAGTATCACATCCTTGTTACCATGGTACCACAACCCTTGCGTCTATGGTAAAACCACCTAACACTGGTTACTATGCTCCTTTTACACCTTTATTAGTTTTTTTTTTTTTTTATTTGTTTTGAATTTTTTTGCAGCACCAAAAATGCTGGATTAAATTGCACAACAACAAATAAATTAAATGAGTGTGAATGTGTAAAAAAAAAAAAAAAAAAAAAATGAGAGAGAGCAAAAATAAAACAACTCATGCCGTTTATGCTGACATGTCATTTATATAACACAGAAGTTATTAGTAGTTGATAATATGTAAATTTTTATTTCAGAAACAGACCCAGTGTGTTTGAAAAAATGCTTTCAATACTCTCTTTAATGCCATGCTGAGAAAGGAAAACAGAGATTTATAGTTACTTGATAAGACACTTTAAAAGACAAATTAAATCCACTTATCTTGTCGATTAGGTGAACACAAAAACCTGTGAAAAATGTTAAATGAGCCAGGAAAGACAGTAAAATGACATATTCAAATGATATAAAACTTTTTTATTTGCTGAAATATGGGGAAAATTCACTTATATGAAGACAGTCAAACACCCTGATTCATTGAAATAATGATATTCATGCGCATCCACCGTGAAATATGGAAGTTTTAACCGTAAGTGGTTTGAAAACGCGTGGGCTGTCAGTCGTACAATTTTGGAGGGAATATATATCTTAAAAAGCTATTTCACATGAGAACCCAAGTTTATAGAACACTGAACCTCCCGGAAATTCACCCAACTGTAGAGATGTCTGATCACTCAATGGAGATACTTGAGCCAATAACCCTGATAATGTAGACTTTTCACCTTCATCTAATAGTGCAGTTAACCAATTAGCAGTCAAGTCAGGTAAGCAACTTCAAAAGCAAAAGATGTCTTCATCTAACATTAACAGCTAATTGCAGTCTTGAAGCAAACAGGATGTTTCAATAGGGGGATCCATTCAATGGAGTGTTTCCTCACAAAGAGAGCTCTTCATTTTGGAGGGGAGAAAGCTCTCACAGAGTAATTGCCCACAATAACTCTTCAGCTAAGGAGATGCAAACATGAATAGCATACATCACTCTACATAAAAGAGCAATGAGGCATTAGATGGTGGATCCATTCTTTAGCCTTCAACACAAACATATGTGTGTTCTTTTTTTCACAAAAATATTTCAAAACCCACTTCATGATCATCCAAAACTTTTTGCCTCCTTTTCATTTACCAACTATTTATTGGCTGCTTGAAATATGAAACATGTCTAACTTGAATATGCCCAAATGATGAAAGGGTAGCATCTTAATTTCCCTGTCAAATTATTCGAATTCAGCCATTGTCAAATAGTAAAAGTGAAATGGGAATACTCCACTGCAAATTGTCCCAGTAACAGAGTTATGTCCCTTTAACCAGGAAATCTATACAATTTGGTTCCTTTGAGGTACCAAGTAGATGAATGCAGTAAAGATCCATTATAGCATGTACATGCAACTGGTGGGCCAAAATCTGTCTCACTGACTTAAGGTGTGACTGTCACATGGTTTTAACCACCAAGTTTAATTGTAATTTCTGAGTGTTACGTAGTATAGCTCTGAACAATTGTTTTAACATCATGGCGCACAAAAATTTGTGCCATGTATTCATTCATAACAGGTCAAATTAGATGATCAGTGGCACAAATTCTATCACTCGTCTTGCCATTGCTATTTGTGATGAGTGTGTTCAAGCCAGGGTTTCTTGTCTTGGACTCCTTTCACTGAGGTGGGGGAGGGGGCGTTGATTAAGTAACACAATGGACATAACATACAGGATTCCATTGCCAGATACGCTCATACAATGTAAATATGTTACCGCTAGAAACATAAAAGAATGTAGCATAATCATGAACAAAATGTCAGTCAGTATGTTGGTTGTATATTGGGTTTAATGTCCCGCCAACAACATTTCAGTCATTTAGAGACTATGTCTACTTGAGACAGACATAGTGCTGCTACTCTGCAGTATCATGTCTTGCACATGTGGCATGATACCACACCCGGTCACATTATTCTGACACCAATCAGTCCTGAGAGCAAGGAAGCTATACCAGTTCCATTTTTTATTGACTTTGGTATGTCGCGGCTGAGGATCGAACCCACGACCTCTTGATTCCGGGGAGGATGCTCTAACTACTAGGCCACTGGGACCGGTAAGTCAGTTTGAAATCATACAGAAGTTTGAGCAATATGAAATGAAATTGAGTATATTATTAAACAATGGTAATGAACCTATACTGCTACCATGTCATATAAGGCACACCTTTTTTTCTGATTCTTTCAGTTTTCTTGACAAAGTGCACTTTAAACCTTTTTTTACGTTTGCATATTTAGACAAATATGTGCTCCAAAAAAAGCTTACTAATGACAGGAATACAGGAAATCAGTGTCACATAAATCACCGCTCGACTACATTTGTAACCATAATTCAGAAATTAAAAACTGAACTGACCCATTTTTGTTTTTATTTGATATTTTATCTTGTCCATTTCAAAACTAGAATTGTCACAAAAGTGGCTATTTACTTTAAGATTTCTACAATCATGGACACATATAATGCTTTGTCACAGTATGGATGTATGCTCTAAAGGTTGAAAGCAGTAACTATGGATCTAAATAAACGGAGAAATTTTCTCAATTTTTCACTTGGTTGCACACTCAAGAGCTTGTCCTTCACTTTGGCTGTCATCTATGAAATGTGTCCGTTTGTGAAAAAATAACTCATTGCGCGATTTTATTTTAACTCTGAACACGAACAACTACTGACATGGAGACATATTAGGACCAGTCAATAAGTAACCCAGCTTACCCTATTTCTGATTGAAACTGATCTCTTCTTTTTCTATGTAATTACATCTAGCATGATACATTTAGTCCAACAGTGTTTCAATGCCATCAGTCAAGAACTGAAGAAGTCAGGGTCCTATGAATTGAACCTCTCCGCTACTGCCGCCACAACTACTTTGTCGGACTTGAAATGACATCCACAGTTATCCTTTTTTTAGTTCAGTAATAAAAAGTAATCACTAGAAGCTAAATCTGGCAAATAGGCAGGATTCAGTATTATTTCATACCTATTTCGCTCTAAAGCATCCATTGCAAGTGTGGACTCTATCGTTGTCTTGTTAGAGAAGAATCCCTTTAGAGAATTTACCTCATCGTTTTTCATGGATTGCAATTATCAGTTGGTTGGTTGAGTAAGTTTACATAGTACATGCTTGTTATTGTTCTCTTCTTCTGTAAAACATCCAACGTAATAACTCCTTTTGCATCCCAAAATACAGTGGCCAGCGCTTTGCCAGCCGAGGGTTGAGTCTAGAACTTTTTGGGCCTCGGGGACCAAGGCCCTACTCACTGGCTACTTCAAGCTTTGTTTTTTGGCTTCAACAACGCGTTGCTTACTGATGTTCTGGTTGCCATTTGCTTGTCACAAAAAGGGATTTGGGGACCCAACTGGCTGTTAGCTTGTGTATACCTTAACGATTATGTAAGATTGTTGGAATACTACCATGTGAAAAGTCTAATGCCTTTGTTATTCCTTCAACCTGAATACTCCGATCAGAGTATACCAGATTCTACACTTTCTTACACATTTCATCATTTATGGCATCAAGTGGGAGTCCCGACCTGGTTTCATCTTCTAATATAAAAACACCCTTCGCGTATGAATTCCCAAACCCAGAATTTAAGTTGAGCATATGATGGTGCTGAAGACTCGTAAACATTGCTTAGCTTGCTAAAACAGAAATTGGCTACATTGGTTACTTATTGACTTGCCCTCATAGAATGTTGGCCTTTTATAATGAGCTATTTTTTCTTAAAATACCAATAAGCCTGAAACTATACCTTGCTGCACCTAATACAGCATGGTTTACTATACTGATATTTGACAATGGATTTACACAGTTCATGGCAAGGCACTAATTGGATAACTGCATTAGGCTTCTTTAATAATTCACAAATCTGAGGAAATCTCAACTAAATATTCCACGGGTGACAAGGTGGGGATGTGGAAGAGATACACCAAAGGTTTCGAGGGACAGCTTGATTCCAGAATTGTGTCCACTTTACAAACAGCAAAAGTTTCAGGACTCAAATTTAATTTTTTTCCCCACTTGCAAAAAAATGCGAGTTCCTTTAATTTCAACTCGCAAATTCCAAGACAAACTCGCAAATTAGTTTACTTTCATGGAAATTTCTTTCTGATGGGCTTGTATATAAAATATCAGGATCACTGTTGCACAAATTAATGGATTTTTAAAAAGTGATAATGCTGTTTGTCTACAACTGCTTCAAAAATGGTGCATTTCAATATTTATACTGACTTGAGCTGAATCAAGTACAAATATTCATTAGGGGGAATATTTAGGGTATATATGTGTCCGCGTGTTGTATACCGTATTCAATAGACAAGTCCCGCATTTTATACTAGCCGTACAACAACATACCTGTGTAAATTGCACTTGTTATATTTAAAACAAGCCCGGATTGTTTAGTTTTGATGATGCTCTTGATTATTTTATTGAAATATCTCATTTAAACAAGTTAAAGAAAAAGTCAAAGCCAAAGTTTTAACTCACAGAAAAATGCTAGTGGTTAAAAATGGAACTCACAAACTTTCTACTTGCATTTTGCCGAAATGTGAGTGCTAATTTTGAGGTCTGTAAGTCAAGAAAAACAAAACTTTTCTTTTACACTATTTCTGCAGAAGGACACTGGAAGTTTGAATGTATATTTAGTAACTCATAGTATATAAGGATCTTCTTTAGACACTAGATCTTTCATCTGTGATTTAAAATAAAGATCAAAAGAAAAATGGCTGCATTCCCCATCCTTGATATCAAACAGTTCAAAGAAATATATACTTAGACTTCTATTTTGTTGCACTTTACATTCACATAATAATGCTTTTGTCTATGAAAGGTTTCATTAAGACATATGAAGATGAAAGTTTGCATTACCAGCTAAAGTTTAAGCCACTAGTAAGCCACTGCTATAAATTGTATTCTTGGTTACAAAGGAAAAATGAAGTTTCTGAAAATTAGCCACTATTATGTTGGCAAAACAGCATCAAAAACAAACACTGGTAAAAAGTTTTGCAAAAAAAATCAGGTTTAGAACTTTTGGCTTGAAAAGGTCATGTAAAATCCTTCCCCTAAATGGGGTTCAAACCCACAACCATTGGATCCATAATCAGGCACATCACAAGTGAACCATGGTGCCCTGATTCTTGGTGTTTTAGATTTTATACATGTTTTGTGATTTTTTTCCAGTTAAATTTCAATTTGAAATATTTAGTTAAATGCAGGCTACTTTATGACATATGAGATTTTCCTCAATATTGAAAATTTGTTCCTATTGTCTACTGTAAAGTTAATAATTTTCGTTGACATTCAATTTTGTTGGTACATGATATTCGTGGATCCATGTCCTAGGAAATATGAGGCTTACTGAATAAATGTTTTTTGTGGGGATTGATATTATTGTATAAAGCTACAAAATCGTAGAAAATTATCCCCCACAAAGATTAATATTTCTACAGAATAACATTTTGAGACTGAATTTGAAATTCTTAAGCTGAAGACAATCTGTATGAGATAATGTGTAAAACACAGACATCTGTTCAAGGTTGAGTGCTGTTTTCAGGCATAATAAGGAATAATTGATTGTGCTAAATTTGTAAGGGCTTTGAACGAAGATAAATGATGAAGGAATAGTCTGGATATAGTCCCTTTGAAGTTAAAATTTTGCTGATCTATGTAATATTCATAATCCATCTTGAAAGTATTCATTAATAATTTGCATCTGGAAAATATATTTGTTTTACAAATCAGATTTTATTGACCAAAAATCATTATCAAAGAAAATATTTCTACACAAACACAAAACCAGGTTTTCAAGTATCGCCCTAGGCAACTAAAACTATTTTTAGTAACAGTGACCTTTATCCTATTAACCTGAAAATCAATCTCAATCTTTCTCTTCTCGTAAAGTACCTACCTACCCAATCTTTCTCTTCTCGTAAAGTACCTACCTACTTCTCTTCTAATAAAGTACCTACCTACCCAATCTTTCTCTTCTCGTAAAGTACCTACCTACCCAATCTTTCTCTTCTAATAAAGTACCTAGCTACCCAATCTTTCTCTTCTCGTAAAGTACCTACCTACCCAATCTTTCTCTTCTAATAAAGTACCTAGCTACCCAATCTTTCTCTTCTCGTAAAGTACCTACCTACCCAATCTTTCTCTTCTAATAAAGTATCTACCTATTTAGAAGAAAACTGTATCTCTATTCTAACAAGAGATATTTGACAGAAACAAAATGTTTGAAGCCCACCCACCCAATGATGTATCCCATTCAAATAACTAGGATTTCGTTGAACACCTGGTTAAAAAGTGTCGTTACAGGTAGTATTTTTTCCATGAAAGAGTTCCCATTATGAAGTCCAAGATTTTGTCTATTATACCAAGGTAATGGTTTTGGTGTTTTCTAGTTTCCATGGCTGTGTTTGAGCAGGTTTACATTCTCCTTACCCTAAACCACATGGTCTTTATACAATTTATCTTGTAAGATAATAAACTGTTCAAACTGCAAGTCATTCTCTTGATAATAAGGCTTTGCTAAGTTTCGCTACCTAACTTGATGGCCTGTTTCAATTTTTTTTTGTTTATTGGATTTAATGTTCCACTGACAGTATTTCACTCATAAGGAGACTATTTCAAATTGAGACAGAATACAGTGCTGCTACATGTGGCATGATACCACACCCCGTCACATTATCCTGACACCTGACCAACCAGTCCTGGAACTACCCATATATCCTGAGTGACAAGAGCAAGGGAGCTATACCAGTACCATTTTTTACGATTTTGGTGTGTTGCTGCCAGGGATCAAACCCATAACCTCCCAATTCCTGAGCAGACGCTAAAACAACATGGCCACCGGGACTGGTGTGTTTCTCCGAAGGTAACGACAGTTATATCACCCCAGTAAAATTCATGTTGAGCCCTGGATTCACTTAGTCTTTAACACTCTTATCTGGACCAATGGAAGGCCTGTTAACCCTTTCCCTCATAGAGGAAACCATGAAAAGACCTATGCGAACAGCATAAAACCAGATCAGCCTGCGAGTAACTCGCAGGCTGATCAGGTTTTATGCTGTTCGCTGCTCCTCAGTGGTCTGGAAATGAGGATTTTATAATTAAATTTGGTAAGGTTTAACTGTGGTTTTCTGCAGATCAGGCTTTATGTGGTACCTATTGAGGGCATCAAAATGAGTATATATGAGGGAAAGGGTTAACATTAACCTTTCTATTAATCTAAAGGTAATGAACAGTGTAAAATCTGACTTGTTTGTGAGAAACTTGCAGACTAATCTGATTCTGTACAAGTTGTTCAGGTTGATACCTTATATTACAAAGAGTTAAAGATGCTCCTAATGGTTTCCCTTAAACCATAACAATGTGATTATAAGCACCCTTTCCTGTACCAAGTGTGGCAACCTACTAAGATGGCAACTGCAACCCACTTCTTCAGGTTGTTCTCTAACCACCATCACCAAATCTGAACTATTTCTTTGATGCCCACTTGACAAAAAACTACAGGTTCCAACTCTGCGGTTGACATTCTAACCACTAAGCCAGCAAACCTGACGCTTATTACTAACAAAACCTATCAATGAGGCTTATTCATTTGTATTTTAAGGTAATTCATCCTTAAATTGTGAATTATAGTCCATCTCCATAGTCCAAGATTGTAGAAATTTTAACCCTTTCCCTCATATAGACTCATTTTGACGCACTCAGTAGGTACCACATAAAACCTGATCTGCAGAAAACCACAGTTAAACCTTACCAAATTAAATTACAAAATCCTCATTTCAAGACCACTGAGGAGCAGCGAACAGCATAAAACCTGATCAGCCTGCGAGTTACTCGCAGGCTGATCTGGTTTTATGCTGTTCGCATAGGTCTTTTCATGGTTTCCTCTATGATGGAAAGGGTTAAAGTAAATGCAAGCCAAGCAAAATAGCCTGTAACTCCAAGTCAATGGATGCTTGCATCTGCAATGAAGTCTTTTTTATTCATTTGCAGGACCATGATTATAATACTTAATGATGGCTGGACTACCTTAATGTGTCTTGACTAACTGAACGATCAATGAAAGTAATGAACATCCAAATAAACTCACTGTACAATCTGAACTCAACTAGACCTATCACCAAAGTGATAAATACCCCCACTACCCTGCTGTTTGTAATTCAACAACATTAATGTTATTTACCAGCTGACATACCCATCGAAGTCTGTTGCAAAAATATGGTCCTGTCATGCAGGAAGAAAGTAGCCTGTAACCTTTGTCACATAAGTTTGATCATTTTAGAGGTAGTTTATAATTAATCTATGAAATGAACATTATGAGGGTCTTTAATCTATTTTAAGAAGATGATGGGAAGAAAACAAGCAACTATCAATAAATAATGAGTATTCATCCATAAACAAGCATATTGGCATTGATTATATCTATTGTTAATCTCTAAGTATAACCTTGACCTTTGAGCAAGCAACTCGGTTCTTTCATGCAACATTCAATCTTAATATGGTAAACATTTGTACCAAACTATTTGGAAATCCAGCGATCCTGTCAAGTTACAGCCCCGACAAGCATATTGGCATTAATTTTCTACTGCTGACCTCTAAGTATGACCTTGACCTTTGAGTGAGCAATCTGATACTTTCATGTGACACTCTGTTTTAATATGATGAACATTTATACCAAATTATTTAGAAATCCGGTGAGGCATTGTTAAGTTACAGCCCAGACAAGCATATTGGCACTGATTTTTTATTGTTGAATTCTATGCATGACCTTGACCTTTGAGCTAGCAATCTGGTTCTTTTGTGCAACATTCTGCCTTATTATGGTAAACATTTATGCCAAACCATTTGGAAATCCAGCGACACATTGGTAAGTTACAGCCCAGAC